>CP053466.1:46604372-47064718 GCA_022644695.1 Cenchrus purpureus
TCTATGATTGACTCCTCTCTTCAAAATTCTTATTTGAGCCAAAAATATAGGATACCCATAACCTACCCTTAAAACCTTGTTAGTTTGGTTGTTTGATCTTTTCAACCCTTGCTAACATTTGCTTGTGCTAACTCTTTGCATTTGCATTTTGTATCCCCTCATTGTCATCTTCCGGCTTTATGATAGCTTGGTCTTTTTGTGAAACTTTGTGATGAATGCTTTCATATCTATGTTAATGCTTGTCGACATGCGTTACTCCTTTTTGCAATCTTGTGTAAACATGGTGTTTAGACATGATTGGAGACCACCATCATTCAATTTTACATACCTTGCTATCTTGTTGCATTGGTTGGTTTATAAACTTTGCAAAGCGCCCTACTTATCTTACACTATAAGGAATTGTTAATCTTGGAATAAGCATGCTGTTTTGACCTTGGTTAATAAATCTTTATGGCAAGGGAGAAGTTTGGCAACAACTTTGTAAGCATGGAGCTTAGAATTTGGTGTAAACATTGTTTTGTCTTTATACCATCCTATCATTTGCATGCACCCTTGCACACACGTACACCCATTAGGTTTACTATATTAACTATGCCACAAGTTAAGATCATAGGGGATGTCTTTGGTTTGTCGGCATAGAGTGAGTATTCCCGACCGTCACCTCGGGGGTACTTTGTGCTTTAGAATTGTTTTGCAGGCATTATGGACAAAGGCTTGTGACAAAGGGTGGACGTTGGAGGAAAATCAAGACAAAGTGAAGAGTATGACGATCCACACATGGCGGTAGGACTTCAAGATGGTTCATCATCTTCCAAGCCTAGCAACATGCTAAGCATGGGGGAGAATTTGGTGGACATGAGAAGACCGCATGGAGCAAGGATCACGGTTCTTCTTCCATGTTAAGCACAATTCTTAAGCATGGGGGAGGCCGCGCTACACTTCAAGCATCAAAGGACGGTAACAAATCCTCAACCCTCTCTTTGTCTTTGTCTTTCTAAATGCTTGTACATATGTTTATGCTTTCCACAAACTTAGATGCAACTCTTGTATATCTCTCTTTAGAATAACATGGCTACTAGGAGTACAACCTAGGTTTGTTTTGTTTTCAATAATAATCACCGTTACCTTGTGCTCAACATGATGATATCTCGTATGCTCTTGGTTATGGATATATGATGATCGTTTCCGCTTTTCTCATTCTTGTGATTGGTTTCTATATGATTATAAGCTAGTGCTCTCTTTTAATATGAATCTGAAATTTAATTAAATGCTAGCCTAATCTTGTGTGGAGGTTATGATAACTTAAGTCCCATAGTTGTTTTTTGTTGCTCTCAATTTTGAATAAATCAAAGATCCTTTTTTATTCCTTAAAGATATGCTAATCTTGTCTTTAATACCACTTGCATTTTGCTCTACCTATCCAAAGCCTTACATTCAATTGAGCAAAAACCTTAGTTTACAAGATTTATTTTTAGGTGCATTGATTCAAGGCTTGATTTCTTTGGCTCGAGACTAAGAAGCTGGTCATTCCGTTTTTGCGTATCGTTCTTTATGCTAGCCTCTTCTATCCGTGCATTGTGAGTTTCCACATCGAGAATTTTGCAAACCTCGCCGGATATCCACCCACAAACCCAAAATATCTTTTTGTGTATACCTCCTTGACCACGACCCAATATATGAGTATGGATGAATATTTCGAGGAAGATTACAAGGAAGGTGTCTTCAAGTAAGGGAGACTTCCAAAAGGATCCCTAGAAGATTTTTCGAGTATCTCTCTCTAAGAAAATATGAGAGCTTCAATTTCTACCTTGGCGTTCTTATCACCTCTTTTGCCCGAGGACAAGCAAACGTCTAAGCATGGGGGGGTTGCCAAGGAAGTGCTAGTATAGTCTAGAGTTCAAGGGGAGCAAATAAAAAAAGAAAAAGAAAAAAAAGAAAGAAAGAGAAAAAGTATGATGAAAAAAAATGAATAAAAAAATGATAAAGAAGAAAAACTATGATGAGAAAAAGAAAAAAATAATAAAGCTCCCTGGTTCTCTAGCTATGTTTAGTGCTTTTTGAGTTTTCAAGAGGATTCAAGATCAAAACTCATACTCATCTTTCCAACCATGTGCAATCCGATAACGAGGACTTCGTTTGTGCCTCGGGATCACCCTTTGCCATTTGCACATGTCCACCTACCTCAAAGTGTGTGTATTTTCCTCTCCCCCCTCCTTGATAACATTATTTTTCCAATGACCTTTTTGACGAGTCTCGGTAAGTCCATGAGAAGCTTGTCTTGTTTTGATAATATCTCGACTATAATATCTTGGTAGGACTAAACTTTCCCATAGCTCCATATAAAGCCTTCCACCATATTTGAGAGAGGAAAGGAGTAGAACAAGTAGGTTTGAGAGACAAGATGAGATGAGAGTTCATGAGCAATATGCAAGGAGGTTTATTATTGATCTTGGTAAAGAAATTTTTTGTCATCCCGCTCTTTATCTTCAAAATTTCTGAGATTTGTTTAAAATTTGAGAGCATGATTAATTACTTGTGGAAAGAGCTTAAATGATATCTACCCTCCATAGAGATGAAAGCTAGTTACATTATGAAACTATAACAAATATAAACTTGGAGAGCATTATGTTTTCTCATGTATGAACAAGTGCAGGGTATGAACATTATAGGGCAATACTGACATCCATTAAAGGCTTACTCGAGGACGAGCAAGGTTTAAGCATGGGGGTATGATGACGGTCAATTTCCGTCAACCAAGAGCACTTGTTACACTTTGGTTTGAGCTTTGAATTATAACTAACCCGCCACTAGGCACACTAATGATGTAACAAGTTCACACTTGCATGTGGTTTTTGGAGTATGTTGTTTACGCAGGAATTAAGTACCTAAATGAGGACTTTCGGGAAGAGTTCATCAAGCACTTTATGAGAAGCTCACGAAGCCTGGCACAAGTCAAGACACGAAGTGAACATGACTCCAAATGACCCGAAGTCTGAAGCATGAAGCCGTGAAACTCCAAGGACCCGAACGGAAGATGCGAGAGTTTACGCGCCAAGCACCCTTATCTAAACCATAGGGAAAACGACGTCAAGGACCAACATGGACTTCGGCAAATATTCAAGAAAGTGCGAGAAGCATCGTGGAGGAAGATGCGCCCGAACCGGGCCGAAAAGGGCCTGGGCCGGCCGGCCATGCCGACCAGCTTGGGGTGTTTCGGGCCCGGTTCGACCTCTCCTTTGACCTACACACTCCTCGGCTCATTTATACCCCCTGCCTCCGACGGCTGCCACATCCATTCATCAGAACTCAGCGAAACCTAGAAGTGAGCACCGGAGGGAGATGACGGCAGCGGAGTCCCCGAAGTTTTCTAGGGGATCGCCTAGGCCAACCCTAGCCGCCATGGCTGCCCTGCGTGGTTGTGCCATGGTGGAGTTCCGGAGCTACATGTTCATCATCTTAGATAATCTTGTCATGCGATCTCTTAGCAATTCCATGTCTCCGTTTATGCTTTCTACCTATCGTGAATGTGATTTGATCCTTAGTCTAATGCTAGTTTAGACTACATAACATGCTCTATGTAATCGTGGTGATTAGGTTTAGCATGTCGACCTCTTCATGGTTCGTAGACACGTTCATGTTTGGACGTGCCCCCTAGATCCTCCGCTTCATTAAGGGAGCACCGTGAGTAGTGATTTCCAAAGAGCGGATGTCTTCGGGAGGTAGGCCGGAGGTAGGAGTTTAAGGATGCTAGTAGATGAGATGCTTGTTTCGTTGCTTGTTTGCCGGAACTTCAACTAAAAGGCGCTAGGCCTAGTTAACCCTTCGGTGGAGCTTTACCCTAGCCGATGTCCATGGATGTGATCGACCTTGTGCCATAACTCATGTCTATCAGGGTTATGCTTTGTATGCAATCGACGCTTCATGTTAGGTTAGTTCGATAGATTAGGTAGAGATCCTTAGCGGTTTGCTTCCAATCCTTGGATTGACAAACCTTGGGGGACCCTCCTTGGTGAAAAAGGCACCAAGTCACCCGTAGGCTTGAGGTGAACTTCAACACGATTTTGAACCATCAACAACGTCACCACTATGGCACCAGTTAGCGTGAACGTGTAAGGAACTCCCGGGTACACTTACGAGTGCGAACGAATCCGCAAGCGCACGGATACACTGTTGTAGCACTTCTCCCTAGGAGAATGAGCATTCCCAAGGGTATCGAATCCAAGGAATGATGTGCACTATCTTCTGCTCTAGTATAGATGGTCCAAGGACACCAAACTCCAGCAGGGATAGATATGGGTTGAGAAGTACTTTCTTGAGGAGCTTAACTCTCGAGATGGATTTGACCGCTATTAGTCCTCCTCGTGGGGCGCCAGCCCGTCCTAACTTTTTAGGGAGAGGCCAACGTTCTGGCAATGGGGCCCAACTCGGTACACAGGCACGGAGGGTTCCAAAGGGTCCAACAGGCTATCACCACTGCGGCCTACCTCTATCATTACGCGAATGCACGTGGTCTTCGTAGGATAACCAGAGTCCAGACACCACGTCTACACTACCGATTGCTACTATAGCGCGGTTACGTCTGCTAGCCCGCTAACAACACTATAGCAACCCGTATAAATACGAGACTACGAACTGGAGAGAGAACGGTTCAGATCAACCTAGTCATCAAGTTACGGAGCAACTAGAAAGGTTTGGATGCAAATGAGATACAGCAATCTTACTCAGTTAGACAGGATCTAAACATGCAAACAGATACTTGAACTAATGTATGAGCTCTAAAGGATCGAAGCCTTGTGTTACAAAGAACACAAGCCTCTAAACTATGAACGAGCCAAGAACACAAGAACATATTATTCATGCATGATGTCCACTTTAGTCTAAATAAGAAATGCTGAAATACTCACTTTGCTCTAATTGAAGAACAAGCATCCACGAGGACATCAACTCACTCCTCACCCTATCCTACCTAGCACTCTAATCACACACACAACTCATGGGAGAGGTGAGAACTAACCTCTCCAAGAGAGAATGAGAGGAGAGGGAGAGAGGAATGTGTCTCAAAAGTGAGCCCCTCCCCTCCTATTAATAGAGGGGTGGCTTGCTCGGAGGCTCATTTGTCACCAAAACACTCCGGGCTGCGCCTTAGGACCAATGGGGGACGACCATGTGGAAGCAGGGGATGAACACCGACAAAAAGGGAGCGGCCGAACCAGGGTTCGTGACACGCTTCGTCGTGTGCTTTCTCTGAGAAACTGGTATGTGGGTTCCACGATCTTTCCCAGGTGCATGCAGAGTTTTGAGGCGGTTTGGGTCCCCGGTGGGCCCTTGGATCCTTGTGCTGCACACGTAGTGGTGTCTGATTCCTCGGGAGTTGCTTCACATGGATCAATGAGGTGTCATGGACACAAGGCATTCAATGTGGCACATGTCGCCACATGGTCTGGTGTGGGTCCCACCGGGCCCACAAGATATCGGGAGTATGATCTTGTCTTGTGCATATCTTTCCCATCCGGACTCCGAAGTAGACAAATGATATATCCATTTCGATCGTCTTGACGAGCCCGTCACAATGGTGTAGTCCAATTTTGCATTTGAGGTTGATTATGATGACGTCCTTTAATAGCCATTGGATCACTTGCTCTCAACTGTACCATTTGGCACGCATTCCGATGCATCCTGCAACAAAAGCTAGAAACACTAACACTTATGGAAATCATTAGGATCAAACCCTATTCTGGTGTTGATGATCCTTTTACCATTATTTTATGTAGGTATTGACAGTGTAAAAGTAGTACTTAACAGCCGTCAACAACACTACCACACTTGACCTTTGCTCGTCCCGAGTAAAGGGAGTCAGATCAAGGTGAGACATGATATCCAAAGGTATGAAGCGAGCATAAGAGATATTCCAAACCATACCTTGTACTTGTGAACTCTGTGAAGTGTCTATCATGCTATCTTGGGTAGTTGAAGAATGGAACGGTCATGAATCAAATCACTCCTACTCATCATGTTACGTAACTTGGGGTTTTGCAATAAATTTTCAAAACAAACCTTGCTTAGCTCCTCATTTGATTCTCTCAAATCGCTCAATGTGTATTTGTCCTCACCAAGGCATTAGATCGCCTTTCTTCACCCTACTTCTACTGATGGCTATATGTGGAGCTCAGGGTAGGATAAAGGATAAAGCATACTTGCATCACATATATTGCAAAGTCAAAAACTGGATCCACAGAGAAAATCAAATCATATAATCAGATCAAGATGTGCACGTGTATGGATATGGTGAGTATGGTAAGGTGGATACTAGGCCCGGAATGGGTGCTAGATATTACCATACATATATGATGAAAGTTGAGGCGATGGTAAGGTGGACACTAGCTCCGGAATCGATACTAGTTATTACCATCTAAGATATGGAACTCCTTTTTGCATGATCTCATCTCTCTCCTATTTCTCCTTTATTTTGGACATGGGCTATTTTTCTTTCTTTTTTTTATCATGCCTTGAGCATGTGTCTCTTTTTTTTCTTTTTTTTCAAAGCCCATGTCTCTGTTTGAAGGACATGTTTGGAGAGAGATGTCACACCACATATGGAGCTTTATTTTTATGAAAAGGATGAATGATACAATGCTAACTTCCAGTGTAGAAGCATAGCAAGGGGAATATGGTGGTGTGCACATGAATCTTGATTATGAAAGTAATGAAAATAATTCTCACAAGGGTCACAGAACTTGACAAAGTTCAGTGCAATAACAAGCAGCATATGAGTACAAGGTTTTCAACTATGAACATCATATGGCTTTGGTAGGACGGTGGCATATCAAAGAGGAGCTTTGCAAAAGGTTTTTATGATTTTCAAATAAAAATTCCCAAGCACTCAGACATTCAGAGCGAAGATCATATCATCAAACCATATCACAAACCCAACTACTTAGATAAGCATGAGTTCCCTAATGATATTTGTTCACAAGCATCAAGATGATAAGTAAGGAATAAAACATATGCAAGCCAACCACAGGAACCATGTAGAGAAAGCATAGCACCAACCAATGAGTTTGGTTTCAGATAATAGGAATTGAAATTCAAACAAACTCATGGATAAGGTAGAGTGAGATAGAGGGTGCACATACCATCACTTCTGAAGGATAAGAGATCAAGGAGGACTAGTGGTGATTCGGCTGACCATAAGGCGGACTCACTCCTTGCTCTTGTCATGAAGGCGTAGTCGATGTTGTGCAGCTCTGGTGTGGGAGTTCTCTAGTGGATATGTCGATGATGGGCTTGAGAGAACTCCCCCACACTAGTGGTTGAACCTGGTGCTGTTCTTCAGATAGCAAATGGAAACAAAGGATGGACTCTACTGGTTCGAGAACCATAGAGCCTTTATTCAAATTCAAATATTTTTGTTGTTTTTATTTTATTGTCACCATGTCATCTGCTCAAAAGTGTTAGACCAAGGTTACACTTCATACACAAAGGGGAATATATTTACCTTGGACCTTTGAGAGGTCATATGTACCACCTTTGCATGTTGTGCAACATGAATCTGACACCTCAACTTACCTTCCCATTTGAATTTAGCTCAATAACTTACCCATTCAAATTTGACAATTTTCTGTAGGGGTTAGTCAGCATATATGCCACCAAGATCTATGAAAATATAACTCTAAGGTTCATCAATCAAACTTGACACCATGTCTAGTTCGGTTGAAGAAGGCATTCTAACCTAAGCACCATGCTTAATTTAAAAGGCCTATGAATATATGCTCTAGCATACATCCAAACCAGAGCATATGAACAAAGATAAAGGAAGCATGAAAGCAGGATCAAGCTATTTTCAAAGGGACATAAGCATGAACATAAGACGGTGAACCTCGGGCAACCTCCCGGAAGGGCTTTGTTTAATGTCAAAAGCAGGACTTACCTAGCTAGTGGGCAAGATGCGGGATCTTACATCATCTTCACACCAGGATAAGATTTGGTAGAGGAGGAACTTTACTCAGGATGCTCACATACCTCCCCCACACTTGAAGTTTGCATTGCTAGGCAACAAAACTCGAGTATGTGGTGATCAAGCTTCCTTTTGTAAATGTTCCCTCACCAAAGCTTATCTAGGTGTTGATTGATGTGGCTCACATGTTCGTAGGCATCATCTGTCCATCTTCTTTTCAATCTCCACCTGAAAGGTTAGTGACCAAAAATACCCAAAGGACGACTTATCCTAAAAACATGTTCTTGCTTTTATTCGAAAAGGGAAATAAAACCTAAGCTAATCCAGGCTATCTCCTGGTAGTGCTTTGTTTATTTAAGGTCATAAGCTCGACCATGGGAACTTCATCTTGCAGCTATCGTTGGTGGTGTCATTCCTATCTCACCACCAATCCTTAATGTGTCAGTGAAGATTTAGCAGCAAGGTTAGTGCCACAGTGCACACACAAAATCTGATGTGCTTATGATAGACATATACATCTACAACCAACCTTCTAAACTTTCTACAAAAGAGGACCATAATGTGATTGTAGCCCTCATGCGTGCTCAGTGCACTAAGCAAGTCTGACTCTAGAGGGACCTGATGTGAGCATGGTCTGTATGGTGATTCAAGAATGAAGCTACCATGCTCGTGTGTGGAATCCTTTCCTCCGGACTCTAGAGTCAGTGCCTCGAAAGGTTCCATGGCCCATGAATTCTCCATATCAAGAGATTCATCGTGGAAGCTCGATGTTGACTCTCAACCATGATCAAAAGCAACATGATGCCAGCTAGTGGGAAGAGGCTGAAACTCGATCGAGAATGGTGACGGTCATTCGTCTTCACAAAGGTGAAGAGGGTCTTCCGAGTCGTACTCATGAGGAGTAGAAGATTCTACACCCTCAATGAGAACAGGCTTGGATGACATGAATGGAGATATACACGTCGTCTTCTTGAGCGGGTTTTGGTGGGGAAGAGGCTTCGCCATAGGATGTCCTAGACAAGGGGTAGCGAGTGACTCCTAAGCTTATCATCTAGGCTCCCTAAAGATGTATCGAAGATCTGCTCTAAAGGGGACCCTAGGAGAAGATCGAGATCAAGAACATCGAAGATGTGAAAGTCTAAGCTAGCCTTGATCCCGTCTATGATAAGCGGCACGGCACTTGCAATCCCCCGACATTCAAGAACATGTCCAAAGGGACAAGTCTCGAGGAGCATGTCGGATGGTGCTAGCAGAACTTTGCCTAGAAGAGTTCGTGCTAAGTGCCATGGCAAAATGTTAACCTCTATGATGGGGTTACAATGGGCCTCTACGACAGTGCCTCTAATAGAGCAAGGGACAACTAGAGAAGGTGAACTATTGCCCAAAATCGTGTCACTCCCTCTGACCATTCCTCCCCCATGGCCTCCTCAGGATATGCTTCGTCAGGAGGATCAGGAGGTAGAGGTGGCACCAGCGTGCCTAAGGGAAGGTTACAGAAGATCTCTAGAATGATCGGTATGGACAGAATGAGGTTCCTCCCCTAATTGGGCGTCAAAAGAATTCAAGGTGTCTGAAGGATTTCTAGATGGGTCATCCTCGAATTTGCAAGTGGACACCGAAGGTTGAATTTCTTCTTCCTTTGGCATTCGGGGTTCGGAAGAGGTTTCAACAGACAAGTCTTGGGATTCAGAAGATGAAGACTCAGACTTGGGCGTTGTTCTCATGGCTCATGGCCTGATTCCTCTCGGTCGAATCTGGGATCGACTTCGAAGTAGGTGTTCAGAAAACTCCAACCTTCTGCCGGTTCCCTTTCAAGAAATGGTTTTTCAAAGTCGAGATGACAGACAGACCTTTTGTCGAGACCATCATAAAATTTGTGAAGCAATTGAGAATCAGGCATCGACAAGGGAGGTCCAGAATACACTAAGCGTATAAATCTAGACCAGGCCATGTCTATTGTTTCCTTCTCTTTCTGTTGAAAACAATGGATATCCTCCCGTAGAGCAGCAACACGAGATGGAGGGAAGAACTCAAGGCAAAACTTGTCTCTAAGCTCTTCCCAACTATCGCTCATGCTACCTCTGTATATGTGTACCATTGTTGCTCCGCCTTCCCTACAAGAGAGTACGGAAACAACTTCCACTTGAAGGTATCCAATGTCATACCCATAGTGTAGATAAGAGAACACAAGTTCTCGAAGTCACATAGATGGTAATATGGGTTTTCGCTCGGTAAACCAGAGAAGATAGAGTACCGAACAACATCGATAGTCGCGGGGCTCATCACAGGATGTGAAAAAAGTCCCTGAGCGGTGGCTCGGCCGAGAAGCGTGAACATCAAGACTTGCCAAAGGTAAATCTAAACGATCATGAACGAATCCGCAAGCACACAGATAAACCATTGTCTCCCCAAGGAAGGAGAGTATTCCAAGGGTATCGTATCTTTGGAAGGCAATGGCGAATATCAAGACTTATGCTTTTGCACTGAATGTAAACCAAGAGATAGATATATAGAACAACAACTCAAAGGCAGGGGTAAGATAAAAGATATGATAGGGTAGTGTGACACACACTCAGATCTACCTCTACTCTAGTACACTACGACTTAGGGGGAACATATGAGTTAGCTCTAGGTTCTAATGTACTAAACATACAAAGCTAGAAGATACAAGAGATAGGCATGAAACATTGCATGAAAGGGTAAGGTTTAGCACCCAGGTACAAATGGGGAGATAGCCCGCGACAACCAGCACTCTGTGAAATTATACTTTAGACTCCTACAGTAATACCCCGGTGTAGAGGGTTCCAAAGGGTCCAACAACGCTGCTGACTACCTCAATCGTTCTGAGGCATGCTCATAACTAACTAGCCACACAACCCAGGCACCATTCCTGTGTTGCTTCTAGACTTCACCTGGCCCGGGCTATTGTGACCCAGGGTGAGAGCCACCAGAAGACTTGTCAACTTAGATCGAGTACTGTAGCTTGAACACAAACCTCATGCAACACTATCATGCCATCTAACAAGATCAAACTAGGGCTAGACATACAAACCGATACAAACTCTCTTATGTCTAGTCAAGAAGATCAAAGGGTCGTGTTCGTGAAGAACACGAGCCTCTAACTTATGAACAAACACATAAGGAATGAGTAAATCATCCTTCAAGTGGATCAAAAGGTAGTGTTCACGAAAAAAACAAGCCTCTAAATGATGAACAAGAGATGAACTCAAGAACATATCAATCATATGATCTACCACAACTTTATATGAAATAGTTGAATAACTGAAGTAGATCAAAGTCATACAAAGAAATAAAGATAAAAGAGAACTCATACCTAGACTCCAAAGTAGACTTGGAACCTGAATAAGAGCTACTCTAGCATACCCCCTAGC
This sequence comes from Cenchrus purpureus, assembly GCA_022644695.1. NCBI lineage: Eukaryota > Viridiplantae > Streptophyta > Magnoliopsida > Poales > Poaceae > Cenchrus > Cenchrus purpureus. The sequence goes on from CP053466.1 coordinate 46,615,719, forward strand.
CTTGGAAACTAAAAGTGAGAGGAGAATGAGAGAGTGGTGTGTGAGAAATGGTAGCCCCTCCCCTTCCATTTATAGGCAAGGAGGAGGCTTGCTTCGGGCACCAAATGCCTCCAACTCACCCGGGAATGCACCAATGGGCCAATGAGGGAGAAGCACGTGGAAGGCCAGGATGAACCGACCCTAGGCCTGGGTTCGGGGATCCTAGCGGCCGAACCCTAGGGCGGCCTCCTGGCCTGTGTTTTCTCCAGGTGGCTGACCAGGGGGCCCTCTGAGCTTTCCCTGGTGCATGGCGGTTTTGGAGTCCAATGTGGGCTCGTGGATCCTTGTGAAGTCCATGTGTCGCTCTCTGATTCATCGGTGAGTGCCTCCAATGGATCAGTGACGTGGATTGCCACATGTTTCCTTGGTGGCAGCCACCTCCTCAGCTGAGTTGGCATGGTTCTTCCATAGAAGATGGGTTTCCGTCTCTTTTCATGCTTATTTCACCTACATACAAATAATCTCCAAGGACAAGTGGAAGTACATTATTCAAACCAAAATGCAAGTAAATAATGCATATGCCTCCATTTATGTGAGAATATTGATGGCTGAAAGTAGTACTTAACCGCCATCAACAAACTCCCCCAGGCTAACCTCTTGCTCGTCTCGTATTCTTAACTTATGGCAAACATACAGCAAAGTACTCTACCAAGAGTTGAACAAGTTGGCAATGTTCTTACCATTCACTTGATGACATGGGGCATATAGCTTCACCTGACTTAGGCGGTTGAGAGACAGAATGGTTATATATCAAATGCATAATCACTCATACCTTGATCAGCTATCAATCTGGAGGTTTTGCAAATTTTTCAAAAAGAAGATCAGAGTTCCTCAAATGATACTCTCGGATCGCTCAAAGTGTATAGTTCCTCACCAAGGCATTAAGTTGTCTTTCTTCACATCCTACTCCTAATAGGCTTATGTGGAGCTATAGGTAGGGAAGAAATATGGCATACTTGTCTCTCATATTTTGCTAAGTCAAAACCGGATCCTTGGAAGAAACAAACATACATCGATCAAGATGTGCATATGTGTGTGATGGTAATGAGCATGGTAAGGTGGATACTAGGCCGGAAATGGGTGCTAGATATTACCATGCTTTATATTAGAAATGAGGGATTACCATGCCCCGGAGTAGGTACTAGTTATTACCATCTATATGGTGGAACTCTTTCTCTTGCACATATCAATCCCTTTTCTCCTTTTGAAATTTTTCGAGACTTGGGCTAGCTCTCTTTATTTATTTTGCCATGCTTTTGAGCATGCCTTTCTCTTTTTGTCTCTAGATATTTGGAGGGATGAATGATACAAAGATACATAGAGTTTTATGTGGAAGAATGCAAATGGAGGAAATGATGAATGCTAACTTCGTGTAGAAGTTTAGCATGAACATCGTGATCTTGATCAAGGAGTATGAGTTCTAACAAGGGTCACAACAATTTGACAAAGCTCAATAAGAGAACAAGCTGCATATGTGGAGGCTAACAAGAGCTAGAATCTACATATGGCCTTGGATAGGAAATTCTCATCATTGAGGAACTCATCATGTTTTATTTTTCAAAAGGAAAACTCGGATGTCAAGCATCACTAAGCACAAGATCATAGCACTCTATTATACCATATCATGTCTCACAACAACTTATGCAAGGATCATGCTTTTTGCTACCCACGGTTTTCAAGCTAAGGTTTGAACATGCAAGCCAACAAACTCAAAACTTAGGTAGGATACAAAGTTGTAAGCAAGACATACGAGAAGAATAAGCAACTATTCATCATTTCAACCATAGAGGCAAAGCATTCTTACTATGCATATCAAAGCAAACTAAGCAAACCTGATGATGAAAGCAAATAAATATTTTTGGTCTTTTTATTTTTGCATAACTTTTTTTGGGTTTTCATTATAAGGTATTACGAAAACAAAGGAAGATACAAGTTACCTCGGGATGGGGTCCTCCCCAAGCTAGCCAGCTCACTCGAGGAGGGCGAAGAAACCCGACTCGCAGTAAGCCCCTGCTCCTCCATGTCATTGCTTGCAGCTATCCTCTCACTGGCAGCCTTGAGGTAGACTCGGCGTGGGTGTTGGCGTCTCCTCCAATCCCGTGACACAGACGGTGAGCTCTCCCATCTGCGTGAGCATCACGTCAGAGGCCGAGTGCTCGGAAGGACAAATGGAGGACCAGGAGCTAGAACTAGCGGGTGTAGCCATTGAGCCGCCCAAGCCGTGCCACTCGCACTTTCGGAGGTGCTGATCCCAACCAGGTGCATATCCGGGGTAACCCGAACATGTACCCGTGAGCCTCTCACCGTGTGCGGTGTGGTATGGTGTGGTGGTGGGCTGTGGCATGTGTGCTCTCTTTTGCGCTTGGTGGACCACGAAACACTAACGGCTTTCCTCTTGTGTAACAAGGGAATGGTTAATGACTCATACAATCGAAACCCGGGTTAGGTAGCAGGATTTGATTTGCATAACGGGAAGAAGAAAGTCAAAGAATCATTTGGGCCCTCTTGATATGCCCTTGGATCAAGTATGCCTCATCAATGAGAACTCGGGCGTCCCAATGAAGAGTGCAGGATTCCGCTAAGAACCCGTCGAGAGCAATAAAGTCACCAAAGATGTACACTCAATAGGACCTATCATCTTGAAATTCATTAACCACTGCCGAATCATTGCTTTAGCAGAGAGACCTTGATCTATTTAGTAGCACGTATAAAGCATCAACTCATCACGCCGGCGAACATCCTCTCGTGGAAAGAGTAATGGTGAGCCACTTGTGCCGGAGAGTGGGATGCACAATATCATTGCAAAGGCACAAATTTGCCACTATAAACCCGGAGATGTCCGGAAAGAGTCTCGAACAAAACCCTCACAAGCCTTCTTCAAAGAAAAGCACAAGATTAAAACCAAGGAGGCGACTAAGTTCTTTCCATGAAACTCGGTCCAAAAATGAAACTCAATACCATCGGACCTCAGAGAGCAAAAGCGGATGGTGAGGGCCAGAGCCATGCTCTATAACGGCGCAAACTCCTCCCAACCAAGAGCATACCAAATGGAAGCGAACTCGAGATTCATACATGTTTTCTCCATAAGTGCGTCGAAGTCCGGGTTTGGGCCAAGACTCGGTCCTTTAGGAGTAGGCTTGCTCCTCTCAGCGCCCATGGCGAGGTAGGGGTGTCGTTGGCGACCTCCTCCGGCTTGTGGCTCGGCTTGCTCTTCTTGCTCTTCTTCATATCCATTGTTGATGGGCTCGGCGTCGGCTCGGCGAGGGCGGATGAACTTGGCTTGCCCGTGAATGGGGCGTGTCACCCTCAGGAGGCGTTGTTGCCCAATTCATGCTAGCACAACGGACAACAAGAGCAACTCGGTGATGGATTAGTGAAATCGAATGAAATTCTTCGAGCTTGCTCCACCAATAGCAATACTTTGACACAATAGAGTACTTGATGATCCAAACTTGAGCAAGAAATCCAAGAAAACCAAGAGAGCAAGGTAGAGAGGGGGTGTGAGTGAAATGAGTTGAATGGGTGAAGAACACCCCTCTCGGGTCCAATTTATAGAGCAAAGGGCACCAGAGCGTTGCTCAGCTGAGTTGGCAAGTGCCAGACCGTTGCATGGTTGTAGAACCGTTCTCGGCAGTGGGCTCTGCCCCTTTGCGGCGCTCCAACTATGAAATATACCCTGCAACCAAAGTTTGCTCTAGAAAGCCCAAATGATTTTTCAAAGTTTCAAACTCGAAATTATTTTCAAAATTTTATTTGAAAGGAAAAGGGCTAGATAAATCTAGCATGCGAAGGTTTGGAAAAATCAAATATGCAATTTTGGAAATCAAATAAAATTTTGGAAAGGAAATATGAGATAAATACCATCTTTAACCTTTTTGGTAGAAAGGACTCATCATTTTAGTCCAAGAGTTGGACTCTTCTCGTGATTAATTCCACTCGGCACCCACTCCACGAGTAAAGGTGTGCCTTCTCAATCTTCCGCCATTCTTTCAATTTTCTTTTGCTTCTTTGACGGATTTCTTCTTGGGGTGAAGGCTCTCCTTCCCCAAGCTGCTCAACACTATCTTGCAATAGCATTGCTCTTCTTTTATCTTGAAACTTGAAATCAAGTTCCTCTTCCCAATCGAAAGCGGATTACTCGGCCCCACATTGATTCTAGCTCGGACATCACTAGAAATGGTCCAAGGATGAGTGGCATTCCTCCTCGTCATCCATATCAAGGACCACGAAATCGCGAAGACATAAGAGTTCTTGACCTTGACCAATAAACTCTCAACAATTCCTTGTGGATATCGTATCATTGAATCGTGAGTTGGATAGTCCGTGTTGTTGGAGAGAGGCTGGATATCCTAGTTGCTCGAACATGGCCTTGGACATGAGATTAACACTTGCACCAAGGTCACAAAGGGCATGCTTGATCGTCTTGTAATAGATGGTGCATGTGATAGGATAGCCGGATCTCTTCTTGTGCTGATTCCTCCATGGATCTAGAATTTGTTGTATGGGCTTTCCTGCATAGTTAGAGCATGTCTTCCTAGGTGGCTTACCCTAGTCGACACTACACTAACATTTTCACAAGAGGACACGGGTTGCCCCGGGATCCTTATCGGCCGGAACCAAAGCTAAAGCTAAGCGGGTTTCTAACATTTTGTTAAAACTTCGGTGACTCTTCCGAAGAAAAACTATCAAGCTTAACGTTGAGACTTTCCAAGGTTTTATCAAGGGGCTAGCTTTTTGTTCATTAATCTTAGCTTGAAAACAAGATCTCTCAAGGAGGGTTGGTTAGATTGTAGAGTTACCTTGGTTACCTCCTTGATAATAAGGGTTGTTGATTCCACATTTGGCCTCCTTGTTGAGGTGGACGATAACCATTGTTATTCATGTACATCACTTCCTCGAGTCTCGGATAGTAGTTTCGAGTGCCCGGTGTTGCCACGACTTCACAAGTCATATGAGAGTCCATAGGCGGTAGTGGTGGCCATGGCGCCTTCTCCATGTAGTCATCCAATCTCTTCATAAGAAGATCCATCTTGGCGTAATCATATATGCTTCCTTGATAGTATGTAGTACCCCTCGGGGCGTGGTTGAGTCTTTCATCACTCCACCCTTGGTTGGATACCATCTTCTCAATGAGTAATTTAGCATTATCAACGGTGAGTGAGAAGAATGCTCCTGACGGCGGCATCAATATATCGGGCTATCAGTCAACCCATTATAGAAGCTTTGAAGAATAAGCCAATCCTCCATCCCATGGTGAGGGCAGGCCGGGCATACTCAAAGCCTTTCCCAAGCCAATGGATTCACTTGCTTTCTGGAAACCGAAATTCTTCCACGAAGAGCATTGGTTTTACCCAATGGGAAGAACTTCTTGAGGAATGCCTCGAACACTTATCCCAAGTATTTAATAGCATCACGATTCGCATAGAACCATTGCTTGGCTTTCCCGGAGAGAAAATGGAAAGCGATCGAAGGCGAACAACATCCATATTTGCACCCACGATGATGAAAGTCTGCATAGCTCTAGGAATTGCTGCAAATGGGCATTGGCATCCTCATTTGGCTTGCCACAAAATGGGCTAGCCAGTACCATTATATTAGACCCGTCTTGATCTCAAAATTTTCAGTCCCCATTGCCACCTCGGGCCTTGCAGTCGTGAGGAGGAGTACTCACGTGTCTTGGGCCATAGCGTTTGGCGTGGATGGTACAAAGGAAGTGGATCGCCTTCTCGGAGTGCGGAGGTAAGTCGAAATGAATTCGAGCTTTCCTCACTAGTGACTCGGGATCTTGAAAATTCTTGTAAGTCGAAACCAATCATACACTACATCTTCATCATCCAAAGATAAAAGAAGACAATCAAGGTTAGCATGCATTGAGAGTTGCTCTAACCTACTCATGATTTATAAACAAATGCAAAGCATAGTCATGATAATCATGTGCCTTCCCCAAGCGGCACAGATGCTTGTTGACATTTTCTTGGCAATCACTAAGAACAAATTTAGAATCCATCCTTAGACCATGCTAGAAATGCTTGTTGGCATTTTTTAACGTCACTACTACGACCTTAGGGTGAACATCAAGACTTGCCAAAGGTGAATCTAAGCGATCATGAGCGATCATAGCATTGTGATAAATTCACCATTTCAACCTCAATATTCTCACATAAATGGGCATATGCATTTACTAGCATTTAGGTTTGAATAATGTAGTTCCACTTGTCCTTGGAGATTATTTGTATGTAGGTGATTTACCCAAGAGATGGAAACTCACTTCTATGAAGAAGCCATGCCAACTGGTGAGGAGGTGGGCGTGAAACATGGCAATCCCGTCATCGATCCGGCACTCACCGATAGGGCGCCACATAGACTCCACATGGATCAAAGGGCCCACCTCGGATACCAAATCAAGCCATGCCGAGATGGATCATAGGGGCAGGCATGAGGAAGCACAGTGGGGCCACATACCGATCCTAGGATCTCCACTAGACTCATCCGTCCCTCCATGTGTCGGTTTCATTGGTCACTTCTGCATTCCGGTGTTTAGGGCCATTTGGGCATCGAGCAAGTGTCCTGCCTACAAAAGAAACTCCCATTTCTCACACCCTCTCTCATTCTCCTCTCACTTTTAGTTTCCAAGGCTGTAGGCTAGAGTAGCTCTTCTTGAGGTTCCAAGTCCTCTTGGGTTTTGAAGTTCTCTTATCTTTATTTCTTTGTATGACTTTGATCTACTTATTATTCACTATTTCATATAAAGTCATGGTAGATCATATTCTTGATATGTTCTTGAGTTCATCTCTTCATCATTTAGAGGCTTGTGTTCTTAGAACACGCCTTTTGATCCACGAAGGGTGATAAACTCCTTCCTTATGTGTTTGTTCATAAGTTAGAGGCTCGTGTTCTTCGAACACGACCCTTGATCTTGTTGATTAGACATAAGAGAGTTCATACATATGTCTAGCCTTGGTTGATCTTAGATGGCATGAGAGTGTTGCATGAGATGTGTTCAAGATACGGTCTCGGTCTAGTTGAATCTTCTAGTGGCTCTCACCACAGGTCACAATAGCCGTAGGGTGAGTCTAGCGCGTAGTCATGGTGCACAGGTTGTCTAGCTATGATAATGAGCATACCCCCAAATGAGGTCGGTCTCGGTGGAGCACCTATTGGATCCTTGGGAAACCTCCGTTGAGTGAGTCTAAAGTCTAGTTTGCAGTCGGTGTCGCGGGCTAGCTCCCGTTTGTACTGGGTCTGAACCATGTTTCCCTCATGCAATGCTCATGCCCTCTCTTGTATCTTCTAGCTTTGTATGTTTAGTACATTAGAACCTAGAGCTAACTCATATTCTAAGTAGTAGTGTACTGAGTGAGGTAGATTTGATGTGTGTGTCACACTACCTATTATCTTTTATCTTACCCCTACCTTTGAGTGTGTTGTTCCTATCTCTATCTCTTGGTTTACATTGAGCAAAAGCATAAGTCTAAGATATCAATTGCCTTCCTTGGATTCGATACCTTGGAATACTCTCCTTCCTTGGGAAATGCTACAATGATTTATCCGTAAACTTGATTCGTTCATGATCGTTTAGATTAACCTATGGCAACTCTTAATGTTCACGCTAACTGCGCCATTAGTTGTGACATTGGGAAATGCCAACAAGTATTTCTAAGGATGGATTCCAAATATGTTCTTAAATGATCAGCTAGAAATGTCAACAAGCGCCACATAAACCATTGTAGCATTTCCCCAAGGAAGGAGTATTCAAGGGTATCGTGTGTGGAAGGCAATGGCGGATATCAACTTATGCTTTTGGAATGTAAACCAAGAGATAGATATAAAGAACAACTCAAAGTAAGATAAAAATATGATAGGGTAGTGTGACACACTCGGATCTCTCTCTCTAGTACACTACAGGAACATCTACAGTTAGCTCTGGGTTCTAATGTACTAAACATACTAGAAGATACAAAGATAGGCATGAAACATTGCATGAAAGGTGAGTTCAGACCAGTAAGGAGATAGCCATGACGACGGCCTCTACAAAACTATACTTTAGACTCCTCAGCATATGACGGAGGGTTCAAAGGGTCCAATAGTCGCTGCGCCTACCTCAATCAGGGGCATGCTCAACTACGTAGCCACACAAGATCACCATGCCGTTCTGCTATTTGGGACATGCAGGTGGGAGCTACCCACGTCACAGACCGTAAGTAGCTTGAACACAAACCTCATAACACTATCATGCCATCTAACAAGATCAAACTAGGGCTGGATCCGATATGAACTCTCTTATGTCTAGTTAACAAGATCAAAGGGTCTTGAAGAACACGCTCTAATGAACAAACACATAAAGAATGAGTAAATCATCCAGTGGATCAAAAGGTAGTGTTCACGAAGAACACAAGCCTCTAAATGATGAACAAGAGATGAACTCAAGAACATATCAATCATATGATCTACCATAACTTTATATGAAATAGTGAATAACTAAAGTAGATCAAAGTCATACAAGAAATAAAGATAAAAGGAACTCATACCTAGACTCAAGTAGACTTGAAACGAATAAGAGCTACTCTAGCATACCCCAGCCTTGGAAACTAAAGTGAGAGGAGAATGAGAGAGTGGTGTGAAATGGGAGCCCTCCTATTTATAGGCAAGGAGGAGGCTTGGTTACCAAATGCCCAATTCACAGTCAATGGGCCAATGAGGAGAAGCATGGAAGGCAGATGACCCTAGGTTGGTTGGTGATCTAGGGTGTCGAACCCCTAGTCCCTGTGTTTTCTCCAGTTGGATGAGTGGGCCCTGAGCTTTAGGTGCATGCGTTTTGGAGTCCTAGGTGGGCCCATGGATCCTTGAAGTCCATGTGTTGCTCTCGATTCATCGGTGAGTGCCTCCATTGGATCGGTGATGTGGATTGCCACGTGTTTCCTTAGTACCTCTTCATTGAGTTGGCATGGTTCTTCCATGTGTGGTTTAGTCTCTTTTTGCTTATTTCACCTACATATAAATAATCTCCAAGGACAAGTCGAACTACATTATTCAAACCAAAATGCAAGTAAGTAATGCATATGCCTCCATTTATGTGATTATATTGATGGGTGAAAGTAGTATATGAAGTCTGATTGAGAAACATTCATGAAGGTTCATCCGACTGGAAGAATTCCCGTAAGGTGCCCTCGAAGGAGAAGGGACCGAAGGGTGACTCAATTTGTAGAAGCCAATGTGATGTCGTTCCCTCAAAGGAACAGGAAGGTGACGGTAGTTGAACAGTTCAATCACTTCGTGGACATGATCCGTTTATATCAATGTCCCATTACTGAGGCACGCATTCTACGCATTATCTCAAGGACATCTTAACCAAGAAGAGCCCTTCCTATGACGGAGTGGTCTCTTTTGGAGTCTTGCACTATACTCAACCGCCTTCACAGAAGAAGAAAGATCCGGGTGTCCCACAATCACTTGTATGATTAGGACACAACGTTTCGACCATGCTCTCTGATTTAGGGGCCACTCGTCATGCCTAAGGTAGTCTTTAATCAACTCAATTACGAATTTGTCTCCAACCACTTTGCGTTTGTGGCCGATTCTTTAGTTCGATACTGAATGGCCGGACATTCGTGAAAGTGAGATTGCTTTAGCCCATTGACTTTGATACTAGATATGGAGATTGGCAAGGAAGTCGCTCATGGGACCATTTACGTACGGTGATGCACAAATTGATGTGGATGTTGGTTTGATCTCTCATCAATGGCAAGGAGGAAAAGTTGAAGTCCAAGAAAGGAGCAATGCTCAATGATCAAGGATTCACCAACTCCCAACACTCAGACGAGAAATTGAACACCAGTAGGAAATGGACAACCTCATGACATTCATGAAGAATTTTTGGAAGGAAGAACTTGTATGAGTGCGGGACAAAAGCAATATTAAAATCTTAGTGAAATCTTGCACCCACTCCAGACACTTTGAAGGTGTGGAGGAAGGTGAATAGGAGACTTCTCTTCCAATAGACTACGCCTCACAGGTAAGAAATTTGGAACTAGAGTCTAGCTCTAAGGACTCAAAATAATGAGCCTGGACGAAATTCAGTTATCCTTAGTTTCCATTCCAATAAAATTCGATCTTAGAAAAACAAGCTACTTCCGCTCTGTTTCTTCTGGCGAGCTCTCCACCTCCTTGAGTTTGTACCATGGTACAAACTCAAGGAGTCTTCCGGCTCTCACCCGGTCACAATAGTTAAGGGTGAAGTCTAGCAACACGCAGGCATGGTCTGGGTTGTGTGGCTACGTTAGTTATGAGCTTTGTCGATTAAGGTACTAGTAGGGATGTTGTTATTCCATGACGTTGCATAACGTCACTGAAGATGCCATGTAATCACTGATGTTCATTTGTGACGATTTTGTGACGATTTGGGTTTCGTCAAAAAGGTCGCGTCACATTTGGTCATCCGTGACGAAACCCAATTTTTCGTCATAGATGTGCTTCCATTCTGTGACGATATTTTGAACGTCATAGAACTGATTTCAATTTATGACAAAAGCATTTGGTCACAGATGAATACCGGTTTTCGTCACGTCGGCGCCTAACGTCTTACTTGTGACGATCAGTTTGGTCATGGAACTTCGTCATAACCTGCCGTTTGAGAGCGGCGACGGCGTATGCCACGCTGGCAGTTGATGTCATTGTTGATGTTACCTACCACGCGTCATTCGACATCACCGCCGACGTGATGGTGGCGACATTCTTGACGCATTCCGATGTGGCGGTGGCGCCATCGCTTATAATCGCATTGAATACATGTTCGCATCGTCACAGAATACAATTTCCCATCGTCACACTTTGAAGTAATTTGGTCACAAATTTGCCATATAAATAGTCACAGATTGGACTTGATTTGGTCACAGATATAACATAACTATGGTCACAGACGTGCCATCACTTTGGTCACAGATAAATTGCAGTTTATAATGAAATTGAAATATGCAGATGATACTAGAATGGGAACACCATTCCATAAGATTAAAAGTAGTATTCCAGTGTGCATACAAGTGAGTGGACAACACCACTTGACATCACATTTCAAATCAAGACCAAACATAACTAAAAGTTTCAAACATGACCAAACCAAATTAATGCTAGCCTCGAGAGCAAGAGTTGTGTTCATGAGGATGAAGAACTATTTCCATGGAGGGACAAGAGCTTCTTGAGGAGCAAATTGGTCTCTGCCATCTCCTTGGTGTTCTTCTCTGTAATCTTCTTGTACTCCTCCAGCTCCTTTCGTGTCTTCCCCCGCTCTTCCTCAGCTTCTTGAATTTTCTTCCTGAGGTCGTCTAGTTCACCTTGAACAGCTGCCGTCGCTTCAGCTGCAAGTTGTTCCCAAAGCTCACTGTCATTTGATGAACCTGACTTGGTGGATGGCGGTGTTTGGAAGCCAACACTCTTCAGGAAATGGTTGGAGCTGTTCTGGGAGAGCACCTTCGACACGACTTGCACACTTGATGCAGGCATCTCATCTTCAGGAACAGGTTGAGCCCTCAAAGCTTCCATATTATCCTGAAATTTAGGAACATAAAACAGTTACATGTAAATACCTTTAGCAACAGTAATATGATAATTGATAAGACCAACAACCAATGCAATTAGAATTAAATATCAAGTAGTAGAGATAGACCCTATGCACTTACAAGTGCCTCTCTTGTCGGCTCACTCATGCCACGTTTGGAGCTGGTATGGCAAGTCTTGAAGGCCTCCACCGCATCTATTGCTTCATTCTGATCTAGGTTGGGGTCGTCTATGATTCTATTCTTCTTCTATGTAGTTGATAAAAATCACAGCAGAGTAATCTCAGATGAAATGAAAATGAATTTGTTCAGTTGCAATGTGCATTTAAGTGAATAAGGTAATGTTTTACTTACATATGCATGTAAGTGTGCCACATAGTAGCGAGAACCTGTAGCCTGATGATACTTGACTTGACTGTGGTTGTGCTTGTTCTTTTCACATGTTTCCTACAAGAGATTCAACATGTGAGATGATATCACAAGTACAGAATGTTAAGAGTCTTTGGAAAATAAGTGAATGAAGAATATATTGCAGTATACCCATACCATATTCTTTGGATCAGACCACTTTGCAACAAGGGCCCTCCATTCGCATCGATCACCATGTATCCAACAGAGAAGTTGTTCGAACCTCATTTGCAGGTACACCATTGAAGTATCGCTTCTTGAGGCGATAACGTTGGTTCTTTAACGCAACACGCATCATATCGGTCATAGCAACCTTTGTTGGGGCATGGTTTGTGTTAACAGCCAAGCGACCCTAGGCATATGATAGTTCGATACTTAGTTAGACAAATAAGGTTAAGCATGTATGAAAGTTTCAAATAGGAACAGTAATGCACTTACAGCTAGCTGCCCCTCAAAGGTCTTGAAGTGTTTGTCGTCTTTCTTGTAATCCTTCCAATGTGGAAGGACAGGAATGCTTTCCCGAACGATGACGCCGGCCTCTGAAGCAAACTTGGCAACTTGAACAGGTTCATGTGGCCTTTTTTTCCTTCATCAACAACTATGGGCAATCTTCTTCCCATAGCTTTAGTCATCCTATCCATCTGTTTTCCAACAGTAGATGGGCTGATGCAGGCCTCCTTGGACGTCTCTGTTGAGAACCTACAAAATAGAAATTGCATTTGGTTAAATGATTTAATTTCTGCAAGATGAACAAAAGAGATGTCATAACTAACTAGAAAAATAGAACTTGCCTTCAGGAAGTGTATTGTCATCAGCAGCTACAATGTCTTCCTCTACAGTGCATTGTCGACCATGTGACATTGGCTTCCTCGATCTTTGTGTTGTCATGCCCTACATTCCATTGGCTTCTTCTGCAGGTGTAGTGTCATCGATGCATATGTAGGCTCCTGCACATCTTTGCCTTTTGACCTTGATGTTTCAGATGTAGAAGGCTGCACTTCAGCTTCAGGAGTTGCCCTCACTCTCTTACTATATCTAACCCCAGGTGCCATTGTGGGATTAGACTTCTTGATCTTTGAAGAGATAATTTTGCGACTACGCGGTGAGGGAATCGGGGAAAAGAAACTCAGGTAAGTCATGTGCATTAATAACGAATAGCATATATTAAACAAGATGTATGTTTCAAAGAATGTGCATCTAAATCCTATAGCATACTTCAGAACATAAACATGTAATTGCAATGCTAGTATGGCCCATGGACTACATTGAAGATAGAAGAAGCACCTCATTTGCCATGGGTTGTGGCTGCTCATTAGATTCGATGTCATCATCATCGATTATCTCCTTGATCATCCGCATCAACGAGATACTCCGATGATGATGAATCTTCATTATCTGTTCCCTTGGTTGCTGTTTTTTCCCCTTCTTTTGTGCAATTTGGGGCAAGGAGTTATTAAGGTCAAAAGCTAGTGTATTCAATCCGAGCTCTTCAAAGATCTTTTGATTCTCCGCAACTTGTCTATCTCGGATTCTCTCATAGTCCTCAGCTATTGTTGGTTCTTTGAATGACAAGAAATGGGTGTATTAGAAATTTTAAAAGGCTTCAACTAATAGGTTATAGGTAATAAAACTACTTCAGAGGTCTAAGGTCTAAGATAAGAGGTACAACTATTTTTGGAGTCCTAGATATTAAATCCCCTGGTTATGACACTGAACCAAACACTCTTATAACTCTATGAAAATAGTATGTACATAGATGGGACTGAACTACTATTTTCGTATCAACATACATGGACGAAAAATTCTATTAGCACACACTGAACTTAAGAATGGACCCATGAATCAGTCAAATGCAATTATAATGGCGAGACAAATAGAATTGAAAAAGAAGCATGGACTGAATCAATTTCACAAATTCTATTATCTAGAACTAGATTGGTTTGACACAAGCAATTGCAACAATATAAAGTAAACAGAATGATACTGCGCAGACAAGTCCTCAACAATTTCAACAAAATTGCAGTTCTACTTGAACGAAATTGTAGATCTCGTTTAACAAATAAAGTTGCAGTATTCCACATACCTGCATGTGCGTTCTTATGTTGACCCCTAGTGGCCACCATTGAGCTTGTGGCCAAGTTGGGAATTGAGACCTGCAGATGTGCTTAGGGTTAGGTTCGGGAATCAAAAGAGGTGGATGGGGAGAGAAATGTAGGTGATAGAGAGGGATAGGGGGGCGGTGTGTTACTAAATCGAATTCTGGGGCGGCTGTGGTTAGGGTTTCGTTGTTGTGAGTGAGAGGTTTGATGGGGAGAGATACGAGGTGGGTCGTTGAGAGAGGGATAGGTGGATACGATGGAACCAACTTTCACCGGATGAGGAAGGAGGTCGTCGCCGGCGATGGGGTCCTGTGGATGGCGGCCTCTCCTCGAGGAATGGGGAGAGAAGATAGAAAGTATGGGGAGATTTGACTAAAAGTGGGGGAGGGAGGTTAATAATCCGCGATTTAGGCGCAATTATTTTTCGGGACGAAAGGCACCGAAAACGTTTGGCGCCAATCTTGGCACCCTTTTTTGTTAGTCTGCTCATATTGTTTAAGTAAACCTCCGACTCATAACGAACAAACTGAAATAGCCCAATGGTAAGGCCAATTGACTGCCAAGACTTGGCTCCCGGGTTCGAATCGTAAGGGGCCCGTTTTTTTGGACAGTTTTTTTATATACTTTGTAAAAAGACATTTGTTTCTATGTTGTTTATTTTTTTTTGCAGAAAACCTCTTAGTTTGTGTCCATGAACACCCTATTAAAGTTGAAGATGATTTGGAGATAGTGGTGATACGAATATCTCACAAAGGGGCCATAGTCTCACATAGTCACATAGGTCTTAGTTAGACATGTGTCGCTTTTGAGGATGTGTAGTACCATTGCTTGAAATCATTTGAAACTTTTTTGGGATGCTTATGGATGCAATCTATGATGTTGGGTGAAGTTTTGGAATTTTCAGACCAAGTTTGCCTATTATTGTAAATATTTGTTGATTTAATAAAGAATAAATGTAAAAAACTTGTAATCTTGCTTAAAAAATCTCAAAACTTGCAGGAGCTCCTCCTTTTGGTACATTATGTTGTCAAAAAAGTTTCAAGTGATTCTGAGAAAGTGATGATGCACTTCCCCACAAGCATATACATGTCTCACACATGTCATTGTGACTCATAGGAGATGTTCATCCCTATGTGGGACGTGTAGTACCAGTTACTTGAAATCATTTGAAACTTTTTTGGGATGCTTATGGATGCAATCTATGATGTTGGGTGAAGTTTTGGAATTTTCGCATCAAGTTTGCCTATTATTGTAAATATTTGTTGATTTAATAAAGAATAAATGTAAAAAACTTGTAATCTTACTTAAAAAATCTCAAAACTTGCAGGAGCTCCTCCTTTTGGTACATTATGTTGTCAAAAAAGTTTCAAGTGATTCTGAGAAAAAATAAAACAAAAAAAGGCTCCCACGGGATTCGAACTTGGGAGCTGTGGTGTTAGATTCAGAGCGCATTGCCATTGGGCTACGAAGGTGTATACGTTCGATGTGAGGTTCTATTCTATTTAAATGTGCCTAGTTAGTATTACCCTATGTGGCAACAAGACAAGTAACCTTCATCGGGTGGCATGTACAAGCCTATAAATATATGATATTAGCTTGTTAATCCCTATCATTTGTGTTCCTCAATCTGTTTTTTTTTCTGGATTTCGACCTGTTAAAATCTGAGTAAAACGTGTTCATGTGCATTTGTACATAAATCTGGTGGTTGAAGCATTTATACATATGAAATCCGTAATGTCATAACAAATTTTTGAAATCTCAAACAAACTCTGACTGTTCGAAACAAATAGTATAAATGATATCAACTACTTATACTTGGATAAACACATTTATTATACTAGAAATCTTCATCTTCATCTTCATCATCTGGGGACATGTCGTCATTGTTATCATTGCCATCATCACTACAATACTGCAGCATTGTCTCATCCTCCTCCTCATCCTCGCTACCTTCTTCAATAATTGCAGCTTGCTTCTTGTTTCTTATAAATTGTTGCAAATTGCCTTCAATTATAGTGGCTTCCCCACCTTGAATATTTGGCAATGGTACGTTATCGTCACCTTCTTGAACCACATGCTCAGTATCTGAGTAGTAATCATCCTGATGCACATCATGACCGGCCTCATCTTTTTTCAGCCACATCATAAATATTCCTATGTTCAAATTTACGCACAACTCGCCAACCTTTACCTAAAGATGTATCTTCAATGTAAAATATCTTTTCGATTGAGATGATAGGATGAAAGGATCGGTCTTGTACCATAATGACTGCACATTGATGGATTTGAAATGTCCGTCATCTTGAAGGCCTTTCCCCCCGCCTTCTTGTACTCAATCACATCGAAATATAACCACAAACGAACTTGAAGATTCGAGTTATACTGCAACTCAATTACCTCTTTAAGTACTCCATAAAAATCTATGATGTTGTTATTATGTTCACCTGGAGTCATCACACCACTATTTTGTGTCTCGGGAACTTTTCACGATCCCCCCGTGCTATACCGAACACCATTAATCTTGCAAGTGCGAAAACTTAACTATCGTAGACATGGTCCACAAGACAATGCCTACAATCCTTCGCTAACCGAATCTGGATTATCCTTTGCGTTTCATCTCAATCTGTACTCAATGTAAATAATTAATTGAACAATTACATATGCATTTAATTACTAAATCTTTGTAGTTACTTACGTGGCGCCTAAACCACTTGGCAAAACCTTGTTCAACCATTTTATCAACATTACTTATTAGTTGTGCACCTTCATGTAACAAACTCGTCTCTCAGACAACTGCAAGGACAAGATTAATCAAATTTAAATTTTGTATAATCATAAACAATTCAGAAAGTAATTAAAAAATACTTACTCCTTATATTCATCAGCTTCTTCACAATTATGTAGGACATACCAAACTAACTTATCCATGACATCATCATCAATGTATCGACCCTATTACCTCCAACAAGAGTAACACCATGCTTAAAAAGAGATGTTATTATCCAATGGCACCTCTCCACCAATGTCATCCTCCGTGTTGAATCTAGTGTCCATATCCTCCATGTACCTAGAACAAAAGGTCAAGGTGTCACTTGCCACATATGCCTCAAAGAATTGATCCTTCCGGCTTGGCCCCTGCTCTTACAAAATTCTTCAAAGTGCCTAGTCGCCTTTCTATTGGGTACATCTAGCCATACTAACAGGACCTCTCGAAGGCTCGTCTCGGTAGATGGACACACAAGTGCACCATGACATCAAAGAATGCAGGGAAATATTTTCTCAAGCTTGCATAGGATCAATGGAATTTGTTCTTTCGCTTCACAACATCAATCCTAAGATTTCTCTTGCGTAGCTCCCTAAAAAATGTCCTCACCGCAATTGCTTCATACACATCCTTAGGCACCATCCCTTAGTCCAGAGGTATGATTCTTTGCAGGAGTATGTGGCAAGAATGTGTCTTCGCCTTTCCAACCACCCTCGAACTGCCTTTTGCTTATATATCTTGCTAGGTTAGCATATCCATCGTGAAACTTGATACCTTTTAGAAACTTGCAAAATCGACTTTTGCTCCTTCCCAAGACATAAGGAGCAGTGTGGAGCATCGAGTTGTTGCCTTTCTCCCCGTAAGTGCAAATGATGTCTCGATGCCCATATCATACAGATCTAGCCTAGCATTATGTGTGTCCTTTGTCTTCCCTACATTGAGTAATGTGCATAGAATGTTTTTACATACGTTTTTCTCTATGTGCATCACATCAAGATTATGTGGAAGCTTCAAATGTTCCCAATAAGGCAATCTCCACAACGCAGATTATGCGGTATAAATCTTTGGACCCACATCATGCTTCCTTTTTACCTATGATTTCGAGTTCCTTCACCGGCTTCCCCGGCCTAACATCTTTCACCTTCTCTAGCTCCACTAGGACCTCACCCAAAGTGAACTTCTGTGGTGCATCTTTGTTTTCACGCTTACCATCAAAAGCCAAGCTTCTCCTCCATGGATGTGTCCTTGGAAGATATCGATGATGTCCAATGTAACATATCTTATTCCTTATTGCCCGAGACAACGGATCCTTGTCGCAGTGAATACATGCATAATACCCTTTTGTTGTTCGCCTGCATAACGTGCTCAAAGTCGGAAAATCATGTATACACCATAGCACAAAGAAGAAGGTCAAACTTCCTACCGACATGCATCATAGGTACCGACACCTTCCATAGCTCTAGTAGTTCTTTAATTAGGGGCTCAAGGAAAACATCAAAATCCTTTCCTGGAGATTTTGGACCAGGGATGAGTAAAGACATAAAACAATTTGCTGGATTCACACATTCCCATGGTGGGAGATTCGGAGTCAGAAAGATCGCCACATACCGCATCTGGTACTCATGTTGCCAAATGGATTGAACCCATCTCTAGCTAAGGCAAGCCTCAAGTTCCTCGGTCACCAAAGTCTTTTTCCTTGTCAAAGTATTTCCATGCATCCCCATCACCGGATGACTCATTACATTGTCCATCGCGCCCTCACCTTTGCATGCCATTTAGTTTCCTCAGAAGTACGCTTTGAAGCATATATTCTCTTCAACCTAGGCAAAAGTGGAAATGCCTCAATACCTTGTGTGGAACCTGCTTGGTCCCATTCTCGTCTTTCCATTTAGACTCCTTGCATCGGGCACACATTCAACTTAGCATACTTTGATGTTTTCAATCTCAAACAACACACAATTGTTCTTGCACACATGTATGTTTTCGTATCCAAGGCCCAACTCTCGAAGGTATTTCTTTGCCTCATCATAAAATTTTGGCAACTCACTCTTAGGGTATCCTGATGAGATCAAGTTCATCATCGTGGAAAATCTTGCATTGTTGATTTGATAACGTGACTTGATATACAACATCCTCACCATAAAAGAGAATTTCGAATGGCTAGATCCTGGGCTAAGTGCCTTCTTGGCATCTTCAAGGACTCTTGCAAACCTTGGTATTCTCCATCGCCTCGCTTGAGCATATAGATCTCCAATCATCTCTGGTACTCCAAGATCATCGTCAAGATCACCATCATCACCCACATCCACATGTATCCCATAGTCATGATCACCTTCAACATCCTGGTGCTCAGATTCTCAACTTCAATAGTATCTCACGACTCCCCATGATGAATCTACCGGTATATGTGGTGACATTCCAAAGATGTGTATATGGTTTTCTACATCACCTTGTCGCAACTTTCGATTAAGACAAGTGCGGCAAGGACAACGTATGTCAGTGTCTTCGGGGTATCTTTCTCTAACAAATTTCATAAACTCTTCAACTCCTTTCAAATATGAGGTGTGAATTGTTTCCCAAATATCCAACTTCTATCCATCTATTTTGACAAACAGATCAAAAATTTAAAAAATAGCTAAACAGAGATAAAACTGAACACAATACAAAAAATTGCATATTTGAACAATTAATTGATAATCAGATGCATATAAGATCAAAAAAAATTAAAACCATTCATGCATATATGAACAAACCCTTCAAACACATATGAATATCTGAACAAAAAATTTAAACATCAAATTGAACAAACCTTGCAAGCGCCTCCGCCGGTGCGCTCGCGTCGGCGCTGTTTCCCCACGCCGCCGCCGCGTCGATGGAGAAAAAGCTCGACGCCTGGATCACTGGCAGCTTGCCGCCACGGAGACGATCCGAGGCGACGATCACAAGCGCGACACAACAAAACCCTGGACGAGACGACCTGACCGCGATCGCTACGAAGGGCATCCGATCACGATCAAGGTAATTGGCCCAACTTCCGATCGATGCGTAAAGGCATTATTCATTCATAAAGTGACAAATAAAAAACAGCATACTTACAACATGAACGACCACATAGCGCAGTTGGTAGAGCTCCACCGTATCACAAGGTCCTCGGTTCGATACTCGCGAGAGCCTTTTTATTTTGTTTAACACAATTAGAAAATGGGCCGACACAAAAAAGATGATGGGGCCACACGATCATGGGCCGTGTGGCGACACATCCCGTCGTTAGTGCACTACTAATTTGTGACCAATTTGATTCATCATTACTTGTGCCAAACGATTCAAATAAATTATGACGATATCTAATCTAATCTGTGACCACTAGGTTTCATCATTACCATACGCCATAGCAAAACATAATTTATGACGATCTCCTCAATCTATTTTGTGACATTATATTTTGTCATTATTCTTTCACCCAAATCATCGTCACATGCAACTTATGACGAAGACGGACATTTCGTCATGGAATACATACCATTCTGTGACCAAAGTTAGCAGCATCACGAGGAAATCGTCACTGATAATCACTTTTCTAGTAGTGAGTGGTGACAACTGTTGGACCCTTTGAAACCCTCCGCGCTGGGGTATTGCTGTAGGAGTCTAAAGGATAGTTTCGCAGAGTGTGGTCATCGCGGCTATCTCCCGCTTGTACCGGTGGAACCTTACCTTTCATGCAATGCTTTATGCTTATCTCTTGTATCATCTAACTCTGTATGTTTAGTACCATAGAACCTAGAGCTAGCTTCGTATGTCCCCCCTAAGCCGTAGTGTGCTAAGAGTAGAGACAGATCGGAGTGTGTGTCACACTACCCTTATCATATCATTTATCTTACCCCTATCTTTGAGCTATTGTCTTCTATATCTATCTCTTGGTTTACATTCAGTGCAAAAGCATAAGTCTTGATATCCGCCATTGCCTTCCACGGATACGATACCCTTGGAACACTCACTTCCCTAGGGAAATGCTACAATGGTTTATCTGTGCGCTTGCAGATTCGTTCATGATCGTTAGATTTACCTTTGTTAAGTCTTGATGCTCACTCTAACTCGGCGTCATTAGTAGTAACGTTAAGAAACGCCAACAGGACGTCAGCCATTATGTGGCATATGTGTTACATCACGTATACAACGTAACTATACACCACTTTTAGCAGTGGCTCGTGCTGAGGTTGGGAGGGAGGTGCGGTAGACGGATGAGGTTGGGAGGAGATAAGGTTGTGCTGGTTGAGAGTGTAAGGGTACGAGGAACGTTTGGTTTGGAAGATGTGGATTGATGATGTGGCTTATGTGTTTTTTCTCTCAACTTATAGTATGTTTTCGAAGGGAACGTACCTAGGGAAAACCAGATATCCTATGCAAACATAGAAACTTTCAATCAAGACCACAAGATGCTTATCCAAGGGGCGGGGTGGAAGGGGATTATCGCAAAATTTCATTCGAGTGCTGGTGGCAGGCAGTTATGTGCAAAATAATCGTCCTCCCCTATGGCCCTTGGATGAGCATCTTATGGCCTCGATTGAAAGTTTCTAAGTTTGTACAGGGTGGTTTGCACCTGATATGTTCCCATTTTTGAACCACTAAACATTGTCTAATTAAAAAGTTATCTACTGAGAGACATGGGTACCCTTGAGTCCCCACCGACCAGGGTCTTATCTGTCCCTGACAGGTGGGTCTGACCTGTCAGATGACCTGCCGACCTGCATGTGGGCCCAGTAGACCTTATCCGCGCCCTGGAGATAACTCCTAAGATGACGCAAGACTTTACTTGCACTCCAAGACGTCGGTTGCACCGCCTACTACTTCGAAGATCACGTGATACTGTTTCTAATCCATAGAGATAGTTATCTAGATTGTAACCGACCTAGATACGGTCCCACCGACCTCGGAGACCCTAGACCGCTGGGCTATATAAAGCGGCCTAGGGCACCCTTCCGAGGACATCTTTTCCTTGTTCTGCTGCTTTCTTCTTGCCACCGAGCAATACAACCACCACCAACTAGACGTAGGGTATTACTCTCTAGAGGCCCGAACCAGTTTAAATCCCTCGTGTCTCGCCTGATTTCGTGTGCATCCCTGCATATCCATCTATGTTCTTAGTTCCTAGATCGCCCAATACCTACAAACCACTTGGGTACCCCCCTTGTGGATCTGTGCAGGTCTCATCCCTTGACATCTACTACAAAGTTTTAGATTTTTTCGAACTTTGAAATAAAGTTTATCTTCATCCAAATCGTATGCAAGTTATGATTTTCTTTTACACAGAATCATTTGTAGGAGCGGTCGCCAGTCCGGTTTGGTCCTAATAATAGGGATCCTAGTAGCATGGTTGGGAAGGCACAATGTCTGTGTGTGGCACCGGCATTGGGTGGCGGCGGATCTGGTGTTGCATGACAGAGGACGCTGAAGTGCTGCCAGTGGTGTGGAGGCGTGTCTAGGCGACGTTGGGGGATGCTGATGTCAGTAGGGAAGCTGATGACACAGAGGAGGGTAGGGCTACATGGGCTAGGTTGGACCGTTGAAGTGGGTTGAAGGAGGCATGTCTGTAGTCGGGGGGCAGGCTGGTTACTTGTGGCGTGTAGCCAGGCAAAGTTGGGTCGGAAAGAGGATACAGGTAGGTCAGGTCTAAAAGATGGGAGAGGGTTGGAGAAAGGTGGGCTGGTGGCCCAAGAGGTTTCCTATGGAGATTGAGAGGAGTTCTTAGGTGAAAATTTGAAATGAATTTCGCTGAAGGTCTTTGAATGGCAAGCCTAAGTTGGGCTTAGAGGGAGCGCTAAAGCAATAAAATGCATCGTCATATGCTTATGTTTACGTAGATTTTGTTTCTAAAATTGTTGTGAATGTTCAAGAAAAGGAAGGTAGGTTCCACAAGACTTACAAAACAACATACATGGTATAATCTTATTTGTGTCGTGAGAAGTGAGAATAAGAACTTGTATAGATCTACTTTTTGAACTTTGTGATTTCTCTCTCACCTATTCACAAGTCAATGAGATTTTGCCCTTGATCTTTCTTTATTTGCCCCTATTTTTAGCATTGACTAGGGGTAAAATCACATTGACTTGTGAATAATTGAGGGAAAAACATAAAGTTGATGAAATGAGGATAAACTCACAATTGCACTTCAAAGCAGGGGTGTGAACACAAATACCGCTTGTTGTTTGCACTTCTCTGAGCATTAAGTCTGGTACAAATCAAATGCTAGCGATCGATTTCTTTGAAACATACACATGGTAACAGGAAACTTGCCAGTTCTAAGCATAGTATTTTATTCTACACAACATGTACTATTTTGTCACATAACTTGTGAATAAACCACCATACACCCATAACTAGAGTATTAAAGTAGCTAAGCAACATGTCCACTTTACACAGGCATACAATTTTCTGATCACTTAAAGGTACACATAACACTCATTGTTGTCTTATTACAACTAGTATACCATAAAGCATGTAACATGCAGGCATCAGGCCAGCTAGCTTTTGCTTTTGGTCATGAAAAGAAGACTCGTTCCAGTGCTTTGTGCACTCATTTTTAAGAACTTGTTATTCATTTATTATATGCATACCTTGTTAGCCTTGGCTTTCACCTAGTTCCCACAACAACAGAAGGGTCTTTTTGCAGCCTGCAGGAATAATATAGCAAGAGGTACATGGTCAGACGAGAGATCAAGCCATATGGCATTGCAGGCAGCACTAAGTAATTACTAGCAAGTTAGATTGAAACTCAATAGTAGATAAAGGTCGAATCTGCCAACCAGCAGTATGGCATTTACTTACAACGGTTCAGTTGTGAGTATGCTTTGTATTTTTTTATTTTTTTTGCCCTTTTGAGAAACCGCAGTATTATATTGTGTAAGATGTCATTTTTAAACTAAAGCGTCCTCATTTTGAATGTTGTTAATTCTGCTGCTCTGGCTCCATTATCAATGGGTTGGCATCTTCTGCAAAGTGTCTTTCGAATGCCAGTAACAAATTATGAAACACACAAAGGAGTTGCTGACTCTGCACACTCTTTTACTTAAGTACTCACTCCATACTCATAAAACAAGTTGTTTAGGACAGTGACACGGTCTCCAAAACATAACTTTGACTTCTTATTTTTATAAAAATATTTACTAAAAACTAACATATGTACACTTTTATGAAAGTATTTTGGAAGACAAATCTATTCATGTAGTTTTCACATTTTCAAACTCATCAACTTAAAAATTATTCATGATTTATATTCCTAATGTTTAACTGAGATCTTTTTCAAAACGACTTGTTTTATGAGTATGCCGGGCATAATCTAGAAAGCCACGGCTACAAATAGTGAAAAAATTGGACCTTAGGTACCTATAGATCAATCAGGATACATCCATAGAGACAAAAGGTCCCTGTTATTCACCGGAGACTAAAGAGAAGCTATTAGTCCCAGTTATATTACCAACTGAGATTAAAAGGTTCTTGAAAAAACAAAAAAAAATGCCGAGGCTGCCCAGCCCCTGCCGGCTCCCACTGCTGCCTCTGTAGTTCGCCCCCCACCACGCACATATTGAGATCACAAAAGTTCATCACAATTGCATCCAAGTTCATCACAAGTTTATCAAGCAAAGCATCACACAAGTTCATCCATGTACATCTAAGTTCATCTCACAAAACGTATCACGTACACAAGTTCACACACAAAGCATCACACAATGCAAGTTCATCCACGTACATCTAAGTTCATCTCACAAACCGTATCACACAATTTCATCACACATGTTAACCTCACATGAGTTCGATTTAGAAAATTAGAAACAAATAGAATAAAATACTACACTGCTGGAGGGAGAGGAAACTTGTAGAGGAGACAGGCTGCCGCTGCCGCACTTCGTGCGCCCACCCCCGCGCCTGGCCGCGCTAAGGCGTCACTGCTGCGAGTCGCCACACTCTGGAGGCGGCCTGGAGACTGATGGCCCCGCCCGTGCCTACACTAGAGGCCGGCATGCCGCCTGCGCTGAGCCACCAACCGGGACAAATGCTTCCGTCACAGGTGGTTTGGAATGATCAACTCGGACAAAGGCCTTTAGTCCGGGCTCCAAATTTTTCCGGGACTAAAAACCATGAATTAAAGGTTGGTTCTCCACTAGTGAATAATTATCTGATGCCCATGGAATTTGATAACTACGCATATAGTGTAGTTGAGCACACCTTTGATATATTTCTGGATATTTTTTCACATTATTTTGCTTCTTTTTCGTGCATGACATTTTTGCTCTGCACAGAACGACACCAACAGAATTTAGAGCAACTCCAGCAATAGTCCATATTTCAAGCCCCTACTTTATTGAGTAGGGGCTCCCCCAATTTTTTGAGGGCCTATTTTTTCACCCAACTTCAGCAAGAGAACCTACTTGGAAGTCCCTACTCTTATATGACAAGTGAGACCGGTTCAACAATGACTCTATTTTCTCCCCGCAGCCTCCTCTCCCCCCCCCCCACCATGCTCTTCCTCCTCCCACGACCCTCACCTCTCTACCCACGCCTCGAGCGGCCAAGCCCAAGGCGCGGCGTCACGAGCCCGAGATCCCGTGATCGCTGCCGGGCCTCGTCCCCAGCGGGCTGCGGGATCCCAAGATCCGGGCGGGGAGGAGCTCAGCGGGTGAGCCCCAAGATCCGGGCCGTGGCGGGCGGGAGAACTCAAGGCCCCGACGGATCCGGGACTCCTCCGCCGCTCGAGGTCCGTGGCCGCGGAGGTGACGGCGCGAGGAGGTCGAGCTCAGTGGCGGCATCCCGCAGGTCGCCCATGGCCGCGCGAGGCAGCGTAGATGCGCGTGCGCATGGGAGCTCTGGGAGGTCGTGGAGGGCGAGATCCGGCTGGCGAGGTTCGTGCTTTATTTGGAGCTCGATTTGACGGTCGTGCATCCTCCCATGCTCCTCTCTTCCTCTCCCATCCGCCTCCTCCCATGCGGCTCCCCTCCCATCCGCCTTCCCTCCAATCCGCCACCTCACCTACCTTCCGCCACCTCCCGCTGCCGGCTGGGTCTCGCGTGGCGGCGGCGCGTGCCGGGCGGCACAGAGCAAAACTGCCTCAATTGCCGAGTAGGGGCTCCTCACTCCACTCGCATGAGAAGGGGTCGGAGGGGGAATGTAGGTGGTGTGAACAGTGTTGGGTGCCGGAATAGGGGGTCTGCTGGAGTGCGTTTTTTGGATTTCGGCCCCTACTTTTTGAGTAGGGGCTCAAGAAGGGGGACTGCTGGAGTTGCTCTTATAGCGGTTGAATCATTGTCAACCAAAGTTAGCTGTACGTCATTCCTGTGACCAAACTGAAAACACCCATTGTCATTCAAAGTGTAATTTGACATTTTAGAAAAATTATATTTATGGAAAAGAACCGGATTGGAATGAGATAAAAGAAAACAATTGTAAAAAGAGAGACGCAAGAAAAGTTTTCTTTCTGGACAATGTTTGTACAGAAGTGATGACGTTGTACAACTAATTAACTACATAACTTAATTTGTTACTGGAATTATAGTTATTTCAAAAATATAAGGTGGGACCTTGTTGTTTTAATATTCTGAAGTTTTTTATGGGGCAGTAGAACTATGTTACGATCGAGTATATGCGCGTGTAGCCTTATTTTCATCTTCTAGCTACTAAAACAAGGAAAAACGATACGCTTCTCTTTTAATTATTAACCAAAATCTTGAAATATTTTTCTTTCCAAACTAGGCACTCCTTAAAAAGAAGATTGAAATAAAATAATGGTAAAGCCGAGGAGTCTTGAGGAATGGTGGAATATGGATGCTGGGCATTCACTTCTAGGGGTGGGCAGAAAACCCGAGACCCGAACCCGAAAAACCCGAACCCGAAAAACCCGAACCCGAAAAACCCGAACCCGAACCCGAACAACCCAATCTTGGAAAACCCAAAGGATACCTCGGGTGCCAGGCCTGGAAACCCGAAATTATTACGGGTAATTCGGGTTTAGAACCCAGTACCCGAACAACCCGACGAACCCGAAATTCAGTTTCAACCCGGCCTACTTCCCTTCCTACGTAACCCATCAAGGCAACAACGCCCACATACCTCCACATTCAGCAGCCATCTTGCCTTTTTCTCTCCTTCACCCTCGGTCCACCTCATTCTCTCTCTTTCCTCCCGTGAAAATTCACCCAGCGACGCACCACTGTCGACCGCCGTCGCCCGAGCTCCAGTGCTGCTACCTCCGCCGGTACTCCGCGGCTCCACACCGCCGAGTGCCGGAGGGACCTTGACGTCGAGCACGCGCGCCCGTCGCTCTTCCTCTGCGGGGAGCAGGTTCAGTTAAAGGGAACTGATTCGTGGGGATTTATCTCATCGATTTGTGGGGATTTATCTCTTAAATTCGTATGGATTTGTCAGAATCTGTTGAAGGATTGAGTTCCTCCTTGTTATATTTGATCAGTCTATGCGAATCTATTTATTGGATCTTCAAATTCGTTTGATTTTGTCACTGGATTAGATCTAGTCTCGGCCAAGATGAGATATCTTCGGGCAATTCGGATTAACCGAGACCCGAACCCGAAATCTTGGGTACCCGAGCTGTCGGGTTTCATTTACCTCGGGCGCATCTCGGGTTTCGGATCTCGAAACTCGAATTTCTGAAAACCCGAAAAACCCGACCCGAACTTTTCGGGTTACCCGAATGCCCAGCCCTATCACTTCAAGGGATTCCAAGACTTCAGCCTTTTGATTCAGTGGAATCATGTTATTAGTTTACTATGGACAACCTTGACTTTCTTCATACCATATCATTTCTTCATGTAGGTCTTCCGATAATAAGGTGTTGCTTACAGTGTGCCTAACAACATTTTGAACATTTATATTTACATAGAAAGCATCCTATAGTAGAGCAACAAAATGTCAGAAATTTAATGAAGTACGTATTTCTCCTTTTCTGGATACCGAACACCTAGTTCGTGCATGCTTACACTGGTGGAGACACGGCCTTTAGTCCCGGTTGGGAAGAGCGTTATTTTTCTAAAACCCAACCGGGACTAATATTTAGAGACGAAAGGTCCTCCTTTTGTTACCGGGTGGACAACCGGGACTAAATGGTGCCTTTAGTCCCAATTGGTATTACCAACCGAGACTAAAGGAGGGGGCGCGCCTGCACCTGAGGGCACCCCCTTTAGTCTCGGGTGGTATTACCACCCGGGACTAAAGGATCCCCGGTTCTTTTTTATTATTATTTTCAGTTCCAATTATTCTAATATTGTTATACGCGTATATCTAGCATATTTGTGTGTACTATACGTGTATGTATAAATGTTTGTACTAATTGTACGTGTCTACTATACGTACTATATCAAGAGAATAAACTGATAAATAAATATATTTACACACAATATATTACATCGAAAGCAGAGATAGTACTTTTTGAAACTAGTATATATACATCAAAATATTGTTTCATTCTAATTCTAGTCTCAAGTTCCACTAGAGGTGCTAATTAACATTTGTCAATTGGATGACCGTCATAATAATGTCTTCCCTTTGGACTAATCACCTCGTCCATCAAGAATCTCACGAGACCTTCTTGAATCGTCAAGAGAAGATCCTTCTCAATGATTGCGTCCCTAATCATAGAGTTCTGTAATGTGCAAATATGTTAATATATAACACCCAAGAATTGAATATGTAAGCGGTTAGAAAATGATGTATTATTAATAGGTTTGCAATAATACTTACAGTATAATCTCCCGGGTCTGCTGTGCAGAAATTGTGGATGTACTCACACACTTAGTATACACATAAATTAGTCTATTGTTCATGTCTCATACACTAAATTGGAGAAAACAATTATGAAATATTAGTGTTATACATTTTTAATTTTCCCAAGCTGAAGTTGTTATTTGGTTTACGTACCGGAAAATCTGTATAGAATCTAAGTTTAGATTTCCATTATCCAGGGTTCATAACAATGAATTTTTCCCAAGCTCTGGCGAACAATAATGAAAGTTAGAGCTAGTGTTAGTAAAAGCACACTATTGCATAAAAGGAAACGTATTGGATAGAATTATTACTCTTGAAACATATATTGAAGGTCTTGATATTTGTTAGGGTTTCTTCTCAACGAATCAAAGACCGTGACGTTGCTCTTGTCGACTTCAATTATCAAAAGAATCCAGTGAAAACTGTATATACATGCATGCTCAAAAGATTAGAACTAAATAATATTAACTAGGATAATTATAAATGCAAACCCTTAATAAGATGGTAATCGCACATACTCAAAGTTGTAAGGTAGTAGTATCAAATACTTGAAATAATGCAGATTCAAGGTCCTAAGGATTGTTTTGAATGTTGCTTGTGGTTGGAGCTTTACTTGTTCTTGACAAACTAACGATGGGTCCATGAAACCTATTTGGTGATAACTCTTCTCTCGTATCGTAGTAAGTTCCAAACTACAGAAAATGAAAGACAAAGTTAATTAGCGGATGCATTAATTTATTAATTAGCATATGAATTACACCGTCACTTATAGGCACCAGGCGCTGATAAGATCGGTATTCAGGGAGTCAAGATGGTAAATTTTATAAATATCCTTGAATTCCAGCCAGATCAACTTCTCGCCTTCACCAGCAAAATCATCCAGTCTAATAAGCATGCCAATCATCTCCAGGCCCCCTTTAGACATCTTCATGTAAAAGTCGTGAAATCACAGATCCGAGTAGGCGGTTTCTTCACCAACTCTGACCTGACAAGAGATTTTCCTGGCTGGAAGTGCCATCTAGGTACGAAGTTTTTTCCCAAGGAGGTGATTCTCTGCCGCCGAGAAGAGTATCTATTGGGAGCCCTGTTGCTTCTTGTATTTGAATGACTGCCGCTAATTGTTCTTTAGGCATAACTGCAAGAGCTCGTTCATGTGCATTGAGGCCGGAGGCGACGTAAGTCTGTAGTGCCGACGTCGATGCTTCTGTTGGCTTTTTCGTTGAAGGCTCTTTCGCCGATGTTGACACTTCTTTTGGCTTCTTCTTCTTCCTATACTCTTGTGCATCGTCGACCCCTGTACTTTGTCGATATAACTATTTGGTGACCCTCCTCGTCTCTTCTTCTGTAGGAACTTGTGCAGGGAGTGGTCATAATCACTTTTCAACTCTACTCGTCTCTTTTCTTTTTCCTGCCTTTCTATGAAAGGTCTGAGTTTCACCGGATCTACTTTCTTCTTTTCTTCGAGCTGCCTCTGTCTACCTTTCGTAGCTTCTTTCTAAAAAAATCCTTTACTTGTTTTTCACACTCCACCTCATTGAGGTATTAATTGATCTCAAATGCAAAAGTTATCAACTGCAAAATTTAATCTCTCTTTGATATCTATAATTTATATAATGTTTAAAAAATACATCCACTAAACTCATTCGCATGCATGAGAACTAGTCACACATATGCTGAATGATTTATATTATTTTATAAATTTTGTGTTCCTAATTTTACATAAGACTTCTCAAAAATTTTCTTCAGCCAAGGTTCTTTTTTCTTTATTCAAATTCTACATTGTAAAGCTACTAGTAGCTTTGGAGCTCCCCTGTGAGTTGTGGCCCCACATGGAAGTTTAGTGTCGAGCCGAATGCCAGATGCACCTATTGATGTCCAGGGTAACCGGCACCCAAAGCGAGTACCTTAACATGTGTTGACGGTTGTTAAGTACACATTTTAGGGCCATCAACTCCTGCATTTTATCATGTGAATCATGCATCCACACTAGAATAGGATCTTATACTGACTATTTTCACAAGTGGCAATGTCTATTCGAATGTAGGTGTTTAGCATAATAAATAAGGATAAAGCACACCACTTTGATCCAAGCATTTCAGGCTCAACCAAAGAAAGGCTACCACACAGGATTCTATGTGGCTATGCCACGTCACCAATCCAAGAGAGGCAAACACCGACGAATCAGAGCACGCCATATGGCTGTCACAAGGATCCAAGGCCCCACTGAGTGACCAAACCGACTCAAAATGTTATGTACACCTGGGATGTACCCAAGGGACCACATGTCAACCACCTGGCCAAAGGAGAGGGCCAGCTGGGCCCACAAGGGGTCGGCCGAACCGTGGGTTCGGCCAAACCGCCTTATGGTCGGCTCATCCTGGCCTTCCACGTGGTGGTGTGTAATTGGCCCAAAGTGACATTCCCAGGGTGTGCACAAGTGTTTGAGGCACGGACACAGGGTGCTCCCCACCTATAAATATGAGAGGAGGGGGTAAGAAAGGAGAACACACTTGAAGCCAACACATCTCTCCTTGTGTTGTCTCTCCTCTCTCATTCTCTCTTGGTGAAGGTGATTCCTCACCTCCCCATGGGTAGTGTGTGTGTGTGGAGTGTTTAGCCTAGGATAGTGCTAGGTAGAGAGGGTTGAAGAGAGAGATGGAGGCTTGAGAGCGTTTGTTCATTGTTTGTCAGGTCTTGTGGCTCTATGGATGCTTTTGTTCTTCAATTAGAACAGACCCTTTAGACTAAAGTATTATTCATACATAGGTGATATGTTCATATGTTCTTTGTCTATTCTTGGTTTAGAGGCTCGTGTTCTTCATGACACGACCCTTTCGATCTAGTAGCTTAGACTCATTAGTGCATGTATCCATTTGTGTGACCAACTCCTTTTGATCTACTTAGAATGTGTGAATGTGTTGGCATTCATTCTTTCATGATGCCTATGTGGTTCGACTATGAGTAAGATCTAGTCCGTACCCTCGGTTTGTCGCTGCATACGTGTACGAGTGTTGTAGTGTTGTTGCGGGTCGACATACGCAGCTGTGCTACAGTAGTGATCAGTGATGTAGATGTTGTGTCTTGATCACGGGTTATCTTTTGTTTGCCCTGTACCCCCGTATAGATAGAGGTAGGCCGCGGTAGTGACAACTGTTGGACCCTTCATATTCCTCCGTGCCCGGGTACAGTGTGTAGAGCCAAAGGCCGGAGACTCCTGTTAGAGCCAGGGTGAGCTAGTGCCCGGAGCGAGACCCCCTTTAACACGTGATAGATTCTTTCTCTAGAACCTAAACCATCAGGGAAACCTTCGCTACCCAATCTGCCTTAGCAGGTTTGGTGTCCTTGGATAGTCATCCGGTAGATCTCCTCTCCCGTTCCTTGGATTCGATACCCGTGGAATACTCCATGGGAGAAGTGCTATAGTGGTGTATCCTTGTGCTTGCGAACTCGTTCGCACCCGTCAGTGTACCCGGGTGTTCTTACACGCTCACGCTAACCAGCGCCATAGCAGTGAGGTTAAGAAATACCAACAGTGTTCTTGGACTATTAGACTAGAATAGAAGATAGTGCACACATGCACGTTCCCTGTGGATACGATAAACCCTTGGAATACTCCTCGGGGAAAGCTACAACGATATCCGTGCGCTTGCGGATTTATTTGCAGTTGTTAAAATACTCAACATCTATGAAACTGTGGCATGAAAACATTGCATTTTACATATGGTGTCATTCATCAACAAAAATTAGATTATATGATGCGGTAGTTTTGGAAATTGTTCTATAAAACTTTCCATTGAGAATGGCCTAACTAATAATAGAGGCATATATTGTAGACAACCATTTGTACCTACTAAATTATTATACATATTCGTCATATTGCAATATGAACTTAATGTCATGTTCTTCTCGAATTCAAATTAAGAAATATATCAAGACTAAATCTAGTACAACTTGCCAAAGAAAAAATGTTTTTCTTCATTTGAAACAGAGGTGTGAATTTTAGAGTAAACTGCACCCACCATACAATAACATGTCAAGTGGATGCAGATTGGTGCACCTATAACCCAAATTTACAAATGACAACGTATCAAACAAATCAAATAGAATTCAAATTTTCTTCAAACTAATAATTTTTTGTCAATTAAAGTTTCTAATCGTGAATCAACTATGTACATTACATATTTGTTCATTAGTTAAAATTGAATCAAATTTTAAAATTACGTCATTAGATTACCGAGAGACTAAAGTCCATAAGAGCCACCCTATATCCTTAGGTTTCTCTACGTACACCTTTGCTCATGTATTCAACAACTTTAGAGAAGCATGTTTCTGTTATTTTAGCTTATTCTTTTCTTTCTAAATTAGTAAATGAGGCTTTAAAATATTTAAGTGAAACTTCTAAAAGGTATAAAGTATGTATTAGCATATTTTTAGCTCAACAGAAATGCATATAATCGAACATGAAATAAATATTGAATATCAAAATAAAAATATTTCTAATCAAAATTTAATCCCTGTATAAAAATAGTAACAAAGACATAACCATATTTTTCTAAACACCAAAGGTTCTTTAGCAAATTTGGGCTATAGGTGCACCAATTGTCAAGTTGTTGGATCAATCTGCACCACATGACAAGTTATTGTAGTAGATTGAGCATATTACAAGTTATTGGACTAATATCCACCCACCTAACAAGTTGTTGTATGATACACACAAATTACTCTTAATTTTATTCCATGTAAAAAACTCATTTTACCTGAGAAAACTACGAATATGTAGTTAAATTTCCTGGAGACTTTTTTCTTAATTTTTAAGTCAAAATTAGTTACCAGAACCCCAGTTGTAACCAACCCCTCTGCCGAGTTGCTTGCTGCTACTACTCTCCCATAATTGATGCCACCACGGCACCACCTCACGCAGCAGGAGCACAAATCATTCCCCTCTCTGTTTTTTTCTTTCTCCTTTTTACATTCAAAGTAGTGAACGTAATTTGGCCACAAGAGCCCAGATCGAGCTGTCGACACCACAGCACTTGGCAACATATGTTCCTTTCGCAACTTTTGATTTGTTGAGACCAAATTCGGCCAGTCGGTAGAGAGGTGCGGGAAGAGAAGCAATCGATTGCGTACGTGGGGAGGATCGCATTGTGTTGGGTCTGGTGTGAGGAATATTTGAGCGCCGTGCTGAAAGAAGAGGCGGCTCCCACCTGGATCGCCTTTACCCAACACCCTCATCCTGCTTGTTGGCCATTTTTCCTCAACTCGTAGTCTCATGTCGGATTCTTCATCAACTAAAATAGTTCAAAGATTAATTGCTAGAATATTGGATTGTATACTCACTTCCAATTGAAGGAGTGTCCCAAGACTTGGAGGTGCACGCAGGTCAAGTATATGCCATGAATCGGCCAGTTACGTCTCTCTTAAATCTCAATGCAATGACGCGCGGACCTTCAACTTGCATTGCTCTTGTTAAACACATTGAAGATGACATTGGGATGCCTTCTTACCTAGAAATTAAATTGTATAACATCCGAGGTACTCTCTCCGTCTCAAATTACTATTTGTTTTAATTTTTATAGATACATAACTTTTGATATGCACCTATATATATATATATATATATATAAATTCATAGCAAAAGATATGTATATAGAAAATACAAAATGAATAGTAATATTTTGGACAAAGAGAGTATATTAACTATTAAGTTAGAGCTGGTAATATTTTGCAAGGGTGCAAGAAGTTTATTAAATATGTGCCTAAACTGTAGTAGGAACTATTTTATTTTTATCGATAAAGGAGTATGAAACTATTTGGTGGCACAAGAATTCCAAGATTTTCCTTTAATCAAGAAGACCCTAAAATTTATGCCAGACGCAATAGCACACGCTGCACTACTTGACGACAGAAAGATGACCATATGAATTACTTATTTGTATATGCTCAAAAAGAGTATCCGAACAACTGTTTGGTGTGTAAGCAAAGTTGGACGCTTTTTGTAGTTGAAAATTCCAATTAAGCAATCCGTCATAATTTGTCGTCCTATTCTATTGCACGGGGAATTGTTGAGGGAATCTATTCCCTTTAAAAATTCCGGCCTGATGACGAACTAAAGCCGGACATGTGCACTACTATATCCACTGGGAAGATGAAGACTTCGCACAAAGGAAATCTCCAAATCATGTTCAGGAGTAGCAAATCGATCTTTAGGCTTTGGCCCTTTCGAAACAGTTGAGCAAGCGAGATCACATGAATCTCCATCCCACTACTCTATGTTCATCATAGGACTTGCTTTGCTAATTATATCGACGGATCTCCTCTCCCATAGTATACTCACGCAAAATCAAATGAATCGATCATAGTGCAAGATTGTGGTGCTCAACGAATGCGCATTGGCACCACATGTCGTTCAGACGACGAATTTTATAGATGTGCACGAACAAGCATTTCCTATTTGTATATGGTTATAGCTGCTACGGTGCAGACGATGGTGGTTGCAGAAGCTCAATCACAGAGTAGCATCAGCCTTTTAGGTGCCTAGCTAGTTTGACAATATAGGGGATTGCCAGCTAACCATTTTGCCAACTCATCTGAAATTAGGCAGAGGAGGGCAGAAAGTTTTCAAAAATTAGCACTAGCGATCAGCATTATTTCAGGGTCAATTTCTCGCGTGCCCAAGCCACTCGGTTGGCAGAGTAGAAACCGGCCTAACCAAAAAAGTGTGCGTTTTGACCGCTGGCTTGCACTATTGATTAATTAGCGCGTGATGAGTTACAGGTTAGGTACCTGCGTGTGCCCTTTAATTTCCTTACCGTGCCGACCGCGGTTCCGGTATTGCAGACAACAATGTCAAATTGTTCGACATGGATGCTAGATCTAGCATATCTAATAGCAGTAGGAATCCTGCATGGTTAAGGCAGAATGGTAGCCTTTCAATTTATCCCCTGGACCATCCGGTCAAACCGTCAATGCGACTATGGTGAAAGGTCTGCGGACCAAAATTCTATATAGCTTCCTACAATGTTTGTTTCCTACAAAGTTTTTCTATTAGTTCTTTTCCTAAGTATACTCTGCTGGTCAGAAACACATTTCTTCTGAAAATTTACAAAATGCTAACATTCAAGATTAGTAACGACTGTGATGAACACATGCAAATAAACTAACAAAACTTTGTAATATTTATAAAATACACTGCTATTATTTTTAAAAAATTAAGCTTTTAGTTTCTTTCGACCAAATTCATGCATGCATCTGCCATCTCCAAACCAAGTATTTAAAGAGTCAAAGTTTTAAACGTTTCACTTCATGCTTGTACGTCAACTTGATACCATCTCTAACACATATATGTTTCATCTTCAATTGCTATACCACTTGTCAGGTGGACAGACCCGCTAGGGGGTTTGCAGGTTAAAGAGGACGATCTAGGAGCTAAAAGTGCAGATGGTTGTACGATGAGCACATGGGAATCTTGACAAGACATAGGGGGCAAGGCGATTTATACTGTTCAGACCTCCGAACAGTAAAACCCTACGTCCAGTTGGTGGTGGTGTTTGTATTGCTGTGCGCAAGAGCTTACGTGCCCTTGACGAGAGATCCTAGGCCGCCTTATATAGTCTGACGGACTAGGGTTGACAAGGTCGGTGGACCTAGTGTCCGGGTCGGTTACAATCAGATACAACTTGGGAAACAATCTAAGCCCCCGTAATCTTTGGAGTGGTGGGCGCCGCCGCGTCTCGTGTCTTGACTTGCACGCCAAGTCTTCTGGAGGTCTTGCGGATAAGGTCTGCTGGGCCCACACGCAGGTCGGCGGGTCGCCTAACCGGTCGGACCCACCTGTCAGGGACCTCTGAGACCCTGATCGATGGGGACCCAGGGGTACTCATTTCTCTCACTAATGCAAATTTTAAGATGAAAACAATTCATTTTATTGAAATCCTTAAAAACATCAATATTTTGTGTTGAATGCATGTATGACCGGTGACACGATATGCATTTACTAGCGCATGAGTATGTTATCACTACACTAACTAGATTGAAAATTCATATGCACAACATATATAATAAA
The DNA here is from genome assembly GCA_022644695.1 of Cenchrus purpureus. Taxonomy (NCBI): domain Eukaryota; kingdom Viridiplantae; phylum Streptophyta; class Magnoliopsida; order Poales; family Poaceae; genus Cenchrus; species Cenchrus purpureus. The sequence continues at coordinate 46,652,409 of CP053466.1, forward strand.
TAAAATTAAAAGCTCCTAGCTAATATATAGTCCCATTTGCTGGCATTGTTTTAATGGTGTCGTTTTACTGATATGCACCGTGCACTTACCCGCCCAAAAAAAAGTGTACCGTGCACTTGTGGGTGGTTGACTCTGATCTCCGCGGACTCGCGGGAAGCATTATTTCACAAGTTTCTTGAGTGGTTGTAGTACGACATTCATCTGTATCTTCAGAGACTCAAAGTTGGTGCACGATACATGATAAGTGGCACACGGACAGACACATGTCAGCATCAGGCGGGGAATTGGGAATTTCTCTTTTGCAGTGGGTCAAAATGGTTTGGTTCACAAATCACAATCTCAAATACAGCGTGCAGCTCATATATTTATTTTCTCGAATACGCGCGGAGCGTATCATTGTATTAAGCAGAAGAAGAATTGGTACAAAGGTCGGTTACAACCCAAATGAAACGGACTTCTGATGGACAAGCTGGCAGACCTGCTGAACACAACCCGAAAACATAGACTCTGAAGTACATGCAAAAGTTGAGCTCATATATTTATTATTGGAACTTGAGCTCCCTTGTGTACATGCAAGCGCCGGTGATCATTGGTCTAAAAACATGGAAGCGGACGGAGAGTAGAGTATGGTAGGAGTTCATAAACCGAAGCTCTTCAAGTTTAGTTGGTTAGAAGAGTTGGGTATAGTCGTGTCGGTAGATCTATGTTTGATTCCTCCTGCAAGCTTATTTATGGAACTAATTTTAAAATTCCCTCGCCGATCTTGTTGGAGTGTTCGAGGACTTTCTAAACCCGAAGAAGGTTACTTCTCTTAATGAAAACCTCATGGATCTTTTGACCCCATCAAGCTTAGTTTTATGGTAGGAGCTCGGAAGCAACGAAGAAGACGAGTCCAGCCCATCCGCGCACTAACGTTACGCTACAAGATCTTTCGATTGGCACATACACTGGTGGAAAAAGGGCTTTTCGTCCCGGGTGGGAAATGCGTTAAGTCTCTAAAGCCCCACCCGAGACTAATACGTAGAGACAAAAGGTCTTCCTCTTTCTTACCGGGTGCCCAACCGGGACTAAATGGGGGCATTTAGTCTCGGTTGGTATTACCAACCGAGACAAAAGGGGGGAAGGGGCACGTCAACGTCAAAAAAAAATGAAAATTCCTAGGACACGCGCAAGTCACAAGTCACAAGTCACGCGATTTTTCACGCGAAATACGCTGCGTCTGTGGGATCGAACTCTGACCTGTAGCCTCGCGTGTAGCTTCCTTACCATCTTACCTATACAGCATATGTGATTGAGTAGAGAATACAATCCTCTTATAATAACTCGTGGGAGACCCTTTAGTCTCGGTTCGTCCTTTAGTCCACCAACCTAGACTAAAGGACGAACCGAGACTAAAGGGGGCCTTTAGTCTCGGTTCGTGTTACGAATCGAGACTAAAGGGTCGGAGCTCTCCTACCACTTATGATCACGTCGCCCAAAACCTTTAGTCTCGGTTCCAAAATTCAACCAGGACTAATATGTAGGAACAAAGTTCGTTTTTCCACCAGCACTGGGGCGTATCCACGCTTACATCACAGCCTGACTGTGCGCTTTGGCCGCGAGTACGTCGTAGTACCTGCTGCATTGTTCTGTTGGGGAGACCGACAAAATCCTCTGCCAAAATATCACAGGTCACTCGCATGGTACAATACGCATCAGCGCATGCGCATGTGAACTTTGTACATCTCTACTGTCGCACGATACTGCTCGCATCATTCTGTCAGTTCTTGCAGACAGGTGATTTTGGTAGAAATTATGAGGGTCATTTATTCATCCGAGAAAACGAAATTTTACAGCATCCGTAGATTGGAAGTAGCCTATCTATCTAGAACAAAGGGGACGAAGGAAATCAGTTTCAATGTAAAATTAAGGCTTTGGATCATTATGAGATTGCCGGCAAAGTGGATTCAGTGATAGAATATGAGAGAGTAATCATGGTTGGTAGTTGCTAGCTGCTACATGGTCATGATAGTATGAAACAAAAAAGAAAGAAAAAAAATGCATACATGGCATGCTGCCAGCTAGCTAGTAGCGTGGTAGATATTATATATACAAAGCCGGCCTATACAGCAGGACAGTTGATATTTTATCAAGTTGTGAATGAAATATCAAAGACCGTACGTACCCATATTCAATAATCCTCCATTTGCTTCCAATGGTGTAGTACCTTTTGTTTGACCTCGCGCTGTACGTAAAACGTGTAGGCCTCACGCAATAACGCAACCAAAAAAATAAGAGTAAAGTGCACGACCGGTCCCTAAACTATCGTGGGTGTGTCATCTCGGTACATGAACTCTCAAATTGACCGTTTAGGTTCTCAAACTTGTCGGACTGTGTCATCCCGGTCCCTAAACTTGCGAATCACCCGTTTAGATCCTCAAACTTGTGTCATCTCGGTCCCCCAAACTTAGTTTTTAATCTCATCCAGGTCAAATCAAAAGCGATCTAAAACTTTATATCAAAAAATAATTAATATTTTTTCAAACGAACTCGAATGAAGACAAACTTTATATCATAATTGTAGCCCTCAAAGCGATTTACAACTTTGTAGTTGAAAAGTTTTTTAGTTAAAACTGTTTAGGGTCCCAAATACTGTGGTATGTTTATAGATTTGAAATTTAAAATTTAAAATTATTAAACAATTTTTTATATTGATATGGTCTATATGAAAGTTATAGTGATCAATACGATCTACACCTTTATGTTGAAAAGTTTTTTATTTGAAGTTGCCTAATGTCTCAAAATTTAATTTTAATTTTCTAATTTCAAAATCTAGACATACAATAATATTTTAGGACCCTAAACAGTTTTAGCTAAAAAAATTTCAACTACAAGGTTGTAGATCACGTTGAAGGCTACAATTTTGATATAAAGTTTATCTTCGTTCAAGTTCGTATGAAAAATTATGAATTTTTTATATAAAATTTTTAGATTGCCCAGCTTTTTGCCTGGATGAGTCTCAAAACCAAGTTTGGGGACCGGGTGATACAATTGAACAAGTTTGAGGACCTAAGCGGGTGATTTGCAAGTTTAGGGACCAGAGTGACACAACCCAACAAGTTTGAGGACATAAACGGTCAATTTGAGAGTTCATGGACCGGGATGACACATCCATGATAGTTTAGGGACTGGCCGTGCACTTTACTCAAAAAAACAATGTACAATATTTGTTGTGGCTCGGAACACATTATTATTGATTCGTAGAACAATGTACAATATTTGTTGTGGCTCGGAACACATTATTATTGATTCGTAGTATCAGTTGAAGCTCCCTGGCACACAATGCAAGTGGCTTGTTTCTTTTCTGAACTACCGAGAAACCCAACTGCATTTGCATGTTCCCCGATACATTGATTATCCCATTTGGGTGCCAGTGGTGTAGTTTTCGTGACTTCGCGCTGTTAACTTGGACACTTGATGGAAAGCACAACTCTAGGCAATTTGCCTAAAATATTAGCATCATAGGACTCGTTAGTGTATCCCGCGTGCACTTGATGGAACGCACAACTCCTAGGAAATTTGCCTAAAATATTAGCATGATAAGACTCGTTAGTGTAGTATCCTGTGTGCCCGTACTTGTTAGCTAGTGGACTCTTTCTTTTACCTGATTTTTGTAAAAGAAAACTACAGAGGAAATACAACATAAATGATGTCACACTCAGAATTTGAACCATAGGTGGGAAGCTCCAAGCCAGTGGTATTTACCACTCCAATTGTGAATCCCTTGTTACTACTGAAGAAACAATAGATGTAAATGTTCCGTCAAAATTAATTTAGGTTCATTTAGGTTGAAACAGATGTCACGCAACTTAATGTGCACATCTTATGCAACTTTATTTTTAAGGCTGGTACAAAAGTGAAACTTACGTATAACTGACTAACAAGTGACTGTGATCATCAGTTCCTAATGAAAACATGCAATGTACTTAATCTCAGTGCTAGCCACGTGACCAGAGAGACGATCAGCTGGTCGTCACAAGTTAAATATCATTACACGCAGAATAAATTTCTGAAAAGTGGACCCTGCAAAATTCTCTGTGTGCAGCATTCCCAGGAAAGGACGCCCGTGTGGGCCCACTTGCGCTATAAAGTCCCGGATCCCCCAGACTCGTAAGACCATGAGTCTAAAGTCTCAACTCATCAACTCTCAGCTCGTGTTAGAGAGAAGAGCAAGAAAATGACGTCGAAGAGGACGGCGCCATGGCACCGGCTCTCGGAAGCCGAGGCCGCCGTGAACCGGGCCGTGGCGTCGAGCAGCTTGGGAAGATACTTCAAGCTGGACGCCCGCAAGAGCTCCTTTACCAAGGAGCTCCGCGCCGGCGCCGCCACGTTCCTCACCATGGCCTACATCATATCCGTCAACGCGGCCATCCTGACCGACTCCGGCGGGCCATGCACGGTGCGGGACTGCACGGCGGTGGGCGGCGCGAACTCGACGGCGGCCGCGCTCGGGCCGGAGTGCACAGTTGGGCCTAACCCGGGGTACGAGCAGTGCCTGGCGCGTACCAAGAGCGACCTGATTGTGGCCACGGCGGTGGCCGCCATGGCTGGCTCCTTGGCCATGGGCCTGTTCGCCAACCTCCCGCTGGCGCTGGCCCCCGGCATGGGCGCCAACGCTTACTTCGCCTACAACATGGTCGGTTTTCACGGCTCGGGCCCCATCACCTACAGCACGGCGCTTGCCGTCGTGATGGTGGAGGGCATCGTCTTCTTCGCGCTGTCCGCCGTCGGCCTCCGGTCCAAGCTGGCGCGGATGATCCCGAGAAACATCAGGCTTGCCTCCGCGGTTGGCATCGGCTTGTTCCTGGCCTTCACTGGCCTCCAGGCGCACCAGGGCGTCGGGCTCGTCGGCGCGAGCCCGTCGACGCTGGTCACCCTGACAGCTTGCTCCGAGGTTGACCCGGTCACCGGCGCGTGCCTGGGCGGCACCATGCGCAGCCTGACGTTCTGGCTCGGCGCCGTCGGGTTTCTCATCACGGCGACGTGCCTGGCGAGGGACGTGAAGGGGGGCATGATCTACGGCATCCTGTTCGTCACGGTGGTGTCGTGGATCAGGGGCACGAGCGTGACGGTGTTCCCGGACACGCCGGCGGGCAATGCCGGCTTCTCCTACTTCAAGAAGGTGGTCGACTTCCACATGATCAAGAGCACCGCGGGGCAGCTGAGCTTCGGCGGCTTCCGGTACGGCAACGTGTGGCTCGCCCTGCTGACGCTGCTCTACGTGGACGTCCTCGACACGACGGGGACAATGTACTCCATGGCCGAGTACGGCGGGTTCACGGACGAGTCCGGCGGGTTCGAGGGCGAGTACCGGGCGTTCCTCGTGGACGCCGGGTCGACGGTCCTCAGCGCGGGGCTCGGGAGCTCCACCGTGACTACCTACATCGAGTCGACGGCGGGGATCCGGGAGGGCGGGCGGACGGGTCTGACGGCCATCACCGTGGCCGTCTGCTTCATGGCATCCCTCTTCTTCGGCCCGCTGCTGATGAGCGTGCCGCCGTGGGCCGTGGGCCCGTCGCTGGTGCTGGTGGGCGCGATGATGATGCGCGTGGCCAAGGAGATCGAGTGGGACGACATGAAGGAGGGCGTCCCGGCGTTCGTGACCATGGCGCTGATGCCGCTGTCCTTCTCCATCGCCAACGGCATCATCGCCGGGCTAGGCGTGTACGTCGCGCTGCACTGGTACGAGTGGGCGCGCGACGGGTACGGCAAGGTGAGGGACGTGCTGGACGAGCGGCGGAATCAGGTGGCCGCCGCGGGCGAGGTCGGCCCTGCTGCTGCGGCGGCGGCGCAGGACGCCGTGTGAGCTCCGTTGTTGCTGCGCAAGATCGTAGAAAGGCCATGTTGCTCACTTGCTCAGTAAAGCAGTAGTAGGTTGATTAGTACATCTATTAGTATAATATATGGTCACTTTTGGAGGATTACTGCATTAGGCTGGGGCCTGCTGGGGGCACGGCGTGGTGCTGCGCCGAGTGTGTGGTAAAGGAGTGGGAACGGGGCCTGAGAGATTCTCGATGTGTAAGGAGGTGTGTTTGTACTTTGACCATCATTGCAGCGTTCTCAATGATTCCCTCCCTCCCTTTGGCACGTTTCTGACAATACGTGGAACATGCATGGGCGATTACTTTTGTGCGAGGGTCAGGTCAATGCCATCCTTGAGCAGCAAAAGCAACAGAACTGGTTGCTGACTAGTGCGCGAACAGCAGGGGGCCGGGGCTTGTGGTCACTGGATCACCTACCATGCGAGGCTGGCCGCTGGCCTGCTCCGTGTGATATCCCTGTTTAGGTTTCATATGAATTAATGAAAGGTTTTGTTTGCACAAAGGGGCCAAGAAGCCTGGCGCTGCTGTCTGTACTTTGTTCGTTATAAATTATAGATTGTTTTGATTTTTTAGATCCATATAAGTATAAGTATAATTATACATTAGGACATAGAATACATTTAGATGCATAGGAAAAAAATAAACGAAAACCAAAACCACATACAATTTGAAATGAGGGGAGTATGACTTTATTTATAGTTTACATCATATCATCCCAGTACACAGAGAATTATGAGCTGGCTGTTTGGCACATGCTGGTATCATGGATCATTATTAGGTTCTTATAGTTTGCTAGGCAGTAAGCTAATTGGTTAAGGTCATCAAGAGTCACTATCTAGAACTTTGTGTGCTACCTTCATCCTTAAATATATGATGTTTAGGACAAGAAAATTAGTTCAAAAATGAACTAAGTAGCTTGTTTTAAACGTCATATATTTAAGAACGGAAGCAGTAATTGTGTTGGGTGATAGCGCAAACACAAATTCGTAGGTACCTCACAACGTTTGGATCTTATCTGGGTATGGTGTCCTATGCACGGTTGTTTCCCTGTTGCATCCGAGTATCCACTTCTAGGGAGAGGACGTTCAGTACTGGGTCTCAACCCTTTTAGTACCGGGTGTTGAACCAATATTGCCACGTTGGTACTAAAGGAGGGCATTAGTACCGGGTAGTCTACCCGGTACTAATGGGCCCCTTTAGTACCGGGTCTTGTTGGCACCCGGTACCTAAAGGGCTTCCCCCGACGACGTGGCATGGGAACACCCGGTACTAAAGCATCTTTTATAATCATTTTTCTTTTCTTTTCAATTTCTTTATTCTATCGTATTACTTACTTTACATATACTAATCCTAATAAGCTTTATTATAAAGTCGTTATATAATATTATATTTGAGATAATATTATATATATATGTATAATATAATTCAAGAAAAAAAACACACACACATATATATATATAAGCATATTTTGCATACAGAAATATGAAAAATATATACATTGAATCAAATGTTAGCAGAGTTTAATATTATTTGGCCCTGTCCGCTTCCAGATCCTTCTCCTCTTGGTTGCTGACTCGTCCCGGCCGCTGACTCCCCTTATAGTTGTAGATGATACACCTGAAAAAATCTCTCCCGGTGGGCTAATAAACTCGTCTAGAAGAAATCCGTAGAGTTATTCTTGAATTGACCAGATTTTTTCTATCTCGTGGAATCCTTCCTTGATGCGTTCGATCTACAAAACAAGTCATTGATTGTATAAGTACGAGTAAAACAAAGAATATTGTTGGGGCTATAGAAAACCTCACCTATGGGCACTGGGTTTTGAGCCAAAATAATATTTGGGCTTCGGGTCTTATGCAGGGGAAGTAAAAGTCGCGGGCTTCGCTAAGACTTTTAAAGAAGTTAAAGAACCAGCTTTGCAACCGAAAACACGTTCAGGCAAAAGAAGGAAATTGGGCTCCGGGCTTGTTATTTTTGTCACACAAGCTGGTAATCTTGAATGTTTCTTTTAGGAATAGCTGTGGAGTCCAGGCTCCGGCAACCTTATCATCCATCAGTTGATAACGAGACTTAACACTATTTTGAGATGCATCGCTGCAGGAAGCAACCCGGAGCTCCCAATCAAGGGTGACAAAATGACGAAGGTCCCGGCTCCGACTTGGAAGCCGATCCGGTTTCCCACTCCCCCTATGGGATGCCTCGAAGCCCCGGGCCGCAGCAAGAAGGAAGGCATCGAGAGGGGCAAGATGGCGAAGCCCGGGGCTTCTCGATGATTTGAGGATGAAGACTCGGTCAAAAGCTGGTCCAACACGGAACTACCTCCGGTCTTCGCGCCGTGTTTCCCGCTCCGCTGTCTTCGGCGTGATTTGCGCTCCGCGAACTACGGCGTCAATTCCGCGAAGTGTACAAACAACCAAGTTTGCCCTCGAATGTTTCTTGTTAGGTGTTAGGGTTTCGAGGGCATACTTGGAATGTAAATTTGATCTTTGGGTACTATAAAAGGAGGCCCTCTCCTCATTGTAAAGGGACGGCCATTTTGGAAAGTTGAGTGTGTAATGTGTTGAGAAAAGTTAATCATTTATTACTCTTGATTAAATCATATTGATTGTGAACTGTTCTTTGGATTTTCGTTTCTCTGTTTGGAGGTTTTGTGTCCCCAACAAAGGCGCCCACCGTGTTCTTAGCCACCAAGGAACCCACAATGGCACCTCCAAAGAAGAAGACTGCTGACCAAGAAGAGCCCAGGGTGGCTGCCAAGGAAAAAAGAATTATAGTCGCCCGGAGTTTAGGCCGAGGACGAGGACCTCGCCCAACCGCAGTGAAAAAGAAAGGCAGGAAAGACCACGCAAGACTCAAACCCTTAAACCACCTCACGAAGCGATAAAGAAGGCGCGGTGACAGTGAGCTTGACTCAGATAAAACAAATCGAAGCCATGAAAAAAGAAAAGGAGAGGGTAGCCATGGAGCTCGAGGCTCAAACAAGTCAAGAAAAATCAAAAGATTAAGGTCGCAATGGCTCGGATGAGCAGAACCGGATGAGCTGCAATCTCACCGGCACACACCGCCAAGTCCCACCCGAAACTACGAGGAAGGCCCAACCCCTCAAAATGAAAACATTGGCTTAACTTCCACCCACCGCTGGAATGTTCATGACCGCCGACGCTACATCTCCCTTATCCATCGGCACCGCAAAAGCCGCCATGGCCCTTTTCCTACAAAACAATTTCTCTGCCAAAATACAACGGGTTGACAAACCCAAGGCAGTTCATAATGAGTTACGAAGCCGCCGTAGCTTCGGCTGGAGGTGACGAAGTTGTTTTAGCCAAGTCATTCATCATAGCATGCGAAGGCGCATCGCTGAATTGGTATTCACTGCTGCCACCCCACTCGGTATACAGCTGGGTCGATCTAAAGATGAAGCTCATCCAAAACTTCCAAGGCTTCCAAGCCGCAACTACTGATGAAGGGGACTTGTTCTACTGCATCCAAAAAGAAAAAGTGCCTTTAGCAAACTATGTAAGGAGATTCCTACAGCTGAAGTCCCAAACCCCGGACGTATCAGAGAAGGTTGCCATAGTCAGATCAAGGGGCTAAACCTGTGGCAAACAAAGATCACATCTCTCGAGGAAAAAACCAAAGACAATGCAAGCACTCTTGGCGGAGCTCGAAGAGTATTGCAGATCAGACGAAGACCACAGGAGAAGAGTGGCCGAAAGAAATCGTCTAAGGCAAGCACAGAGAGAACAAGAATGGGTCCCCTCTCACCAAAGTATTCAGAACAATAGAACTCCTTACCCACCAAACCAGGTGCTCCCCATTGATGCCGCGCCTCACATCCAAAACCAAAACCCAAGCCCTAACCCACCACAAGTCCAGCCTCCGCACCAGGCTCCGCAAACTTCAAACCGCGGAGGTCATAATCAAAGAGGAAGAGGCAGGGGCGGCGGTCCATCACCTCAAAACCAAAACTCTCGCCCACGCTTGTTTTACTGCTCCTTCCACAAAAAACAACCCCACCATTCCACAGACAACTGTCTCGAAACCAAGAGAACTCTGGAAAGAATGGCCGAAGAAAAAGGGCCGCCCAAACCCAACACCAACCACCACCACCAAAACCTGTCAATCACACTTGGCCTCAGCCACCTTTTCACCAAAACCCATATCCCACCGCACCTCCGCTACATCCCTATAGCCAAGGAAACCAAAATTTCTTCCAAACCACGGTACAAGACACCGCAACCAACATGGCAAGCACCAGACCGAACAATACCAGCCAAGAAACCAGCAAAACACGCAGACAATGCAACAAATCCCACCTCGCCACACCGGCATGCCAAACGTAATTCCAAAGGCGGGCCGCCAAATCAAGAAATGATCCGAAAGCCTTACCTACCTTCGGCTCCATCATGGCCATTTCCCAAATCGAAGCTCAAAACCGGAAAATTCTTATCACCATGTGTTCCAGTAGGAGGATCATCCCTCGAGTTCGAGAACAAGAGAATGAGAAGAAATTATTTCAGAGAGGTACACACCATAGCCCAAGACGGACCACCGGTAAAACCGCCCTGCGCGCATGTGCCCATTACCTTCACAGAGGAAGATTTCAAGCTGAAAACATCTGCACACAATGACGCCATGGTCATCAAGACAATTATCGCAGGCTGGGAAATTGGGGAAGTTCTGATAGACAATGGTAGCTCCATGACATTCTGTCAGCCAAAACATTCAGGGAAATGAAGATAGACCCGCACTTGCTTCAAGAGGCAGATGTTCCGCTTCTAGGCTTCGGGGGGAAGCCTGTCAGAGCACTCGGAAAGATCACGTTGCCCGTTTCCTTCGGAGACCTTGACAACCCTAGAACGGAGTTGATCACGTTCGATGTAGTGGAAATGCATTATCCCTACCTGGCCATCTTAGGCAAGGGCTTCATCAACAAGTTCGATGCTGCGGTCCGGCAACTATTTCTGTGCATGAAAATCCCAGCACTCAAGGGGGTCATCACAGTATTTGGGGATCAACAGACAGCCAGAGACATTGAAAAAGGCATATCCCCAGGCCAAAGAAGCATCCATCATCTCACTCAGGCTGAAGCTGACGAAGTCACAGAGAAAAATAGAAAGAAAAAATTCGCGGAGCCCAAGAGGGACAAGGAGAAAGTTAACATCACGTACGACGGCGAGACAAAAGGATCCAGGATGCACACATCCCGGATAGAATCAGAATAATCGGAGCCGAGTTAAGCTTAGATGAAGAGCGGGAGTTGCTAACATTTTTGGCCAAAAACCAAGATGTGTTCGCATGGTCAGCACAAGACCTAAAAGGAGTTGACCGGGACATCATCGAGCACAGGCTGGAGATGGACAAAAACATCAGGCCCAAAAAGCAAAAGCTCCGTAAAATGTCCGACGAAAAAGCCGAAGCCGTGAAAGCCGAAGTACAAAGGCTGTTAGATGCCAACGTGATCCGCGAAGCCAAATACTCGACATGGCTCGCAAACACAGTCCCTGTAAAGAAGAAAAACAGGAAGTGGAGAATGTGTATAGACTTTACAGACTTAAACAAAGCTTGCCCAAGAGATGATTACCCGCTGGAAAGGGTAGACAAAATTGTGGATGACGCAACAAACAGCGAAATGTTGTCGCTACTCGACATGTTTTTGGGTTACCATCAAGTAAGAATTAGAAAAGAGGATGAGGACAAAACCAGCTTCATTACCCCCTTCGGCATCTTTTGCTTCTTGTGAATACCCGAGGGGCTCAAGAACGCAGGACCAACATTCACAAGAATGACTGCTTCGGTGTTTCCCGACCAGTTACGCAGGAATCTACTGGCATACGTTGATGACATCGTCGTCAAGAGTAACAAGCGCGGCGATCACATTTTTGACCTAGCAGAGACCTTCGCAAACATGAGAGCCGCGAACCTGCGATTAAACCCAGAGAAATGCGTGTTCGGAGTTCGCCGGGGAAAAGTACTAGGGTGCCTAGTAGAAACCAAGGGAATACAGGCTAATCCCGACAAAATCCAGGCAATAATAAAGATGGAGGAGCCTGTGTCTCGAAAGATGTCCGAGCTCACGGAGAATTGCGTTAAAGATTCGTGTCCAAGGCTGCGAGCGAAGCCTCCATTTCTTCCAAGTTCTCAGAAACAACAAGAAGTTCGAATGGGGACCAGATCAGAGCAAAGCATTTGCGGAGCTGAAGCTTTACCTCACCAAGCTAACCAAGTTGTGCCCATCGAGCCTGGCTCCGCCCTACTACTCTACATCTCGGCTTCGCGAACTGCTGTCTGCGCAGCGTTGATACAAGAAAAGGAGATGGAAGGGAAACCGACTCAGTCCCGCTACTTTGTCTCTCAAACACTCACAGCTCAAAGGTGTTCTACTCGAACTAGAAAAATCGCTGATATGCAACAAGTATGGCAGCACTAAGCTCGTGCATTATTTTGAGTCCCACAGAATCATAGTGGTAACAGATCAACCTCTGCATGACCTATTCAACAACAGAGAAGCTTCGGGGAGAATCTCCAAATGGGCTCTTGAATTGTTAGAACATGTAGTTGACTTTGAAAGAAGAAGCGCCATCAAATCTCAAGTCCTGACAGATTTTGTTGTGGATTGGACTTCTCGTCGATTCGAGCTCGCGGATCGATGAGCCATGGATTGCATCTGCGATGGGGCTTATTGTCACAAAGGAGCCGGAGCTTCGGCAATCATAACCTCTCCAACCGGAATCAAAATGCGATTCGCAGTTAGATTGGACTTCCCAGATAGTGAAAGAGCAACCAACAACACAACTGAGTATGAAGCCCTGTTCCTTACACTAAGAAAAATGAAAGCTTTAGGCCAACAAAGTTTTATTGTGAGATCAGACTCCAAAGTCATTCAGGGGCATGTAGAAAAGATAGCGGCCGGAGCCGAGCTAGTCAAATATCTCAGCATAAGATCTATGGAAAAGCACTTCAAGGGATTCACAGTAGAGCACATCCCAAGAAACTCAAACAATGAAGCGGACGCATTAGCAAAAGCCGCTGCTCAAAATCAAGCTCTACCCCCGGATGTTTTCTATGAGGTCCTCACCACGCCTGCTGTAAAAGAGCCGAAGGCCAAAACAATCAATGTCATAGAGAAGTATGACTGGAGGGCTCCAATCTTGGCCTTCCTAAGGGGTCATTATGAACCTACCGAGGAAGTTTCCTTAAATCGCATGAGACAAAGGGCCCGAGGCTACGAGATAATCGATGGAGAATTGTACAAATCCGGCATATCGGCTCCAACCTCGAGATGCATCGCGATGGGAAAAGAGCTATTGAAAGAGATTCATTCAGGTTTTTGCGGAAGCCACATGGGGTCCGAGCTTTGGCCCGAAAACACTAGGCAAGGTTTCTCACCGCCATCTATCATTGACGATGCCCATCACCTGGTAAAAACATGTGAAGCCTGCCAGAAGAACGCAAACAACCAGATAAGCCCATCAATGCCTACGATTAATCGCCTCTTGGCCACTCCAAAGATGGGGAATGGATCTAGTTGGACCCTTACCAGCAGCGCAAGGAAATTGCAGATTTGCAGCTATCGCTGTAGATTACTTCACCAAATGGGTCGAAGCCAAGTCAAGATCACATCTCGCAACATCCAAAAATTCTTTTGGCAAAGCATAATCTGATTTGGGGTCCCTAGAGAGCTAACTGTGGACAATGGAAAGCAATTTGCTTGCAACGATTTCAGCGACCGCCTCACCATGGGAACCAAGTTAAAATTTGTTTCCTGTACCACCCACAATCAAACGGAGTCAGAGAGAGCAAACGGCTAAATATTCTCTAGCATAAAGAAGTGTCTGTTCAACCAAGGAAAAGGAAAATGGGTGGACGAATTGCCGAAGGTTATTTGGTCGCACAACACCAGCATCTCAAGAACCACAGGTTTCTCGCATTTCAAGTTGCTGTTCATTCCGAAGAGATAAAAAACCAAAGCTTGCGAGTATTGAAAGCACAAGATGGGGGCTTCGAAGAAGCCGAAAAAGATTTGATCGAAGTAGACATACTCCAAGCTGCTGACAACTTAGAAAAATATCAGCAAGAAACCAAGAAGTGGAGGAACAAGAAAGTCGTGAGGAAAGAAATACAGGTGGGGGATTTGGTCATCAAGAAAAAGAAAAATTTTGACAACCCAGGGAAGCTACAGGAGCCTTGGGAAGGGCCATTCATCGTAACAAAGAGTATCAGGCCAGGGTCTTTTCACTTGGCAGACCAGTTGGGCAACGCATTGCCGCACACTTGGAACACGGACAACCTCCTCAAATACTACCCGTAACAACAAGGCAGTGTAAGAAGTTCTAGCTTCGTAAACTTATAAACGGAGCCGAGCTTAGTTATCTTATGTTTCTTTTCTTTATAATTTTTTCCTTTCAGTACTTTACATTTGTCGAGATCCGTACTCTTTTCCTTGCAAAAAGGGGGCTCCAAATCAGGAGGCAAGGTTTTTAATGAGGCGGATCCGTGTATCAAATTTCAATCTTATTGAGATTACTTTCCCCTTAAATTTCTTTCTTATCTACTTTCAGCAATTTATTTCCATCATTTACTTTTTCATAAAGGGGTTTTTGCCCAAAGAGCAACGAAAAACCAACAAGCTTACACACGTTGTCTCATAAAAATCTTAGCAATCATGCCTAAGTACCAAGCAATCCCTCAGGCAACAAACTAAGTTGCGGGAAGTGCTAAAAATTCCAAAGCAATCTTGTGTTCAAAAAAGAAATGAGATCGCGGCCGTTCGTTTACAAGTAAGAAAAACTGCGAAGCTCGGAGCAAGCTTCGCAAGACTTTAACCGCTTCGAAAAGATCGATTACACTAAGAAAAGGCTAGCCGCATAGAAAGTTGCAAGACAGCTCTGTCTTTATCAAGAATGTTTCTTGAAAACAAAAGGTACAAAATTTCAGTCGAAAAAGCAACAAGATTGCTGATATTCGAAGTTGAAAGAAAGTCTGCACTCAACAAGCTTCGCTAGACTTTGAACTCTTCTCAAGAAAGAGCAGCCTACCCACGAGAAAGATAAAAGCATGGATATCTTTCTACCTAGGGGCTTCGGGAAAAAGACCAAAAAAGGGGGGGTGACGTTTTCTTCAAAAACAAAGTTAGTTTTTTGCTCTTTTTTCCGAAGCTAAGAAACATCGAAAATTGACATCCTCGCACGAAGTAAACTACAAAAGAAAACTATTCCAAAAAAAAGGTGACATTTTCTTCAATCAAGGCAAGCAACAAAAGAAAAGCCCATCAAGAAGATAGAAAATGGCAACAAGGCCAATGATGTTATTTACAAGTTTTCATACTTAAGCATAAAGTTCCCCAACACTTAAAGCTCAAACCGCCACGCAGGGCGTAACAAAAAGATGATAGTTCAAGACTAAAGTCTTCAGGCTTCGCCATCTTTGTCTTCAGCATCGTCATCAGTTGCATCTTTGTTGACACCAGAGGTTGAACCTCCTGCACGCCGCAGATTTCCATCACCATCGCCGCCACCATCGCCAAACCGATCCCAATGCCTCCTTTTCCTTCGCCTACAAAACAGAAGAAGTTAGCAACCCAAGGGAAGAAGGGGAAATGAAATTAAGCAAAGAACCAATGATACAAAAACATTTACCTCCGCTAAAAGCCGGCGCGCCACAACCTTAGCATATTCTTGCCCGGACGCCTCCCAGAACAGGGTCAAGAAAATTTTCTTGATCACTCGAACATTCTTTGAAGCAACCCTGATATCAAGCTCTTCCGCCGTCGGGAACATGTAATTCCTGGCTCCCAAAGACAGAAAGTCTGAGCACCCGGTTTTTTCAAGGAGCCCAAGGAGAGTCTCCACGCACATCGAAGCCGCATAATCACTGGCTCCACTCATTACACCCGGAAGGTGATCGAACTCTTGTCCCATCCATTCAAAGATAGCCTTGGCATCTTTATCACCAGGGAAGGGCAGAGGCTCCGCACCAAATTCCCCAAGGGCACGAGCATACTTTTCATGCAAACCTTTGAAGTTTTCTTTCAAAACGTCTTCGGCCGCTTTTATAAAGTTATCACGACCCTCAACCTCCTTCTTAAGTTCTTCAATTTCAATTTTTGGGCCTTCTTCTCCTTTTGCAAAGTCTCAATAATCCGCCGTCATCTTGACTATCTTTTGAACTCCTCGATCGGTATCACGCTTTTCAGTCTTCGTTCGTTGTTGCCGCCGGCTTGGTAGGTCTTGACATCTTTTAGGATCTCAATATTCCTTCTTGCTCGCGAAGGTTGGCCAGAACTTCGTTTTCCTTCTTCAGCCTAGTAATCTCGCGCTTCAGTTCAACATTCTCCGCTTCGGTAATCAAAAACTCTTGCTCTTGGGAGCGACATTTTGCAAGAAGTTTCAACTCGAAATCATGGCTTTGTAGCACACCAACCAATAAACCAGCAGCACCCTTCATGTTCTCAATAGACTTCCCATAAGTCAAAACAAAATAGCACGCGTCAGCCACTACAAAAAAAACACTAACCTTCGGGATCAAAAGGCAAAGGCCCCTGACTGTACTAGTGCTGTTGTTTCTGCAGAGAAGAACCGGACCCCGGAATTTCTTCCTCCAAAATTTGATTACCAAGGGCGCCACCTTCCACCCGTACAGCGTCTTGTGATGTGGCTCCTGCAAGCCGAGCAGAATCCCTTAGCTCCCAGAGCACCGAGATTCGATTACCCCACTTTCTATAAAATGGCAAACGAATGAGCAGATAATGAAGTTTGTAAATCCTCATACCAACCTTGTTGTAAGAGTACGTTGAAGGGTCGAAGAGCTCTTCTCCAAGCACCATCTCCAAAGTATGTCCTTCAACAGCGCCAGATGAGCTCACAGTCTCCGCCAAAGATTTCATAAACTCAGGCGATGCTTTGGCGTCGTCCGAAGCTTCAGGATGGGCACTAAGATGCGCAGGGCTTTTTCCTTTGTCATGGTAATCTCGGCCCGGAAGTTTCGCAACTTCACCCACCAGGTCCGCTACCAACATTCCCGAAACATGAGGGTCCGTGACAACCACCTTCTGCCAGGACGTGCTTTCTCCACCTCGGTAGCAGGGCGGCTCCGTTCCTTGTCCCCGTGATCTTGACCCCGAATCAAGAAATTCCAAGGTATCAGGAGAACCTAGAATGTTCACTACTGGCATTGCCGCCTAGGCTTCAACTAGCCTTCTTATGGCAAGACCAGGCTTTGATTGTTTCTCGGAAGGACCCTTTTCTTGCGCCACGCTTGTTTTTCTTAGCTCAAGCGGCTTGTCTTTGAAGAAGAAAGCGAGCTGAAGGCTTTCGTTGGTCGCAGCCGCGGCCGCGACGCCTCCGTGAGGTCACGATTTTCTTCTTTTTGCGCCGGGTCAGCGACTGGTCGGATCCAAGCGCAGACGAAACCTTGGGCTTGCGCGATCCTCCACTTCAATGCCAAGCTCGGAGAAAATGCGATTCACGCGGCCTCCAAGAGGCAACTTTAAGCTTGATACTCCTCAAGATAGGGACCAAGTAGGTCCACCACGCGGCGCTCTACCTCACCCACGAACTCATGAGTGCTCTTTCCTTCAGGCATCTTTAGCCCAAATCGGGGGAAAGGGATAGCCTTCGAGAACCAATCAATCAGAAGCCATTTAACCTCTTCAGGTTCCAATCATGAGAGAGGCCAGATGTTAGCAGCAACAAATTCCTCGGCAATATCACGACCGGGGAGGAATTGCGAAGCCAGGAGAAAAGCTTTTTCACAATCTTTAAAGCCCCGTCTTCGCAAGTCGTCTGTCACATAGCTCAAAGGAGTCATCATTGTAATACTGAAGGGATAGTACGCAACACCATCGGAGCTGCGGGGCATGTCGACCTTCACGTAGAACCAATAACTCAGCCAATCATCGTCCCATTTGTTCTTATGGGCGAGTTCCACTCTCTATGTCCTTTTGGTATTCCTCCTCCGGTCGTGAAAGTGATGCACCCAAAATGATTCTCGTGACAGCAGATCGCCGCCCAGAAATTTTGCTTTTGAACATGAAGCTCGAGGAACCGAACAAAAGCTCGGTATCCACTCAGCCGTCGCAAGAACGCACAGCAAAGAAGAACTTAGATAGTTGCACAAACGCGTTTGGCGTCAGTTGATGCAGCTTCACTCTGTAGCGGTCAAGGATCTCCGGCAGGCGTCGGGAGACGAAAACCTCAAGCCGGCGTTGAAGAAATCATGAAAAACCACAACTTCACCAGCTTTAGGCTCCGGAGTAGTTTCACCCTCTGGATGACGGGCGACATCTTCAGGAAAAAAAAACCTTCTCTTCATAATACTTGATCAAGTTCTCAGACACGAGCGAAGGCCCGAGAACGTACGATGGAGTTTTAGACTCCTTTCCAGCCATCAGCTCCGAAGACGAAGCTTCCACTCTGGAAATATCTTCGCCAAGGTCAGCTTCCTTCCCCTTCACCGACGGCGATGGCTCGTAATCAACTATGTCTCCAATCGGCTCTTCAGGGCAACAAGCGAATCGAGGCAACAGCCTCTTCAACATCACCGCATTCTTACGCTGGCGAGTGGGAAGAAAAAAACTAAGCTCCGCAATAGAAACAAGCGGCGAAGCTCGGTCAAAATCGCACGATGAATCCCAATCAAGCAAGCGCGCATGTGAGTCCTAGTCCGGAAGTAAGAAACCAAGGGACCCCCGACCCCCCCTTATATAGCCCGAGGAGAGAGAAGGAAGCGCAATGGTCTCGAATTGAACGAACGCCTCGAAGGAGCTCCGTAGTCTTCGTGAAAATTAGTCATGCGAAGCTAAAAAACTATCAGCAAACTCCCCGGAGCTGAAGGTGATGTTTTCTTCATCAGATCTCGAAACAAAGTCGAGGAGAAGGTTAAAACTCATTGTTTAAGCACTTCTCCTCGAGGGGCTACTGTTGGGGCTATAGAAAACCTCACCTATGGGCACGGGTTTCTTGAGCCAAAATAATATTTGGGCTTGGGTCTTATGCGGGAAGTAAAAGTCTTCGCTAAGACTTTTAAAGAAGAAGAACCAGCTTTGCAACCGAAAACACGTTCAGCAAAAGAAGGAAATTGGGCTCGGGCTTGTTATTTTGTCACACAAGTCGGTAATCTTGAATGTTCTTTTAGGAATAGCATGGAGTCCAGGCTCAAGAACCTTATCATCCATCGATTGATAACGAGACTTAACACTATTTTGAGATGCATCGCAGAAGCAACCGGAGCTCCCAATCAAGGGCGACAAAATGAAGGTCTCGGCTCCGACTTGGAAGCCGATCCGGTTTCCCACTCCCCTATGGGATGCCTCAAACCCCGGCCGCAGAAGAAGGAAGGCATCGAGAGGGTAAGATGGCGAAGCCGGGCTTCGATGATTTGAGGATGAAGACTCGGTCAAAAGCTGGTCCAACATGGAACTACCTCCGTCTTCGGGTGATGTTTCCGCTCACGTCTTTGATTTTTGCCCTCGAATGTTTCTTGTTAGGTGTTAGGGTTTCGAGGCATACATGGAATGTAAATTTGATCTTTGGGTACTATAAAGGAGGCCCTCTCCTCATTGTAAAGGGGCCATTTTGGAAAGTTGAGTGTGTAATGTGTTGAGAAAAGTTAATCATTTATTACTCTTGATTAAATCATATTGATTGTGAACTGTTCTTGGATTTCGTTTCTGCTTGGAGGTTTTGTGTCCCCAACAAATATGAACAATAAGAACTGTATGTGTTTGCGCTTTGTGTACGCCCTTATCAACGAAGTTGGAACAAAGTGGATGCGACTTCAAAGAGATGGATGAACTCACATACATAGTACAGCATAGATTGGTACCTTCAGGCTGTTTCAAGCACTGCACGTATGTCAAAATAAAGTTATGAAATATTTTTATTGTATTGTAAGAAGTGACATGAGATATGCGAACAAGACACATACTGGGAAATCATAGTGGAAATAAAACGTCTCTTTGAATTTTCCCTTGTGCTTTCCACGAAGCAAGTCCATGATTCGTTTATCATGTCTATGACATTTTGGTATTGGCTTTTATCTTTCCTCAAAGAGTTAAAGACGAAGACCTTGCTTAACGAAAAGAGAATCTAGTGGAAGCTGTCAATACATGGAATATTATATGGCTCACTTGAAGTTATATGGTAGAAGTATGCAATTCTTGGAATATTATATGTGTAGAAACTTAAATACATTGCCTACTTTTTCCTATGCCTTGTTTTTGACATTTACCTCATTTATTTCAAGAGAATCCATCAAGCCGACCTCTAGGATTCCTTTCCTCTTGCACCTTTGTATCTCTATGATGTATGATACAAAAATAAAAGTTCAGATATGGTAGAATGGCTAGAGCATTGATTTTCAACTTATAGTAGAATAAAGGCTTACAAAATCCAACTGATGAGTGAGACGTCAAGGGCATCTTGATTGAATAGGAACCAGATTTCCTCTAGGGTCACAATGAAAGAGGTTTGGCCACGGATATAATGTTGCTCCTCAATGCGAACTTCGATAAAAATGATTTTGGTGGCTGTCGTTTTCATGTACCAATTGTGAAATGCATACATCCTCGTTAGAAGACACTTAACCATTTGCGGCCACACAAGCGGTTGCCCAAGCTCATACTTCCATCTACCTGCCCTTCATGTGCTTGGATGTGATCCTCCCCTCAAAGTTGAGCAGGGGCCAGACCTGTTTCTTGACCAAAAGTAAGCAAGTTCTGGTCAGCTGTTGAAAGCACCTTGAGGGGGGTAGATTGTTTTGATTAGGTCCCTAGTTGTGGAATACTAGATCCAACTATCTTCTATATCTTCTTTTTGTCAATCTTGAGTGTCGTGTGGTTGTTGTTAGACAATGGGGGTTTCTCTGGTACTCTTCTTTTGTCCTCATGTACTTTTCTCATGAAACGATAAAATTTAACCCGGTCAATTGGTTTCTCAACTGGAGACTTCTTTTTTTTTGAATATTTGAGCATCCATCTCAGCCTGCACTGTCACATCTAGTTCCTCCTCAATCTTCTCTTAAGCTAATTTAGGTGGATGTTTCCTCTCCTTTGATTTCTTTTGCTTCTTTGGAGGAGGAGGAGGAGGAGGAGCTCGTCGTTTGTAACCCTTGCTCAAAATAGGTGGACTAATGGTTGAGTCCCTGTCAAATGGTGCAGATTTTGGACTCATCTTTGCGCTCCCTTCTAGATGGTGAAGACGGTAGCTGATCTTGGACTTGAGGCATTGCAGATGGTGCAGGCAATGATTCCAAGGTCAGTTGCATAATCTTTATGTGAGCCTTGCACCACAAAATCCAATCGTGCATGTCATCTCAAACAGTTTGTTCCCCATCAACTCCCGGTATCTCCAATTTGAGGTCATCCCAAGTATTGACCACTCAGTCCACCACAACTTTGGCGTGACCGTTAGTTGAAAATTCTGCGTCGAGAAACGTTTCCCCTTTTGTTAGTTTCTCAGCCACACCGTAAGCCACCACAATCATCTTGTTTCTTATTTGAGTGAGAAGCTCACAAGAGGACCTCCCAATGATGTCATCCATGGGGTAGGGTTGGTTGTCCGAGGTGGTCATTGCTTGTGGGGACTAGGCTACTTCCATTGCACGACATTACTTTTTATTAGATAGGCTCATTTCATCATTAGGCCCTAATGTCAAGGTGCTTGCTCGAGGATTGTTTGCTAAGAGCAAGCGCTACATGTCGGTCGATGATTTCTCCATTCTTCCCTCAAACATTTCTAGGCGTGCTCTCGCAACTCTCTTAGTTGTTGTGCTTATTGGTCCTAACTTCCTTGGCGACTTCTATTTGAATAAATGTGCTCATGACATGCTATCCTCCATGGATTTACACCTTTGACTTGGCAACATCCAGGGTGTTCTCGAGTACCTAGTGCAGCAAGCTTATCATTCTCTCGATCAAGCATGAAAGTTCCTTCCACAGTATCCTTTATCAAGTCAAGAAGTGTCACACCTGATTTCCGAAGAGAAACCAAATGCATCTCATATGTGCGCCAGGATCAATTTACACACATATGATAGATGTCATGAGTGAAATATCCATAAACAGTAATCAAAATGTACAAGAGTTAAACCATTACATTATCTTTTTATTACACTCGAGGTGGACTCAAGGTCCTTAAAGCGAACAAACGGTAACTAGACGAAGCAACTCCGTCTTGACTTCCATAGGCACATGACTAGGGATCGCATGCCTCGAACTCATCAAGTCGCTAGTACTCCTCACCATTGTTCTCCTCTAAACAATGGTAAGCAAGGGTGAGAACACTTATGGTTGGAGCTCAGCAAGTGGGAAAACATGCAAGGCTATCAAGGGTAAGCTAAGGTTTTGCAGCGGTTAGCATTTTAAGTTGGTCAAATTTTATTAGCAAGCCTATTTACTAAGTGTAAGTTTATACCAACCCAAAATTAAGCATTTGAAACATTATCCCAAAACCATATGAAACCATGATTTAATTCCATCTTCAAGTTCACTTATCATGTGAGGGTCCAAGCCGCCTTAACCGTGAGCACTACCGATCGATCGGGCCACCTGCAGAGGTCGTACACTTTACCCACAGTCGTTCCCCATGTTGCCCGGGTTAGATAGACCCTTAAACACTTCCGAGGTGAGCGGCTAGGGTCCACTACGAAGCCTTTACAAAGGCAATGCAAAGACCAACTACCTACAACAGCTAGCGGAGCGACCATAACCCTCCTAGTGGTCGTAGCACCTTAGCAAAGCTACCCCAAAAGAACCGGCTACACCCCTTCAACTCCGCCCCGTGTTCTTTCGGAAAGGTTGTCGATGATTCACATGCCTAATTAATTGGCTAAGGGCGAGCCATATGCCACCGTGGTTGCAATCGCTTTCTGGTTCTCCATGTTCGATTAAATCATAGTGTTCTTGTGTTAAACAAATTCAACATCATTTAAGCATGAAAGCCTTTATCATGAAACCACTTTTAACCAACCCTTGTTAAGCAACTAAGCAATTATCTACCCAAAATATTTTATTAAACCAGGGTGTTCTAAGGATCAAGGCTAAAATCTAGGTAAGTCCTTAAAAGGTGTTCCAAATTAATGCAATACAACAAATAAAAGTAAATATTAATTAATATGCAGTTATTTAGGACAAAGAGTAAAATGCAGAGGAGGAAGTCCACTTGCCTTCCTCTACAAACTGAGAGTCTTCTTCCTCAAAGAAAGGTTCCTCCTGATCTTCTCCGAGAGGTTGCTCGGTTGAAACAGTACCACATCTACGCACAAACACAATGCATACAATAAATAAATAAAACAATACATCAATCATTGTTATAAACTAATAACACACTGATAAAAAGATTCTACGTGCTGAGACAATTATTTTGATACCTTATACGCGAAAAATGGAGTTAAAACGTGAAAGATATTATTAAAACAAGATGCAAGGGCTTTTCTGTAAGAAAACTAGGCTCTCAGGGACTTATTTGTAAGAAACCAGGGACCCAAAATATAATTTTATATAAAAACAGAAGGTCTATATTGAAAAAGGGTTAAGATGGATCTCGGGTGCTATTATACAGAAAAGGGCGAACATAAAAGAAAGGACCTGGATGTAAGGATTTTAACTGGTGGGAGGACCGGCATGCAAAACAAAGAAAACCAGGGGTCTCTTTAACAAAATCGCCCTGGTTGACCGGTATGTGGTCTCTTTGACTCGGGCTGGATGCGATCCTAGCCATCCATTGCGAATCCGACGGCCCACGTGAACGGCAAGCCAGCGGCGGGCGCAAGAAGCCGCGGGGCGGCGGCGGCGAGAGCTCACGGCGAAGGCCCAACTTTAACTCCGCGCCACTAAACGAAGCGCGAGAGTTCCTACGCATAGCTGGGAGCAAAGTGAACCTAGCCAGAGGCTTAGGGAGCGGCCCGCGACCTTGTACAAGACGGCGAAAGGAGGCGCGGCCAACCTTGGCATGCGAGCACCGGTGCATTGGCTCGGAGCGCAAGGAATCAAGGGAGGGGGTGGGGTTCTCACCACAACACAGAGCTCTTGGTGCTGAGAACGGTGATGAAGTGGAGGTGGTGAAGAAGATCGACGATGGCGAGCTTCAGGCGGCGCTCCGGGAGGAAGCAGAGGAGCTCCTGGGCGCAGATCGGTCCGGCGACGGTCCTGAGACAGGGAGAGCTCTATGAGCTTTGCATGCGAAGGAAAAGAAGGGAGAGAGAGACAGGAGCACTCCACCGACGGCGTGTTGCGCGGCCGCAATTGCGCCGACAGAGGAGCTTCCGTGGCGGCTTGTTTGAGTGTGGAGGATGCGGAGAGGGGGTGTGCAAAGGCGTCGAGCCTCCGCATGGGCCTTTATAGAGCCGAAGGGGGAAGAGAGAGCGGTGGCCGGCGAGGACGCCATCAGTGTCCAGCAACCACAAATGCCATCAAGGGGGCTGGCAAGATTGAGGGGTAACGGAAAGAGTGAAGGTGGGGGAATGGCCCTGGTGCGCCATCAAGCATTTAGTGGTGGTCTTGAAGAAGGGGGAGGGGCGGGATTGACGCCGGCAACGGCCGGCGGCTTCAAAGCGGGCGCGCGACCGCAAAACAGGGAGGGGAATGGAGGAAGGGAAAGCGCCGACAAAGTGCCCGCTCGTCTCATGAAGAGAGGGAGAGGGAGAGTTGGGCCGCGGTGGGGGAACTGGGCCGCACTAGGCTGGGCCGCTTGGCTCGAATGGGGAGAGGGGAAAGGTTTCATAATTTTTCTTTTTTTTTCAAATCTTTTCTTTCAAATCTTTTTCAAACTTTAAACACTTTTCAAACCTTTTCAAACTTTCAAACTATTTTGAAACTTTTTAAACTTCACACAATCAAACATAAATACCATGCAAGGCAAAAGATGATGCACATGCACTTTTCTCATAAATTTTATTAAAAGAATGTTTAATTATTCTTAGGTTCATTTTATTTGTTAAACTTTAATCAAACTTTAGCTAATTAAATCTTCAAATTTTTGTTGCCTATATTGATTTCATGTGATGGAATTTTAGGGTGTTACAAATCCTACCCCCTTAAAGAGAATCTCGTCCGAGATTCGTGAAGATTAGAGAACAGCTGAGGAAAATCTTCCATGAGTTCATCCTCTCTTTCCCAAGTTGCCTCTTCCTCTGAATGATGACTCCATTGCACTTTACACATCTTGATAACCTTGCTCTGAGTAACCCTTTCTGAGGTATCCAAGATTTTGATAGGATATTCTTTATAAGTCAAATCATTTTCCATCTCAATATCTTCCAACTGTACCGGTTCTATTCTGACCTCACTTGTGCACTTCTTTAATTGTGACACGTGAAATACATCATGAACTCTCAACAACTGTGCTGGCAGTTCCAACTGATAGGCTACCTCTCCTCTCCTTTCCAAGATCCGGAAAGGTCCAATAAAACAAGGTGACAACTTCCCTCTAACATTAAACCTTCGCAGACCTCGGATAGGTGACACTCTAAGATATGCATAATCACCCACTTCAAATACCACTTCTCTTCTACGAGGATCGGCATAACTCTTCAGGATCGTGAGCCTTTAAGATTTTCCCGAATTATCTCAACCTGCTTTTCGGCTTCTCTTATGTTATCTGGCCCAAAGAGCTGACTTTCTCCAGTTTGATTCCAGAACAAAGGTGTTCTGCATTTTCTCCCGTACAAAGCTTCGAAAGGTGCCATTTTAATGCTAGACTGATAGCTGTTATTATAAGCAAACTCTGCATAAGGCAAACTCTTGTCCCAACTACCTCCATGCTTCAAAGCACAAGCTCTTAACATATCCTCTAAGATCTGATTTGTTCTTTCGATTTGTCCATCTGTTTGAGGATGATAAGCCGAACTAAAATTTAACTTTGTATCCATTGACTCATGAAACTTCTGCCAAAAACGTGAGGTGAATTGAGTGCCTCGATCAGATACTATCTTCTTCAGAACTACGTGTAAACACACTATTCTTGAATTGTATAACTCTGCTAACTTGACCCAGTGTATATCGTCTTTACTGGAATAAAATGTGAAACTTTGGTTAACCTATCCACAATAACCCATATAGAGTCATACCCATCACGAGTACGAGGTAAACCCACAATGAAGTCCATACCAATCTCTTCCCATTTCCACTCGGGTATTTTCAAAGGTTGAAGCAACCCTGCTGGTCTTTGATACTCTGCTTTTACTCTCTGACATGTGTCACATAAAGCTACGTGAGCTGTCACATCCTTTTTCATCCCGTACCACCAATACCTTTGTTTTAAATCTTGGTACATCTTAGTACTTCAGGATGAATAGAATAAGAGTCATGTGCTTCCTTCAATATGGTCTCACGCAATTGTTTAATCTCGGGCACACAAATTCTATTCTTGAACCACACCGTTCCTTATTCATCTTCCCTAAATTCTGGAACCTTACCCAACTTTATCAATCTCTTATACTCCTTAATCTTCTCATTAGTCAATTGCCCTTTTCTAATCTCCTGCTCAAGCGTCGACTCAATCTCTAATGTTAAGGTCTCATTCTGAGCAACAATTCCCAAATTAAGTTGTGCCATCTCCCAACATAACTCTTGAGGCATCAAACGACATATTAGCATATTGGCCTGATTTTTCTGACTCAACGCGTCTGCCACAACGTTTGCTTTCCCAGGGTGATATTGAATATCCAGATCATAATCCTTGATTAATTCTAACCATCTTCGTTGTCTTAGATTAAGATCCTTCGTAAAGATATACTTGACTTTTATGGTCGGTGAAAATCGACACTTATTTCCAATCATATAATGCCTCCAGTTTTGAGGGCATGCACAAGCTGCTAGCTCGAGATCATGAGTAGGATAATTCTGCTCATGTTTCCTTAATTGTCTTGAAGCATAAGCTATGACCTTTCCTTCCTGTATCAACACACAACCTAGACCTTATCGAGAAGCATCACAATACACGTCAAATCCTTTGTGAATATCCGGCATTATCAACACAGGAGCCGTGGTCAATCTCTTCTTTAATTCTTCAAAATTGGCTTGACACTTGTCATCCCACTTAAATTCTTTACCCTTCTCTAGTAAAGTTGTAAGAGGTTTCACAATCTTCGAGAATCCCTCGATAAATCTGCGATAGTATCCCGCAAGTCCAAGGAAACTTCTAATCTTCGGTACATTCTTAGGCGGACTCCAGTTCAACACATCCCGGACTTTACTTGGATCTACTGCAATCCCACCATCAGTGATAATGTGTCCGAGAAAAGAGACCTCCTTTAACCAGAAATCACACTTGCTAAACTTGACATAAAGTTGATGTTCCCAAAGCTTCTGCAACACGAGTCTTAAATGTTCCTCGTGTTCTTCCTCACTCCGAGAAAACACCAAAATGTAATCAATAAATACCACGACAAACTTGTCAAGATACTCCATAAACACTTTGTTCATCAAGTACATGAAGTATCGGAGCATTGGTTAAGCCAAAGCGACATCACGGTGAACTCATATAACCCATACCTAGACGTGAATGCCGTCTTCAGAATATCCTCCACTCGAATTTTCAACTGATGATAACCCGATCGGAGATCTATCTTAGAGAAAACTTTTGCTCCTCTCATTTGGTCAAACAAATCCTCGATCCGGGGTAAAGGGTATTTATTTTTGAGGGTGACTTCATTAAGGGATCGATAATCTATACACAACCTCCTAGATCCATCCTTTTTATCCACAAAGAGAGTGGGGCCTCCCCATGATGAAGAACTAGGACAGATAAACCCTTTCGAGTAATTCTTCTATTTGTTTCTTAAGTTCACTAAATCTTTAACATCCATTCTATATGGTCTTTTGATATAGGAGCGATTACCGGTATAAGTTCAATCATGAATTCAATGTCACGGTCGGTGGCATACAGTAGATCATCCGGAAACACATCGGGATACTCATTTACTACTTTTATGTCTTCCAAGGCTTTGCCTTTTGTTGAATTCACAATGCCACAATTGGATGAGGGGGTACCCATATATTCAATTCTTTCTCCTTGCTTGCTGGTTAATAGCTGTCGGTGTTTTAGACGGCAACCCTGAGGGCGGTTCCCAAGGTAGATGAATGTGGCCTTGCCGAGATCGGTAACTCGAAGGAGACACGTGGCACATAATTTAGATAGGTTCGAGACGCGGTGCGTAATACCCTAAATCATGCCTGCGTAGCTCAGGTTGATTAGGTGTGTTTACAAGATGATGCGGATGAAGAGATAGGGGTCTGCCTCGCCTTATATAGTCGGGAGGCGGGGTTACAAGTCGGTTTGAGGGAGAGTACTAGTCGAGATGCGGCTGGGAGTTCTTTACATGGATCCGGACATGTGTAGCTCCCTATCCGAGTACTATCCCTCCGCAGTCCTTGCGCTTCACGCTAGCGGGTGCCGTGTTGCCCAAGCTGAGTAGTCCCGAGGGGCCCACCGAGTGGTCGGTCCCAGTACCAGGAGTAGTGGGCCCAGGGATGTCCATCGACAAGCCCCAGTACTTTGTAGTCGAGCGGGATGTCTTTGAGTAGTCTTGATGGCCTTGGCGAGTAGTCCTTGGCGTCCCAAGGTTCCACAAGCCGAAAGTCCTCAAGGTGCTTGAATCATCTCGAGGGTGGAAGGTACTCCGGTGATCTTTGAGTAGTCTTGAAGTCTTCTCGGAGTAGTCCCCAGCGTCCCGAGTGCTTCTCTTGAAGGGTCTTCAATAATACTCGCGATGTCTTGATGAAGAAACCATATGGAAAATGCAATTGAAAGATAGCATTCCACATATGGAATGTAATGAGCCTTAGGTCGAATCGCGATTCAAAGGCGAGGTCAATCGAGATACGCCAATCTTATCCCGAAAATCAGGAGAAAAACGAGGACACATTGTGCTTACACGGAGCCCCGAGCCTTGAGTCGAAGTACTTCCTCTCGAATTAAAGGGTCATCTTGATCGTAGAATGTGTCTGAGTGGGTCTTGTATCTGGTTGTTACCCGGAGGTCATCGAGGGTAGTCGAGCCCCGAGATGGAGCATCAGTCTTGGAAGTTGAAGAGTCATCTTTGCTGCAGCTAGGTCACCCGTCTGGCGCCGTGTCGAGAACCCAGGCGGCGGGGTCGGTTATAAATAACCGGTGAGTCCCTTAGGGTTTCCTCCCTAGCAGTTGCATTCCTCGAGTTAGATCGAATCACCGCCTCCTCTGCTCCCTCTGCTGCCCGCGCCATAGCAGTATATCCGAGTTGCTCACGCCCGATTACCCGCCCTTGTTGTAGCCCCGGCGAATGCAGTGAAGACACCCGTCTCTTGGAGAATGAAGGGGTCTCGGCGAAGGCAAGAAGACCGATGCGTCAAGAAGAGAAGCCGCGATGAAGAGACCGTGATGCCGGCCGATCGTCGGCGTCGCCACCCGTCGCCCCAATCCGGTGAAGGAGTGGAAGAAAGCGAGGCCGAGGACCTCCTGCCTTGGTCAACGTGGGTTCCTTCGTGAGAAGGAGGTGGATCTATAGCGCGGCCGCCACCGGTGATCCATACCCGATGGAGAAGAACACGGATGAAATCCCAATGTTCGCTTCGGTTAAGTAGAGCGCGGATTGGCGCTCCCAGCCGATGATTTCTTCAAGGGTCTCCTCGGGTACTACGGCATCGAGTACCTCAATCTCAACAACGGTATCTTCCACGTCTCCATCTTTGTACACTGCGAAGCCTTTGTGAGGATCAAGCCCCCTGGATCTTGTTCGGAAGTTCTTGGGTTGAAGTCGCAGGAGCACCAACGATACACGAGTAGTCTTTGGTATCCGAATGCGTGAAGCGTCGCCGACCCGATTGCCGTGACAAATTGATAGACTCCAACCGTGGAAGGCCAAGTGGTTCTACATCGGCCAACCATCATCACAGCGCCAAAGCCGAGCGGGTGTCAATCGAAGCACAATGGTGGAACCATGCAGGCCCACCATGCAGAGGGTATTCAACTAAAGAAGATCAAGGCCTTGCGAGCCTTCATGAAGTAGTCGTACTCATATGTGCTACATGTTGTAGGATGGCGTGGCGAAATCGTCTCGATCGACTTCTCCTCGCGACTTGTGGAGCAACCGGGAGAGAAGGGCAAGAAGAAGGAGCGCCCGTGGTGGTGAAGGCGAGCGCGTTGTCATCGAGTCCGGCTCGATGGCGATGAAGATGAAGAAACTCTGCAGCAAAGGTTCGGTGCGCTCGAGTTCACCGGTGGGATGCCAAACGTCCGGTCATCGAGAAGCCATCCGGACCTCGAGGCTAGTTTGCCGTGCCGCCGGAGGCCTCGCGTGGTGCGGAAACACGCCATCAAAAGCAAGATCTCCGAGGCGACCAGCCAAGAGGTAAACACCGCGACTAGAGTAGTCGAGCACGGTGATGGGTAGTCGTATCGATCAATTGTCTTGTAATATTGCGAGGATATCCCCTCCCGGACCTCGTAGACCAAGGCGACGAGGGGTCTTGACACCGTGGGGCGGCGGTGAGAGGAGTATCAACCGCCTCCATCAACCAATGAAGTCGTCTTGGCGGTGGCACGGCGGAGGCCGGCTGCGGAGCCGCGTCGGTTGAAGAAGGATGAAACCCTCCGTCGGTCGTGGCAGAAACAGAGGAGGTGCACAGTGAGGAGCTGCCGAGGCTGGCATAGTTGATATTGCCGGTATACTAGGTGCTCAGGCCGTGGCCGTGGTGCGGTCGACACATAAGTTCTTATGAACTTTCAAGTAGTCGTATAGGCAGCAGACTTGTCTTGTTGACTTGATTGCTTCGTGATGCGGAAATCCACGGACTGTCGTGGGATGGTGAGGAGACCTCCGGTACCAGCGGAGAG
This sequence comes from Cenchrus purpureus, assembly GCA_022644695.1. Classification (NCBI taxonomy): domain Eukaryota; kingdom Viridiplantae; phylum Streptophyta; class Magnoliopsida; order Poales; family Poaceae; genus Cenchrus; species Cenchrus purpureus. The sequence continues at coordinate 46,683,079 of CP053466.1, forward strand.
GGCCGCTCGGCGGAGGAGTCTGAACCACCTTGGTTGAAGGTATGTGTCCTGTCACCACCGATAGTCATCATGCATAGTAGTCATAGCCGAGATTAATGCGTGTACTCATTGTACTAGGAGCACAAGTGAGGGAGCCTCGATTCTGGCCGTGGCCATAGAGCGGCTGCTATGGGTCGAGCCCTCGAGACCGATGGCGGGACGGCGGAAGAAAAAGCCCGAGTTGGGTGCGGAGGTGCGGGGCGATCCGCTCCACGAGGCGAGCACGGACGTGATCGTCAGCTCGCCCATCATAGAGGAAGCTGCGATCCATTCGGCGGCTATGGCGGAGGCATCTTGAGCCACGAGGGGTCTTGAGCCTTTGGAAGACAATCTTGTCGATCCGGCCGTTGTCGCTCTGAACATGGAGTCATGGCGTGCCAGAATGGGTCAAGGTATGTTGAGTACCTCGAGTAGTCTTGTCTGACGAAATACAAAGAACTTTGACTATTCTGTCTTCACGGGATATTATTGAAAGATCCGTGAGAAGTCCAGAGCTCGAAGAGAATGCGGCGACCACGATCCTTCATGCCGAAGCCTTGGAGAAGGAGCTTGACAAGTTGAAGAAACATTCTGCTGCTCAATCCAAGCTTGATGGTCGCCGATATCATAATGAAGTGCAAGAGATGCAGCGGTGAAGAGGGACGACTTGATTCGGAAAAACAAGTCATTGCGCCCGGAAGAATAAAGGTATGCTTCTCGCCAAAGCCCTTGAGTACTTATTAGGGTACCTTGGTGTAATCTGGTGATGTGATGAGTTGTCTGCGAGCTTGAGGAAAGGGTTGACCAGCTGAAGGCGTCGGACGGACTTGAAGAACATCGTGTCTAGTGAGACCGACAAAAGAGAGGTACTTGAGTATGAGTACGCTCAGTTGCGCCATGAGTGTATCAAGCACATGGAGCTTCGTGAAAGCCTCGACCGTGACCTTGTCAATTGCTATAAATCTCTCGAAGCTCAATGAAGATTCGAGAAGTTGCGGGCCAATTGAAGGAACTTGAGGAAGCCGCGCTACCCATTGCAAAAGGCTTGGTGCCACGGGCCAAGATTGCTCCAGTGGACGGTTGAAGGAAAGCCCCGGCGTCGGCGTATGTCAAGCACTTGGCGAAGTCGATCCGAACCAAGTCTTGGCATACATGAAGTCATATTTCCCAAGGCTCCGATTGGATGTAGTCGCGGTGGACTTGTGACTGTCTTGACGATCGGTACAAGACCCTCTGGAGGAGATGGCGCCCATTCTTTGAACAAGTGGCGGAAAAGCTCAACCTTGGTAGAAGTACACATGGGAGTAGCTTGAAGTAGTTGATGTAAAACAAAGCGAGTTGTTAGTAACTTGTTTGGATTATCAATGAAAGTTGACCACGATATATACGTGAAATAAGTACTCGTAGCCGCCACTTGCAGCGAAGTGTGCGGAGTACCAAACTGGTGGAGCTTGCGGTAGTAGTACTCGATGGGAGATGCACGATTGGAAGGCCGGTAAATAAGTTGAATCAAACTTTATTCTTGGTGAATAAGTACACACAGATGGTCGAGCCGTTTACAAGTGTAGTCGCCCGGGACAGGAGGCCGCCTCGGCTAAGTGGCGCTAGGACCCTTGGGCGCTTCTGACTAGAGATCCATTAGTAGTCGTATGGGCTTTGGATCTAGAGTACATGGTCTTCTGAGACCCGCTAGAGTCCTCGGTGCTCTAAGCAGCCCAAGATCCGTTAGTAGCGTTGATGGATCTTGGAAAAGTAGTCAGGAGACTAGTGCCGGGCCGAAGGCCGCTTACGGCGAGTCCGTGAAGTCGTGTGACACTGGACCGTAGAGTAGTCGGCGACTCGTGTAGAAGCGACACACGGTGGTCAAGCGTTCCACGAGTTGTTGATACCTTCAAGTGTTTGGAGGCGGTAGGAGCACAGGTCATCACCTTAGAGATTGAAGGGACCTTCCATGGCGAGTGAGCTTGTGTGATCCATCCGTGTTACGGATCGACGGAGGACTAGATCGCCCGGCGTTGAAGGAGGCGTTCCTTGACGTTGCGATCGTGGTAGCGTCGGATACCCTCGGTACCTTCGATTGGACGAGGCGGCGAGAGCTTCTTGAGACCGTCGATGTCAACCGTCTGTCTTCTTAGATGCCTTCGTCGTATTGTTCTCTGCCGGGGATGCCCACATCGGCGGTGGAATAACCGAGGCCGTAGACCAAGTAGAGTAGGGCGTAGCCCGTCGGCTTGGTAGGGTGATCTGAAGCCCCAGTGCGTTGGGTAGTTCCTTGATCCACTTGCCTCCTTTTGTGTTAGGCTGCATCGTGCAATCGCTTTTGAGGCGTCGAGTACCATCCGGGTTAGTCGCGCTCAACTTGTTGTTAACGCGGGGTGGGCGGCCCAGCGTCTGGGACGTCGATCCATTGTTCTCGATATTCCAGGCGGTGGTTGTTGAAGTTGGAACCCAAGTGCAGTGATGATGCGATGGGGCGGCAAGTGGCGATGCGAGTTCATCAAGAAGTTGAGTACTCGAAGCCTTTGGGCGGTGGCCGGCTTGACGATCCACTTGGTGAACATCGATGGCCACCAAGACTCTGTTGAATCCTCACAGCGATTGGCGAGGCCCAATCATGTCGAGCCCCATGACCAAGGGCGGAGTTGGTGGTATGGTGACTAGCTTGTAGGCCGGACGTGTTGTCGCTACGAAGAATTGACATCCTACGACTTCTTGGCCGCCGGTGGGCCGAGAAAGCTCATCGGAAAGCCTTGCTCACCAGCGTTCGAGAAGACGCGTGGTTGCCGCAGATGCCTTTGTGGATCTCCTCCAAGATATCCTTGCCTTCTTCTCGAGGTATGCACTTCATGAGTACTCCAGAAGTGGCACCTCGCTCAGAGCTTGTCTCCGACTAGTACGTAGGCCTTGGCTCGGACGAGTTGTTCGCCAAGTTCTTGTCGGATGAGACCTTCGCCGCTGGATGTAGTCGATGAAGGGTTGTCTCCCCACATCAATCATCATGACCTCTGACCGGGACCGGTGGCACAGGGTCGTGGTCGCTGGCGCCGGCTCCGGAATGGATGGCACATGAAGCTCGTGGACGAAGACTCCAGTAGGTACTTGCGAGTAGCCAAGAACCAAGCTTCGATAGGACGTCCGCGGCAACATTGTTGTCGCGATGACGTGGTGGAACTCGAGACCGTGGAACTTGTTCTCGAGCTTGGACTTCCGCGAGGGCATCCATGTTCTCCTTGTTGTGATCCCAAGACTTGTTGACTTGGTTGATGACCACGGAGTCGCCAGAGACTAGTAGCCGCTGATGCCCAAAGAGATTGCGAGGTGAGCCCGTGAAGTAGGGCTTCAGACGGCTTCGTTGTTTGAGACCTTCCAAGATCTGCAGGACATACTTGAGTTGTTCGCCTTTGGAGAAATCAGAGCACCGCACCGCGCCTTCGAGCTTGAGTGAGCCGTCAAGTACATCACCCGGTTCGGGCGCCGGTTGGAGTTGGTAGCCGATTCTCCCACCACCGCCATGAAGTCGACTAGTGCCCGGGACTTGATGGTCGTGGCTTTGAAGTCGATGTTGAGGGCGCCGAGTTCAACGCCCACTTGGAGATTCTTCCAGAGCATCCTAATTGCAAGTATGTCACCGAGCGGGTAGTCGGTGATAACAACAATCGAGTACTCCCGGAAGTAGTGTCGTAGCTTCGCGAGGTAATCAACCGCGTAGAGTAGTAACTGACCGGACCGGTACCGTGCCTTGGACTCGACGAACCTCGCCGACGGGTAGACCGGTTGGGACCGGTAGGCGTGGCCTTCTTCCCGCCACTCGACGGCGATGGCGATCGACCACGTGAGTAGTCGCATGAGGTAGAGCAGAGCTGCCTTTTTGCGAGGAGCCGTGAGGACCGGTGGCTTAGACAGAAGTCTTTGAGCTGCGCGAGAGCTTGATCAGCCTCCGCGGTCCACGCGAACTTCTCTTGATGCTTGAGTAGTTTGAAGAAGGGTAGTCCCCATTCTCCAAGCTTCGAGATAAATCTGTTCAGGGCCGCCATGCACCCGTCAGCTCGGACATCCTTGATGCAGTTGGAGCTTTCATGTTGGTGATAGCGAGATCTTCTCGGGTTGGCTTCGATGCCACGATGGTGATGATGAAGCCAAGTAGTTTCCCGCATGGTACGCCAAGACGCACTTGTTGGGATTGAGCTTCCATTGGTACTCTCGCAGGGATGCAAAAGTCTCTTCAAGATCGGCGATGAGCGTATCGGAGTTTCTGGTCTTGACGACCACGTCATCCACGTAGGCTTTGACGTTCTTGTTGAGTCGCTTCGAAGCAGGCCCTGGATAGCTCGCTGGTAGGTGGCCGGCGTTCTTCAACCCGAACGACATTGTCGTGGTAGCAAGAGGCACCGAACGGGTGATGAACGCGGTCTTCTCCTGGTCTTCTTCCTTCGTGGTACCCGAGTAGCAATGAGGAAGCGAGTGGTGCAAGTCACAAGACCGCCGTGGAGTCGATGACTTGATCAATCACGGCAACCCAAGGGGTCTTTGGGGCAGTGCTTGTTGAGGTCGGTGTAATCGACGCACATCCTCCACTCGTTGGTATTCTTCTTGCGGACGAGGACGGGGTTGGCGAGCCACTCAGGATGGAAAACTTCACGGATGAATCCCGCCACGAGTAGTTTGGCGAGTTCCTTCTTGATGGCCGTCAAGCGAAACGGGCGAAGGTGTTGTCGTTTGGGGGTAGCTTTAGGGTCGACGGCGTTAAGCGAGTGCTCGATCCGCCTCTGGCACCCCTCGGCATGTCCGCTGGCTTCCATGCGAAGATGTCCCGGTTAGCCCGGAGGAAGCTGATGAGCGCGTCTTCCTATTTCGGGTCAAGACCCACCCCGATCATGGTAGTCTTGCTGCTGTCGCCCGTCCCAAGGTCGATGGCCTTCACTTGGACTTCCTCTGATGGCTGAGGCTTGTTTGCGGTGTCGGTCTTCTCGGGAATCTCGAGTTCGGTTGGGGCGAGCTTCTTGACGCAGAAAGATCTCCATCATTGCATTGGGTACTTGGTTGGTCGCTGCGAGTTCCACGGCTTCGGTGTCGCAGTCGAACGAAATCTTCAAGTCCCCTTGCAATGTGAGTACTCCGGCAGGACTTGGCATCTTGAGTACCAAGTAGGTGTAGTGTGGTACCGCCATGAACTTGGCGATAGCTGGTCTGCCGAGGATGGCATGGTAGGAGGTTTTGAAGTCCGCAACCTCGAACTTGATGTACTCGGTGCGGTAGTTCTCCCTTGTCTCCCAAGGTAATCGCGGTGACCACTGAGCCTAGTGGAATAGCCGCGTTACCGGGGACAATGCCGTAGAAAGGTGACGCGCTTTTGGTGAGCATGTCGGTGATGTCGAGCTTCATCTTCTTCAAGGTCTTGGTGAAGAGGACGTTGAGTCCGCTCCCGCCATCGATGAGGACCTTGTTGAGTCTGGAGCCCGCGACTACAGGTTTCAGGACGAGTGGAAAACGCCTGGCTGGAGAAGCTTGTCCATTGATCCGCGCGGGAGAAGGTGATGGGTACCTCCGACCACCTCAGAGGTGTCGGCACCGCTGGTTCGATGTTCAAGACTTCCCGTCGAGTGGCCTTCTGAGACCGTCTGGGTAGTCCAAGAGGACATTCACCTTGTCGGTCTTGTTGCCCTCGCCGACTTTCTTCTTGCCCTTCTTGTCGTGAGGAGGCCGTGGGTCGAGTATCCTTGAGTGCTCGCGAGCCGATAGCACCGCCGGTGGTGTGATTACCATCCAGATGCCATGGGCACTTCTCTTTGAGCAAGTCTCTGAAGCCACCTGAGGTCTTTTTCGAGTTGTCCTTTGCAGGCCGTATAGCCGATCGTTGTTCCGCTTGTGCTGCGGTTGGAGCTCGAGTAGTTGTTGTTGTGGCGACCCCTTGATCTTTGTTGTTGTTGTTGCCGCCCGTGTTGCTCTTGTTCTTGCCGCCGCGAATGGAGTCGTACTTGGCATTTGCCTTGTCCTCTTCGGCCCATGATGTGATCATGTCCTTGAGCTTGGTGATGGAACTCGGTGGTGGCGACCGAAGTCTTCAAGGTGCGACGGTGATAGAGTCCGCCTTGGAAGAGGTCGATGACTTTTTTCGGTGACGCCGACTACGGCCGCGGCTTGTCAAGAAGCGCCGCATGTACCGGTGAAGCCGCCTCCTTGTTCCCGCTTGACCATCGCCGTCCATGCAGTACCCGAGCGCCCCATGGCGCCCGCGGTTGCCGGTGAACCGAGCCTTCACCTGGTCCCACCGGTCGATCGAGTTCTTTCGAGTGACTCGAGCCATGTGAGTGGAGCCCGATCCGCATGTAAGGGGAAGAAGAGGCACTTCGGCCATTGTTGCCACCGATTTTCGATGGCCAAGGCGTAGCACCGAGCCATCGAATCGATCTTGCTTCGGTCATACTTGGAGATCCCGAGAGGTTTGAATTTCTCGGGAAGAAGCGGTTGCAAGTCTTCAGGAGTATGCGGGGAAGCCGTCATTGCCGCTTGCTTCGAGCCTTCTTGCGACGGATCTCGCCGACCTTGTGGCGGGCATCGTAGCCGCCACGCGCGGTGGTGGCGTGGCTAGTCGCGTGGCCTCGGCCGCCGCGATCGCCGCCGCCACCGCTCTTTGCCGACGCCATGGGATGAGCTCCCGCCGCCACTGCCGCCACCGCCGCTGACTACCTCCGTGCCACCACGGCCGATGCCGCATGAGGGTCCTCCACCCGTGGCCCTAGAGTGGTTGGGATTTGGCCGGTGTTCACCACGACACGATTGGCCCGTCTGCCGTCACGGCTAGTGGCTTCAGTGGCTTGTTTCGGCCGTGAGTTCGACGGGGGTACTTGAGCAACCTCGTTGTCGACCCCGCATGAAGTAGGCGTCTTCGAGTTTGGCGATGACTTCGCCTGGATCCTGGGCCTGCCGTGCTATCGTGGTGATAGACATGAGGCACCGCTCAGAGTAGTGTGTACCGGTTGGCGACTTGCTCGAGCCTCACCGAGGTTCCGGATGGGGAGAGTTTTGAGATGTCTGCGCCGATCGCTCCGCTTCTGTGCGGTCACGCCAGTGTTCTTGTCTTCGGTGGTCTCGCTCGGAGGTGCATTGGTAGATAACTCATCCTCCGAGATGTCGCCAAGGTACCGGCCGGGTCGAAGCCAAGTCCCAACATCCGTGGCCGTCATGAAGCCTTCACGGCCGGGAGTGCAGACCGGAGTCGTGAGTCACCACCTCGGTGGGGTGTGCTCGTCGTTAGAGCCAGCGAGTCCCTCCCCGGAAGGGGAGTGAATCGAGGTAGGCGACAGGAGTTGTCGTCCGTCAGTCCGCAGCTTGAGGTCGGGCGCCAGACGAATCACCGGCGGAGTTGATGTAATGACCGCGAGGCGTGGACCTCGACAGGTTCCTCAGTCATGTTGAGCTCGGACTCGGACTCGATTGGGTCCGATCCGAAGTCGAACTCGTAGGAAGAGTCCGAGTAGTAGCCGGCTCCGGTGTTGGAGTCCGAGGAGTACTCGGAGGCGATCTCCTTGCCGGCCCGGCGTGCAGCGAGAGCTTCCGCATGGGCCCTGCTAGCATTGCAGAGACCGTATGGGAAGTGCTCGTGGAGAGGGGTCACTTCACACGATGGCTCAGGAGCCGGCTCGCATGAGGTGATCCAGGGCGACGTCGAGTTCGAGTTGGAGGCGGATCCGAGCTCGAAATCGGCGACTTGGTTGTAGAGCGAAATTTCGCCGAATTTTTCGACGAGTGGGCCCGTGGCGACTTCGGGAAGCGTCACGAGCCCGGTCTTTGGGTCCGAGGTCATGGTGAGGTAGCGCTGGAACGATCCAGCCAGTGTGCAGACCTGTGAGCCGGAGACGAAGGTGTCGCCGTGGTTGAAGGTGACGGTTGGCTTGATGATGATTGAAGCCGTCGAGTTCGCCATGTGATCTTCGGCGAGATCCCCTACCTGGCGCGCCAGCTGTCGGTGTTTTAGACCGCCAACCTACCGAGGGGAGTACCCAAGGTAGATGAATGTGGCCTCGCCGAGATCGGTAACTCGAAGGAGAGACACGTGGCACACAATTTAGATAGGTTCGGGCCGCGAGGTGCGTAATACCCTACGTCCTGTATGCCGCGTAGCTCTGGGTTGATTGGGTGTGTTTACAAGATGATGCGGATGAAGAGATAGGGGTCCCTGCCTCGCCTTATATAGTCCGGGAGGCAGGGTTACAAGTCGGTTTGAGGGGAGAGTACTAGTCGGGTACGGCTAGGAGTTCTTTACATGGATCCGGACATGTGTAGCTCCCTATCCGAGTACTATCACTCCACAGTCCTTGCGCTTCACGCCAGCGGGTGCCGTGTTGCCCAAGCTGAGTAGTCCCAGGGGCCCACCGAGTAGTCGGTCCTGGTACCCACCGGAGTAGTGGGCCCAGGGATGTCCATACGACAATAGCACTGACTTCTTACGGCACTGAATAACTCCATCACAACTCCATAACCAATCCATACCTAGGATCACATCTATTCCCCATGACTTTAAGACTACTAGGTTGGCCAGAAAGTCTACTCCAATGATGTTAATATTCACTCGTGGACATATTTGACCAGTTTTCATTTCACCACCCGGGGAACTAACTATCAATGGTGCCTTCATAGGACTCATAGGTATGTTATGCTTTGCCACAAATTAATCAGTAATGAATGAATGCGATGCTCCCGAATCAAATAAAACTATAGCAGGTATAGAATTGACGGGAAACGTACCCAGTACAACGCCGGAGTCATTCTGGGCTTGCTCCACTGACACATGATTCACCCTGCCACGCATAAAGTTCTACTGGCCTCTCTTGTTTGGAGCTTGTGGAGTGCGAGGCGAGACGATGATGACTGTGCCTCCGCCATTGTCCTTCCGAGGAGTGCATCACTGCTTTGGATAGTTGTTGGCATAATGTCCCGACTCACCACATTTGAAGCATCCACTGGCCGGACAGAGTAGTGTTCCTCACGGTGTGCCCTGTAATCATTGTTGGAGCGATTCATGAGGAGTGGGAGTTCGTGGTGTCTGAGTTGAAACAGCATGGTTGGAATGAACGCTGCAACTGCAAGTTTTGTGGATATCTCCCTCCTTGACCACCAGGACGATATTGGGAAGAGGCTTGCGGTAGATTGTAGCGGGGACGGGTGTTGCTGCTTGATTGCCCATGAGATTGGAACTTGCATTTTGTTCAGCAAGTTCCTTTCTCTACTCTCGACCCAATGGCTTTGTTGAGCGGTGTCCGAAGTCGAGAATGTATGGCTCTGCAGCTAGTAGTTAAGCGGCCCAATCAAGCCATCCAAGAATCTTTTCTACCTCTTGGGATCAGTGTTCACTTCATCGGGAGCATAATGGGACAAGTGTGTAAACTTGTCGAGATATTCCGTGATGTAACATGTTTCCTGCTTGATGCAAGAAATTCCTCCGCTTGAGTTTTATCACTCCCAAGGAATATGATGTGCACGGAAGCTATCCGGAACTCTGCCAAGTGATATTGTTTCTAGCGGGATGTGCAACAGTATAGGCATCCCACCAATCACGGCTTGCTCACCCCTGCAGCATATAGGAGCATTTCCCGGTCGGTGCATTGAACGGTTTCAAGCTTCTTAGTAACCGTCTTCAGCTAGTCATCGGCATCCAACGGATCAGAGGAGTGGGAGTAGGTGGGAGGGTTGTGGCTCATAAACTCCTTATGCTTGTCCCTCGGCTGTGGCGGAGGTGGAGGAGGTGGTGCTGGTTGGTTCTGTTGAGCTTGTAGGTTCTGGATGTTGGCAGTAAGGTTTTGCAGTAGCTGGGTTGGGTGGCAATGAATTGCAACATGGCAGGATCCATTTGGTTAAGCGGTGGAGGTGGAGGTGGTGGTGCTTGCGCTTGTTGATTGACTATGCGAGCATGGATCACCGGCGGAACGTCTTGACCTCCTCCTGACCTGGTTTGTACCAACTGATTGCTAGAGAAATATATTTCAGATAAGCACATGATAGTGATGCATGAAAGGAATAACTTCGAATGATTTTAACAATGTAAATTCTCAAAACATGCCAGGTTCTGTAGCTCAGCTTATGATTAAAACTTTGCTGCTGTGTCGAAAGCTGCGTGAACGGATTTTGGAACCCAACTGAACTTGATAAAGGAACAACATAGATAAACATAACCCAACCCTTCATTAACTAAATGATTTTTGTTCACGTCGCATTGTGGCCATCACTCCACAATGCAACTCACTCAATCAAAGAACCAATCAAACATGTTTGCAAGCAACATCCATTATTACAAAACTCGTTCTCGCAGGAACGCTCTATCGATAACAAAAAGTAAAGGTAGGCCTCCTAAACTCCTAGTCCTGTTGCACGCTGGTGGTAGCCTCATTAGATCCGTAGCGGGTCACCTTGCGAGGCGGAGACTCCGGGGGATAGAAGGGTGCTTCTTCTTCTGGAGGATGTCACCTAGCAACCTGTGCCTCGAGCTAAGCGATCTGAGCTTGAGCCCTCTGAAGCTGCTCATGACGACGATCCACCTCGTCATATGTGCCCTCCAGGTCCGTGTTGAGAGCAGCAGCGACACGAGCTAAGATATCCACGCGACCATCCCTATTGTTCCCCACGGGAACAATAGTGACCGTGCTGCCTCTCGAACGGCTGAGGACGGGGCGTAAGTCAAGTCGTAGTCGCCTCGACACCGCTGATAGACCACAGGCCCTCCTTGCTGCGCATCATTTACCAAAGTAGCCTTCACGACGTGCGCCGAGTGAAGTGCGAGGAGTGGATGCGTGCTCGATGCCTCCACGAAGAGGCACATGACGTGAACCTCGAGTGTAGTAGTCCTTCATACCGTGCTCGAGTAATGCTTGGTAATGTAGAGGCCTCCGTGAAGTCGAGGTACCGTAAGGTCTCCTCCAAGAAATAACAAACTGTCCCTCGTCCTCAATGGTATGGTGGTAGTGGTACGTCGCTCCATGGAAGGAGGATCATCATCCACCTCATTGTCATTCACGGCGCTATTGTCATCCTCATTCCCTTCAATGTCAACTTCCTCATCTTCATCCTCATTTTGTCATCATTTGCTATCGCCCGGGACTCATCCGGGTCCCTCCAGCAGCCTCATGCGGGGGCATCGCACAGATCCGCGTGACGGAGCGGCGTCGAGAAGGGCAGTGGCTATAACCATGTCGCCATCAGCATCAACAACCGTAGGTGCCATCGACACCGTGGCTGCCCACGGTGATCCTCTGCATCATCCTCATAAATCCTTTCTTCCGGATCCTCCTCAACTTGGTTCTCCATCTGAACCTCAAGCTGCACCACCGCTCGACAGTGGGTAGGGGTGCAAGCTAACCGGTAGGGACATGACCTCGTTCTCTTGCGTCCGTGTTCTTGGTCCCGCCATCGATAAGATAGAACTGAACTCAGCATAGAATAAATCAAAATGACAGAATTTCAACAAAGGAAAAACTGAATAAATTAGTTTTTATGCATAAATAAGTCAATTTTGAAAGGTGACATGGCTTTCTAGATCATGAATCCTTAATTTTCAACATTTCTACCTTAAGGTTGGTCCCCACTACTCATTATCGCTCGATACCACTTTGTCACACCTGATTTCCAAAGAGAAACCAAATGCATCTCATATGTGCGCCAGGATCAATTTACACACATATGACAGACGGTGGACTCGAAGGTCCTTAAAGCGAACCAACGGTAACTAGACGAAGCAACTCCGTCTTCAGCTTCCACAGGCACATGACTTGGGGATCGCATGCCTCAGAACTCATCGAAGTCACTGAAGTACTCCTCACCGTTGTTCTCCTCTAAACAGCGGTAAGCAAGGGTGAGCACACTTATGGTTGGAGCTCAGCAAGTGGGGGAAAACATGCAAGGCTATCAAGGGTAGGCTAAGGTTTTGCAGCGGTTAGCATTTTAAGTTGGTCAAATTTTATTAGCAAGCCTATTTACTAAGTGTAAGTTTATACCAACCCAAAATTAAGCATTTGAAACATTATCCCAAAACCATATGAAACCATGATTTAATTCCATCTTCAAGTTCACTTATCATGTGAGGGTCCAAGCCGCTCTTAACCGTGAGCACTACCGATCGACCGGCCACTGCAGAGGTCATACACTTTACCCACAGTGTGTTCCCCGTGTTGCGGGGTTAGCTAGACCCTTAAACACTTTCGAGGTGAGTGGCTAGGGGTCCACTACGAAGCCTTTACTAAGGCAATGCAAAAGACCAACTACCTCACGATTAAAGAATGAGCGGACCATAACCCCTCCCTAGTGGTCAGCACCTTAGCAAAGGCTGCTACCCCAAAAGAACCGGGCTATACCCCTTCAACTCCGGCCCCCTGTGCCCCTTTCGGGAAAGGTTGTCAGATGATTCACACACCTAATTAATTGGCTAAGGGCAGAGCCATATGCCACTGTGGTTGCACTGTTTTCTTGGGTGGTTCTCCATGTTCTGATTAAATCATAGTGTTCTTGTGTTAAACAAATTCATCATCATTTAAGCATGAAAGCCTTTATCATGAAACCACTTTTAACCAACCCATGTTGAGCAACTAAGCAATTATCTACCCAAAATATTTTATTAAACCGGGGTGTTCCAAGGATCAAGGGCAAAATCTAGGTAAGTCCTTAAAAAGGTGTTCCCGTCAAATTAATGCAATACAACAAATAAAAGTAAATATTAATAAATATGCAGTTATTTAGGACAAAGAGGAAAATGTATAGGGGGAAGTCCACTTGCGTTCCTCTACAAACTGAGATTCTTCTTCCTCAAAGAAAGGTTCCTCCTGATTTTCTCCGAGAGGTTGCTCAGTTGAAACAGGCACGAGATCTACGCACAAACACAATGCATACAATAAATAAATAAAACAGTACACCAATCATTGTTATAAACTAATAACACATTGATAAAAAGATTCTACGGGCTGAGACAATCATTTTGATACCTTATACGCGAAAATCGGAGTTAAAACGTGAAAGATATTATTAAAACAAGATGTAAGGATCTCTTCTGTAAGAAAACTAGGCTCTCAGGGACTTATTTGTAAGAAACCAGGGACCCAAAAGATAATTTTATATAAAAACAGAAGGTCTATATTGAAAAAGTGTTAAGATGGATCTCGGGTGCTATTATACAGAAAGGACGGGGCCAGAACATAAAAGAAAGGACCTGGATGTAAGGATTTTAACTGTTGGGAGGACCGGCATGCAAAACAAAGAAAACCAGGGGTCTCTTTAACAAAATCGCCCTGGTTGACCGGTATGTGGTCTCTTTGACTCGGGCTGGATGCGATATTGCGAATCTGACGGCCCACGTGAACGGCAAGCGGCGGGAGCGGCGACGCACAGCGGCGCGTGGCGGCGTGCGGCGGAGAGCTCGCCGGTGAAGGCCGAACTTGAACTCCGGGCCACTAAACGAAGCGCGGAGAGTTCCTACATGTAGCTGGGAGCAAAGCGAACCTAGCTAGAGGCTTAGGGAGGCGGCTTGGCGACTTTGGCAGACCTGCAGCGAAAAGGAGGCGCGGTGAACCTTGGCATGCGAGCGCCGGTGCATTGGCTCGAGCGCAAGAAAACAAGGGAGGGGGCGGGGTTCTCACCACAACACGAAGCTCTTGGTGCTGAGAACGGTGACGAAGTGGAGGCGGTGAAGAAGATCGACGACGGCATGCTTCAGGCGGCGCTCCGGGAGGAAGCAGAGGAGCTCCTGGGCGCAGCTCGGTCCGGCGACGGTCCTGAGACAGGGAGAGCTCGATGAGCTTTGCAAGCGAAGGAAAAGAAGGGAGAGAGAGATAGGAGCACTCCACCGACGGCGTGTTGCTTCGGCGGCCGGCAATGGCGCGGCGGACAGAGGAGCTTCTGGCGGCGGCGCTTGTTTGAGTGTGGGAGGATGCGGGAGAGGGAAATGTGTGCGAAGGGCATCGCAGAGCCTCCGCACGGGCCTTTATAGAGCCGAAGGGGGAAGAGAGAGCGGCGGCCGGTGAGGACGCCATCAGTGGCCGGCAGCCACAAATGCCATCAAGGGGGCCGGCATGATTGAGGGGTAACGGAAAGAGTGAAGGCGGGGGAATGGCCCTGGTGTGCCATCAAGCATTTACTGGTGGTCTTGAAGAAGGGCGGGATTGACACGGTAGTACCGGCTTCAAAGCGGGCGCCAACCGGGAGGGGACGGAGGAAGAGGGGAAAGCGCAAAGTGGGCCTCGGCCACACGAGAAGAGAGGGAGAGGGAGAGTTGGGCAGCGGTGGGGAACTGGTCAGCACTAGGATGGGGCCGCAATAATGGGGAGAGGGGAAAGGTTTGGGAATTTTTCTTTTTTTCATATCTTTCCTTTCAAATCTTTTTCAAACTTTAAACACTTTTCAAACCTTTTCAAACTTTCAAACTATTTTGAAAATTTTTAAACTTCACACAATCAAACATAAATACCATGCAAGGCAAAAGATGATGCACATGCACTTTTCTCATAAATTTTATTAAAAGAATGTTTAATTATTCTTAGGTTCATTTTATTTGATAAACTTTAATCAAACTTTAGCTAATTAAATCTTCAAATTTTTCTTTCCTATATTGATTTCATGTGATGGAATTTTAGGGTGTTACAAGAAGCCTTGCAACTGTCTCTCTTATTTGATCGCCCGGTACTAATGTTCCATCTTGGGGATCATGCCACCATGTGCAAAATAGTAATGCGTTGCTCGCTCGGGCCAATCTAGAGTTACTGGTATGATTCCACTAGCCATTATATATATCTTCTTCCATCCGGTTCCATTTGGGGATGGTCTTCTTGTAACCTCCTGGCCTGAGATAGTGAAATTCTTTCTTTTTACGTGCATTGATGGTGTTGGTTTCAATCTTCTTGGTGGCATCTTCATTGCTTGTACTACACAAATGCATCCCAGTGATCTTTTAACTTTGCATATCCCTTCTTCTTAAAATCTGGTGTAAGTCCCTTCTCGTTGTAGTCCCTACTTAGACGCTTCATGTATGTCTGAAAGGCAATTGCACCCTTCTGCATGGCCCAATTTCGCACGTCTACCAGTCTTGTACCTTCTGGAAATGTGAAGTGTGCTAACACCTGGGCCCAAATCATGTCCTTCTCTGTGTCCGGGACCACATCTTCCTGCACCAGTGGTCCATCTTGATCTTCATCTTCATCTATAGCTTCAAGAGGTTCCAATACGGAATGCTTATTGGGATGTTATCCCTAACAAGAAACCCAATGTGGTTCACCAATTTGGTTATAAATTCTTATGGAGCAAGTGGTACACCAGCTTTAGATACTGCTGTGATGGTGAAACAACCCTCTAGCTTCTTCTTTGGGCATCACACTTCTTGCTGCGTGATGCAGGTTCCTGAAAATTAAAGAACTATTAATTGGTTGCTCTTCCTATTGATTATTATTTATATTTGAAAATTATGAATGTATTGGTTCCTATTGATTATACATCGGCTGGTTGTCCATCGTTGCTTCCCTGAGTAATTTGTTGCTCTTCCATCTCGATGCCATCACCAGACATGTTGAGGTAGCTGTCAGCCTCCCCGTGATCTTCTACTTCTTCATTTTGTGGATTTTTCGGTGCTTTTTGACCAATAATATCCATTAATATTTTCTCTTGTTGTCGTTCCTCCTCTGATTGATCCATTGTCACTGAAATAATATGTCAAAAATAACTATTACAGTATTGACTAGAATTATTAAAAGATGATTAATAAACATTTTTTGTAACTAAGAAACTATTTTTCTAAGTATGAAACTTCTTTTCTAACTAAGAAACCATTTTTCTAACTAAGAAACCATTTTTCTAATAAGAAACTATTTATTCTAACTAAGAAACTATTTTCAAGAGTCTTGCGGGAGTGGAGCGTGGAGGGAGTCAGATAAGTGTGTGCGTGTAAGTGGACATTGAGGGACTTAGGCAGTCGCGCGGGAGTCAAGAGGGAGTCGGGCGGAAGCGAGCGAGCATCTGCGCGTACGTGCACGATGGGCGAGAGTCGGATGTTGTGTGCAAGCGAGCGTGTGCGACTTGAGCGAAGCGTGTGCAAGTCGGGCGGAAGCGATGGGTCCCAATGAAATTTCTAACTAAACCTCTAATTCTACCTAAATTAAATTTCTATCTAATGAAATTCAACATATATAATAATAAAATCAACAAAATGTTAACGTCAGCCACGCGGAGGCTTACGCAATATCCGCACACTACTAGGGAAAGAGGCTTTCGTCCCAGGGTAAAAATAACATTAGTACCGGTTATTTTACCCACCGATACTAATGTCAAATAGAGCTCTTCGAGCCATCCGTTACCAAACATTAGTACACGCACCGGTACTAATATGGAACATTAGTACCGGGTGGATATGAGCACCGGTACTAATGTGAAGCTTACACATTAGTACCGGCTCTTATTACGCACCGGTACTAATGTGGAACATTAGTACCGGGTGGATATGAGCACTGGTACTAATGTGAAGCTTACACATTAGTACCGGTGCTAGACACAAACCGGTACTAAACGAAAGACCATTAATACCGGTTAAAAATGCACCCCGGTACTAAAACCCACGCAGCTAACGCTGTCTGCGAGGGCGGCTTTTTTTTTCTTTGTATCGTGCGCCGTCGCCCACCACCCCTGCTGCACCCTCTTTTTTTTCTCGAAACCTGCCGCACGCCTTATCTCTCACATGCATGCATCCTCCACCACACCGTTCCCTGCCTTATCCTTTTTTTCTCATCTCTATCTCTCTTTCTCATCTCTAAGGGCAACTCCAATGGAGCCCTTATAATTGAACCCTTATCCACTCATATAAGGGCCTCTTATCTAGATTTAAGGGTCCTCTTTTGAGTCCAACTCTAACCCAACTCTCATATACCTCCTTACTCTTCATTCACCTATTTCTTTATGCATATCATGTAACTAACAAGCTAACCATTATTTGTGTATTTGTAATTCATGCAAATTATTCACTACAAACTACAATTAATACAAAATGTTCACATGCATACCACAAAATACAAATAGCTCATACACGGCCACAAATAGTTCATGCAACACAAACTGTTCACTGGATACCGCAAATTAATACAAATTGTCCATTGGATACCATAAATTAACACAAATTGTCCACTAGATACCACAAATTAACACAAGATCCACAATCTCAAATATTGTCGCTGCCCAAACGTCGAGCAATGATCTCTTGTTGCAGCCCACGGTAGAAAATCTGTTGCACCTCACTTAGTGCACTTAGATCCATGTTAATTATTTTCTCATCATCCATGCTTTGTTTCAGATGCATTTCTTGTTGTTGTAGATCAAGGCATCTATTCTCTACTTGTTCTTTGATAGCAAGTTTCTTAGTCGCTACTTCTAGCTTCATTTCAATCCTTTTATTTTCTAGAGCAAGTCTCTCATCATTGCGCTCTTTTTTCCTAAGCTCTTTTATCTCATCAGCCTTTTCTCTCTTAGACCAACTATATTCTACTGCTTCTAGGTAGAGAGTTTCACCATTAGGTATAGGATTTTTACCTCGCCTTTGTTTCTCCTTCTTCTGACCATCTGGTCTGCTACCTTTTGTTGGTGAAGTATGACTTGGACCATCCTCTTCATCACCATGGCAACTTTCATTTGTTCCAGGAGTAGCTGATCTTGGGCTTGCTTTAGATGATGTCTTCTGTTTCTTGTTGTTGTTGCTGTTGTTACAAGGAAGGTCCTTCCACTTCTGGGCATGTTGTAGCAGGTTCCAACAATGAAGTAAAGTGAATGACCTCTTATATTGGTCGTTATCCTTGTACAGCACACATGCTTGCTGAACCTACACATATGACAATGGGTTTAGTAACCATACACACAGCATGCATATACATTTCAAAATAAGTTGAAAAAGAAGAATTATACCCTATCTTGCTCTATGACACCACTTTGTTTTGAACGGAGTACCTGACTGTACCATGAACAAAATTTGCTAACACTTGCTTGAATGATACCCCAACGATGTGAGAGAGAACTGACATTACGATCAGATTCAAAGGTCCTGTTCTTGTGGAAGTGCTCATGAATTCGCTGCCAATAAGTACTGCGAGTTTGATCAACATTTTGAACAGGATCCATGCTGATTTCTAGCCATGCTGACGCCAACAAAATATCCTCCTTCTCATTGAAATTTCTTGTTCTCTTCCTGTTCGTGTTTCCCATCTTCAAGGGGGGGAGAAACCTCTGCAGATGCTTCTGTCTCTTCTTCTTCATGGGGCATTGCTCCAAAATTGAACTCATCAGCATCAAGATCGATAGTTCCAGCACTGTTTTGCACCAAATCCATGAAGGTTTCCATTTTGATTTTCTGCAGTTGAGCATGAATAATAAGATGAAAGCAGTACAAATCACAGGCAAGCATGCACACAGGGAAAGCACAGCAGAGAAGTCAGTACAAATGAGAACGCTGGATTATATTCTAATAAGATGCCACATATACTCCAAAGTAGCTAATTAAATTATAGGTGCACTATCACTACCTTGACTTGTTGCAAAAAGCACAGCAGCAGGCACGCGGGGCAACAGGCACGCACAACAGCAGGCACGCAGCGCAGAGCAAAGCAAGGCCGAGCAGGCAAAGCAGAGCAGCAGGCACAAGCGCGAGCGCACAGCAGCAGGCAAGCAGAGCGGCGCGGCAGGCAGAGGAGCGCGCGGGGGGACGGCGTGGCGGCAGGCGCGGCGCGGCGCGCGGCATCTGCGCCTGCGACAGGGCGCGACGCGGGGAGGGCCGCTGCCCCCACGGCACGGCGGGCGCGGCATCTGCGCGCGCGGCATGGTGCGACGCGGGGATGGGCGCCGCCACCCCCACGAGCCGCCGCCGGACGGAAGCTGCCGGATCTACAGCTACAGGTAAGATTTCCCCTCCCTCCCTGGATCTACTGCTACAGCTACAGGACGCCGCCGGAGATGACAAATCGGACGTACCTGGCCTTGGAGACCTCCGTGGCTCCGTGGATGGCAGGAGGAGACCTCCGTCCAAGCGTGCGGGAGGCCGGCCGTTGGTGGCGTCGCTAGATGAGAGTGAGGAAAAGGGACCCTACAGCTGAGAGTCGGAGGAGGGGAAAAGAGGGCGCCTCATGCGTCGGGGCGCGGATAGGGGGTGGGTTGGAGACGTTTTTTCACGTTTTCACCCTTAAAGATAAGGTGAGGGCTTGGAAAAGGGCCCGTTTGGAGTTGCCCTAACTCTCCTCTCTTCTCTCACCCAGGCCGGCGGCGGATCGATGCAGAGGCCCTGCGCGCGGCGCGGCTGGCGCGAGCCGCGGCGGCGGGCGCGGCAAGCAGCGAGTGGCGCTGCGGCGCGGAGGCCAAGCCACGGGAGCTAGGAGGCCTGCCGGGGGGAGCAGGGGTGCGGCGCCGGATCTGTTGTTGAATTTGAGTTTTTTTTGTTGAATTGCTGTGACTGTGACTTTGTGAATCTTGTTGTTCTTCGAATCAAATCCCTGATGTAACCAATTTTTTTGTTGAATCGATTTGTGTGTGAATCTTGTGGGAATGATTAATTGGAGAATATTATGTGTGATTTTGAATCTGTGCTG
This sequence comes from Cenchrus purpureus, assembly GCA_022644695.1. Taxonomy (NCBI): domain Eukaryota; kingdom Viridiplantae; phylum Streptophyta; class Magnoliopsida; order Poales; family Poaceae; genus Cenchrus; species Cenchrus purpureus. Next base: position 46,702,677 of record CP053466.1, read on the forward strand.
AGATGAGATGAGAGATGAGAAAAAAGAATAATAAAAAAGAAAAGAAAAGGAGAAGTGACAGGACGGAGGGGACGGCGTAGCGGGGGGAACGGCGCAGCGGGTTGTAGACGGCGACGGACGGAGGTGCTACATTAGTACCGGTTATTCGATCCGGTACTAATGCTTCTTCACATTAGTACCGATTGAATAATACCGGTTTGAAAACCGGTACTAAAAGGGGTTTCTCAACCTGGTACAAATGCGTGTTTCCCTAGTAGTGGCAGAGGGCCGTCGGGTGTGGGGGTACCGGCGTCGTTGTTGGGGAGGGGAAGGCGCGCGCCGGCATCGGGGAGGGGCGCGGCCGGCAGCGCCCTACGCGTGTGGAGACTTATTCTGATAATATATATATAATGGGACTGAGGTCACAGTGATCTGATAGTTCCATATGATCAAGTGACATAATTGGATCACTCATTCTCCTCCAGGAACAAATCTGTTCCGTGATTCAAACCTGAACAACCACAAGGTTAATATAGTTGCTGGATTCCTGCTAAGCTGCTGGCACCATTCAGCACCAAATGCTTTGATGAGTCAGCCGCAACGAGACCCTCCCCCCCCCCAGTCAGGAAGCGAGGAAAAAAAAACACACGCATCAATACAATTGCGTTTCTTATCTCCTTTGGCGATATTTCAGCAACTGAGAGGTGGAAGACGGCGCGCAGCCATGAACATGAACACACCTCTCACAAGAAACAAAAGTTGCAGACTTCGCGCCGGCTGAAAAGGAACAATGAAGTTACAAATAAATAGTGCTGAAATAGTGTTTCTTGTGAGAGAAGATGTGATAAATAAATAGTATTTTTCACTATTTCTTTTCAACCATGTGAACAGAGTGACTTGAGAGTACATGACTTGGGAGTACATATGAGAGTACATGACTAGGCAAGACTCTCCTGGATACATATGGCAGTCTACGATACATATATCTACAACTACCAAATATACTCTAACGCCCACCCACCCCCCCCCACAGTCACAGCAGGAACACCACAGACGGTGAGACTGAAGAAAGAAGTCGAAGGCGGAAGCCGACATCCCCCGCAGTTGGAACGTCGGTGCGGTGCAGTGCAGACGCTATGACTGGAGAGAAAACCGGCGAGTAACTCATGCGGATGGTAGCCCTTTGTGTCGATGTTGATGAAGCCGAGACGAGGGTGAATAGCCATGGTCGAGGAAGCCGTGCTTAGGGTAGCCGTGGTCGACGTGGAGCTGTCGAGGTTGCCGAGGGTAAAGAGCCGCACAGAAAGCCGTGGGCACTCGAGGAGGCGTCGTGAGGACGGTGGTGCGAAGGGGAAGCCACCAAGGATGAAGACGGTGATGCGTCGAGGCAGTCGAAGAGGGGGTCAACGCCAAGTCGATGCAACCAGGAGCCGACGGGCGAGACATTCCCAGGTTTGCCAGGCCCGAAAACACCTCGGGGACGATGGCACGCACCGGTGTTGCCAAAACCAGACGTGCGAGGGAGGGTGCACCACCAGGCGCTAGCGTCTGAGGAACCAGCAGAGAAGGCCTCCAAGACGGTCGCAGGCGCACAATGGCGGGGTAGAAGATGCCGATGCAACCCATAGTTGTCGGAGTAGACGAAGGGGTAGAACAAGATGGCGACGCAGGTGATGAAGTGGTGCTAGACGAAGCGAAGAGGTAAACCCGTACAATCTGGCACAAAGCCTGATGATCCGGATGACGCGGCGATGGAGCTCAAAAATCATGGCAAAGAACTCGAACAGCTTGATGAAGACCATGCGCGCAAAGCGCACACTGACGTAGTCGTAGACGAAGTCGACACTACGTGAAAACCTCAAATAGGTCACGCAGCATTTGTAACGGGCTCTTAACACCCGTTACATGGACCGCATCTGTAACGGTTGTCGCTTAGCGCCTGTTACGCATAAGCGTGGCAGGCTTGACCCCGATGTGGCCAACACACCGCTCGTTACCAATGAGGACTTCCAGTAATGGGCTTCTTAAACGCCCGTTACAGTTATTCTTTGTAACGGACGTTAAAATGCGGCTGTTACGAAAGTTAAACCTATCGGTAACGGGCCCTTTGAGTCTGTTACCGATCACTGCCCTATCGGTAGCGGGCTCTTTAAGTCCATTACTGATCGCTGCCATATCGGTAACGGGCTCTTTAAGTCCGTTACTGATGACAATTTGACGCCCGTTACTAGACTCGAAGCTCAATAATTGAAGTCCATTAGCACTCTCACTGCCGTCAAATATTTGACTATGTCATCATATATAGCAAATATTGGATATCACACAAATATATAATCATGTCTCTTAATAAGATGCAAAACCACACATACACATAGATAGTAGTCATAAGAGCATATTCTACATATTTAAGATGCATATATAGCTAGCATCACATGTTCACATATGACATGCATAATGTTCAGATGAAACATATTCACATGATCACATCTGACGTGCATCAGCAGGGGCACTAGTTAGATGACTTCTTTTGTGCTACAGCCTCAAGTTCAGCTACCTTTGCCTCTAGCAGTTTTACAAGTCTTTCCTGCAGCTCAGCATTCTTCTTTGCAGCTTCGACAAGTTCAATATCCTTCATCTTTTGTGTGCCTTTAAGCTTCTCCACCTCAGATTCTAGTATTTTCTGACCATTTGCTAGGAGACTTATGTCGTCCACAGCCTTGTCATCCATCCTTCTGTAACAACCCGGAATTTTGAATGTTTTCCCATATGTGAATTTTTGCAAAAATTTAAAACTTTTTGTTTGAACCTGTATGCTACCCAAAATTGAGCCCAAATTGCTAGCCTCTCATCTCAAATTCTCTATAAAATAAAACAATATAAAAATTATTTTCAAATTATGGTAAAATATGTGATTTGGAGTTTATGGATTTTATTTGGTTTTTATTTGAGTGTGTTTGAATTTGAAAGTATTCAAATTCAACTATATGGTTTAAATCTAGTTCAAAACTATATTCAAAAACCCTCCTAACCCTCCAGTTCTCAGCCCGCGAGCAACTCCGCACCTCCTTCCAGCACGCGGCCCACCAGGCGGCCCAACCAGCATCGCGCCGCGCCCGCCGTCCTTGTGTTTCGCTGACAGGTGGGACCGGCCGGGGGCACTGGTCTTCTTCCCCCGCGGCCGTTTTGACCAGGCCTCACCGCGCGCGCCTCAAAGCCGCACTCACAAGACGCAGCCATCCGGCTCACTGCCAAGACGCCGAGGAGGCCCGCACGCCAAGGTGGCCCACACGTTTTCCAGACCCTCGAAACCACGGATTTGCCCCTGGCAAATCCCGCACGCCAACCTCTCCCGCGCCGCGCTTAGCTTCTTCGCCGCCAAGGCAAAGGGAGGGGGAACAGCTCTGGCCCACGCGGTTTCCCTGTCCCCGTGCTCACCTCGCGCAGCAAAACCCCCAGGCAAGGCCCCCGGAGCAAACCAAATCACTTTGGGGTCTTTCCCCTTTGGCATCTCTGTTCCGCCGCCGGAAGAAGGAGGAAGGGGGAACGGAGTAGAGAAGGGGAGGGGAGAAGAAGGCGCTTACCGCCGCCATCACCACGGCCGAAGCCGCATTCACTGGAGCCGCTCGTGTGAAGGAGAAGGTTGTCCGTGACGAGGACTTCACCGGAGCAGAGGAGCTAGACGCGTCGCCGCCGAACCGCCGCGCCGTCAACACCTTCACCGCCGCGGCCTTCTCTGCAACGCCTTCACCTTCGCCCCTTGGTGAGCCAGACCGCATCCCCTCTTCACCTCATCCATGGCCGGCGCCGCCGCCTTCGAGCCGAACGTTCGGCGTCACCGCCGTGGCGAACCCCAATGCCGCGTCGGTCGTCGCCGTCCTTTCCGCCTTGCTGTCGATCGTTTGCGTCCGGCCTTCGTGCCGTGGTTTGCCTTGCGAGATGCCTCGCCGCGGTGCCGTCATTGCCGTGTCGCGCCCCGGTTGCCGTGCGTGCCCGCGCGCCAGTCGTGTCGCTGCGCGCAAGACGCACCTGTGCCGAGCGCACCCACGCGCTTGGTCGCGGTTGAAAAGCTGCTTGCTGCTGATCTTGGTCGCGCTTGCTCTTCTGCATAAACCGAGCTGCCGCTTGCTTCGCTGGCTTGCCGCAGCGCCTCGCCTCACCGTGGCAGCAGGCCGAGCCGGCCCTAGGGGTTCCCTGGGGCACCCTACCGCCAGTTGAAGCCATGCTTTACAACACCGCGCTCACATCCTTTTGTTTCCGTCCATCGTCGCAGCGCTGCTCGCCGCACGTCGCGCCGCGCCATGGCGCCGGGGTCTTCGACATGTCGGCGACGGCCACACTGTGCTCAACCCTGTGGCCGTGGCCGTGTCAAGCTCTTCGCGAGGTCCTAGGGTATGCCCCTGTGCGCTTGCTCGGTCGCCGGGACCATCGCTGCCGATGAACGCCACGCGCCGTAGCCGTCATGTCCGTGTGCGAGCGGCCGACGCCAACGCTGGCGAGGAGCATCCTCGCGCCCAGAGGAATCTAAGGGGCGGAGCCAGACTTCTTTTCTGGGCAAAGTGAGGAGACCGAGCACGGTCAGAGTAGCCATTGTGCCCGACACCGCCTCTTTCTTTTTCTTCTCTACGCCCTGCATTTTTGTTGAAGGGCTTTGAACGGACTTCGTCTTTCTAGCCTAGGGGACTAAGTTCTATGGGCTGATTTCGGCCCACTACCACTTTTGGCCCATTAACGACCCATCAACAAAGGACGCCGACGTCACGATGACTGATGCTGACGTCATCCCTATTTTCAAAATATAAAAATCCTTTTCTGTTTTAAAATGATTTTGGAAATTATTTTATAAACCCCTTTTTCCTTTAAAAATTCATAACTAATTATCCGACTCGAAAATTATGAAACCAGTTGCATTGGTTTCATAATTTCGAGACGCTCGCTGCTACCCTATCCTTATCCTCTCTTACCCTTGAACCAAACCCCGTTTTACCCCGCGTACTTGGAGTAGGATTCGTGGTCAGCCATCGCGCGCTATTGTGGGTGCAGGGACGCGGAGCCCGAATTGATGACGTGACGGACAGAATAACTTCTCCAAGTCATGTTCACACCGCCTTGCTTGCACTTCTTCCATGACTTTATATAAAACCCGCTGGCTCGCTTTGCTTAGAGCCATGTAGCACGCGACGTACCGCGTTAGTAACCCGGGTAGGCGGCGTGATGGACGTGCGCCATGAGCTGGCCGCTACAAGCACGGCAACCCAGCGTTGCAACCTAGCCACTATCGCCGTGGTTATCGCCATATTGCTAGCACTTGCTCCGCCGTGCTCCTCAGCACGCTATACCGTGTCGCCACCCTTTCGGCCGACCTTAAGTCGACCTCTTTCATCCTCTCTGCTCTGCTACCGCACACCTTGTTCTGATAATGCCTTGCCTAGCTTGTTTCTCCTTTCTCATCTCTCCTCATCCCCTGAGCATTCACTTTGTTGCACCTACCGGTTGCGCTAATACCTTGCAGGCGCAATCACCAAACCTCTAGCTTTGATCGGCAAACCCAACCTTGAACTAATCCTTCTCTCTAACTTGTTTTCTAGTATATAAAGCTAGTAGCTTAGAACTATTTTATTATAAAAACTAATTACTTTAATTTTTTAAAAATTAAACTAGTGCTGCTTGTAGCTAGTTCGGATTTATTTGGTTCTTCTAATTGATGTTATTTGGAGTTAATGCTTAGACGATTGTCGTTATTTATTTCCGCGTCGCATCTCGTGTAGGCTTGTGATCATGTTTGAAGACCCGAGCTGCGACATTTACGACGAAATGTGACGATAGGGAAGACCTTCGACCCGAAGGAAGGGCCCAACCTCTACTACTCTACGACGACTACCGCGCAGGTGTCATGTCACTCCCGACCATGTAGATCCCATGCATGCTATTTAGTTGCTAGTGCTTTATTTATGATGCTTTGGATGATTGAAATGCATAGACAATCTTTTAGCCATGCCTTGATTTGTTATATCCCGTACCTTGAACTTCCTACCTTGAACTAGCTATGACCCCTAGCTAGTTCCGATATTTACTATCCATACTTTTTACCTATTTGATATGGATGGATCTCTGGTTCGGACCGAGATTGGGATATCTTGGTATTCTAGCATGTGTTTTGGGTGAGTGTGTATCCTTGGCGTGTTACGCGGAGCGAGCCGCTTTAGTTACGTTTGAGCCCTGTCTAGGGGAGATGCGACTGGCCTCCCGCCCTAGCGGCATGTCGGACGGTGGAGTGGAGTGGTGGAGTGCTCAGTGGACCGATCGGCGGTTTAACCGTGATCTTTGGGCTATTTTTGTACAAACCGTTGCTCACGTATGGGCGGGGTTCGGTCCGAGAACTAGTTGGTGACTTGTAGGCGGACCGGTGTGGTCGTGTGAGGGGACGAGTTATACCCCCGAGACGCCGCCCGGCTCCTCGGGATGGTCTCACAGCCCGAGGCCTGCCGGGCAAGTTTCGCGCCCGCCTTCGACGAGTCGGGCATGGAGAGGCGTGAGAGTGCCACCCATCGCTAGGTCTCCGCCGTTAGGTAGGGATGTGGAACGGTGGCGATCCCGTTTCTACCCTATCCGTGGGTCCAGGTTGTACAACCTCTGCAGAGTGTTAAACCTATAGCTATAGTCCGTGTGTCCATTGGTATGGACAGCCCCGGTCTCAGATGCATTACTCAGCTAGACTCTTTTCTTGTGCTTCTCTCCCGAGTGTGTGAGCCCGGCCGTGCCGTTGAGATGTGGGGATAGGAGTTGGTGACCTCACATCGCAGATGAGAGTGGGATGCTGTGACTCGGTTGAGGTCCAGTGTTTTGGTGTACTTTACTTGGTTGGGGTTTTGACCCTAGAGGCGTTGGCCTCGGAGGTGTGGATCTCCTCGGAGATGGTGACCTCTCTGCAATACCGCTTACCTTGATGTTGCTACGCGCTTGCATAAACTTACTACAGCGGATATAGGTTTATCCATGCATACTAGAATTCATCCACCGCTTTTGCTCTTTGTTGGGAAGCTGACATGACCTACCCGCTTATTGGGTAGATGGCAATGCTTTCAGACTTGGTGATCTACTACGACATCGACGATGAAGGATGGGAAGACTAGAGCTGGTCCTACACTCAAGTTTGCCTATGGAGTCGAGACGCCGCTTGATAGATCCGCTGCGTAGATGTTTTACCTTTCTTGTTTAGTCTAGTTGGACTTGTACCCGACTTATGCCGAAATGTTGTACTCTGATGTATTAATAAAATTATGTAATTTTCCTTTTTTCCTGTGTTGTATGGATTTGTACCACTTGAGACAGGGTTTGCACGTGATAGCCACTTCTTGGGACTATCACAGAGGTGTAGAGGATCGGGTTTCTAGTTTTGGAAATCTGGTTCGTTTCAGGTGGTATCAGAGCTGTACTTGACCGTAGGACGAGCCCTAGCAATGGCCGATAGTTTAGGACAGCCTAAACATCCTTGATTGAGTATATACTCTTTGAATTTTTATATAAACCCTTTAATTCCACTATTACATCCTTGACTTCTCACTAACTAACTACCTAACTTACTAACAACGCTTCTTCGAGTTTGCTGATCTTGGAGAACAACGATTGTTGCTTGGTCAAGACCGAGACATACTACGGAAGGATGCCCCGTACAAGACAAAGACAACTACTATAATGACAACTATGGAGATTGGGTACGGGGAAAAGATGAAAATGACTCTACAGGACTTAACCGAACTATCCCCCGTTGAACCCTCAGTACCAATTTACACCATCACAGTTGCCCTACATTGGAATTCAGACTACCGAAGATGGAATGGACTGCCCCCCCCTTGATGCCGCATGAAGTCTGCATACCAGAGAAGCAAAAGGAACAATATGCACCCTTTTATCCCCTATCTCCGCTCAGGACGAAGCTTGGATAACACCACTTTGAAGATAATGATGAGTTAAGATTCTAAATCTAAGTGTGCCAACATAAGGAACTGGTATCTACTAGATGGATTGGGCACACGTAAGCTTGGATCCAGGAGTCGGAACCCTGAGATGCCCGTAGCTCAGCATTTGGATAAGATTCCTCGACTTGGAGTACACAAATAGTCGATTCGCAAAGGACTAAGATACTAGAAAAGGCGTATACGAAGGTAGAGAATGGGTTGAACTATTAAGTTCAGATTACCCTACAAGAAAGCATCACATATGTGGAATGAAGAGTTGCTAATTCACTATATGGAATTCCCTGAATGTGAAGTGTGAAACTTGGATGCCTGGGATTGAATCTCTCTAGCCGACCACAGTTGACGATGGATTAGATGAGAAACACGGGGCCCGGATGTAAAGATATACCTAGAGCACCCCCTTTGGGAGGACAAGGCCACGAGAACCATGGACGAAGGAGAGTAGTCCAACTAAGATGGAGTATCTAAACTGAAAGAATTGGACAAGAAGCATTGGAATAGGATCAAGAAGACTTTATCTTCCTTCCACAGGACCCCATGCGCCACTTAGGCTACATATGGAACCCCTCCAGTCGGGAAGATGATTTTGGTATTAGACCCTAACCCGGAGGATCGTAAAGGTAGCAAGTGCTACAGGATATAGTATCAGTACTACTCGGATCAAATGGATAACAATAAGTCATGTGACTCGAAGAGGAATATGGAACACAATTTACCAGTTCTCAATCAAGCGAGCACGAAGAAGATTTTCACCAACCTGTTTCAGAAGGATCAACACCGAGATGTCAGATGGAACGTATCCTTTCAAGTGATGTAATACTAACCTTAGTGAAACTCCCTCAAGTGCCCACGATATACTAGAACGTCTTTACCTGGTGTAATCTCGAAGGTAATAGGAGTCAGCCTCGAGATACACCATTGTTTGGTGGATTGCTTGAGTGATTGGATCTTAATAGTCTTATGATTGTTATGCCTCTTCATGATTGCGTGAAATTGTATTGAGTACTTTGCTTGCTAGATTCTTTAGATGACTCCTTTAGAAGCCATAACTTCCCATACAACAAGATCAAGAGCTTGAAGAATGAAGACCGACATGTCAAGCATAATAAGAAGACCAATCTTCAGAAGAAGAGAAGAACTTCTCACAACCCCGACAAATAAGACCAAAACGTCAGATGAGTTAATCGATGATCATTGGAATCGAGTTCGCAAACCAGAGACTGAGTACCCGAGAATTTGAAACCTCGAAAGCTCAGAAGTACATGTACCTCTATGGAAGCATATATTGGTTAAGAGCAGTTGAGTACCCTAATATATCAGCGATGCATTTCGGATAAGTTCAGTTGATCCCACTTTTGGAATAAGCAATTAATAAAGAAGCTCTACTGGACACCGTATATTGAACTAGTGGGAAGAAGAGCTACCTCGGCAACTACTGGACACAGGTTAGCTGCTCGACCTCACGGTTGGAACCAACCACCCTATTGGAGAATTAGTCAGAAGAGTTTGCTAAGCATACAAGAGTAAGTTAGATGTGACTCCCACGTGAAGATCCATCCCAAGAAATTGGAAACCAAATTGACTAGTGTGAGATTTCGGATGGGATTAGTCACTCATATAGTCGAGGGTGTAGCAGATGACCCCTCTTAACATGGACTATCGTGAATGGGAAGTAACCATTCATAGTGTTTACGACCAAGAGCTATTTGGACATGTCGGATGTTGCTAGCACTCTGACGAGAATCGTTGGAGACATGCTAAACCAACAAATGGATTACTATAAGAGTGGCATACCAAGATTTTGTAAAGACTACTGGACAATCAGGGAATTTCTGGAGGTTGAGAGATCACCCAGAATTGGAGGAATTTTGATTAACCGCCCGAGACCCTATGATGGAATACAAGTATTACACTAGGGTGAACTATTTGGATGTGCTGTTACAAGAAGCTGAGATGTTCCCCAAGCCTCGAGATGGCTGAATAAGTGAAAGAAAGTTATGTTCACCTAATTACAGCTAGTTGCTGAGAGTGCACGCCATAAGAGTTGCGACTGCACTAATGTTTTGGAGAAACCAATATATCTACTTATGGATCAAGAGATAATATTTTATATCTTCAACGTATCCCAGATGGGTATGGCTTCAAGAAGATTTCTTGGATAAACTACGGAAACCTAGAGAGTATACGAAAACATGGATGAAGAAAAGATATTTAAGAGACTCAGCTTCTGCTTAGCGTACCTCTCCCTGGGTTAATCAGACGAATTTGAACAGAGAAGAAGATACACTTATGGGTATGCTAAGTAATACAAGCTTCGGTATATGGCGGCCAATTGGATAAGAGATCACCTTGTGCAATCCAACTACCTACCTACTGCAAGTTGGGCTCAAAGCTATCGCCAGTGTTGCAGACCTCCGCTAGGCATAAAGTATACGACTTCCTCATATGGAAAGGAGTGGGAGACTTGTGCCTGATTGGATTAAAAGTACAAATGGACGCCATGAGAATATGGCCGAGATCATACGGAGTAAATTTTGGAATAAGATTAATTGATAAGAGGGATGTAACCTCGAGCTCGAGGATTGGAATAATATGAGGCTATCAAGCTCCAAACTGCTATGAGCTTACCCAGCTTAAGTAGCACGGCTAGTTAATATGCATTAAGAAAAAGAGATATCTAGCCTATACTTGGAATTGGTCGCGAGATGGAATAAGAGTATAGATCAAGGGATATAGAGATAATACATCGTAAGTGCTTCTGGAGACTAACACCTGTGAACATGCAATAGCACCTAACTTCGAGAGCCCTCAAGGGAGTAAGAGATGTGGAAGATAAGAAGTCCCGTCGACAAAGCTCTACAACGTCAAGTACATCAAACATCTTGGAGACACACCGAAGAGAAGACCCTCACCACACCCGGTACGAGCTTAATCTCGGGGACGAGATTCTTGTGAGGGGGGAGGAATGTAACAACCCGGAATTTTGAATGTTTTCCCATATGTGAATTTTCGCAAAAATTTAAAACTTTTTGTTTGAACATGTATGCTACCCAAAATTGAGCCCAAATTGCTAGCCTCTCATCTCAAATTCTCTATAAAATAAAACAATATAAAAATTATTTTCAAATTATGGTAAAATATGTGATTTGGAGTTTATGGATTTTATTTGGTTTTTATTTGAGTGTTTTGAATTTGAAAGTATTCAAATTCAACTATATGGTTTAAATCTAGTTCAAAACTATATTCAAAAACCCTCCTATCTAATCTGGGCCAGCTATCTACTTCTGAGTCCATCAGACACCCTCCAGCTTCACCATGAGCAACTCAAGACCTCCTTCCAAAGACGCTGACCACCAGGCGGCCCAACCAGCATCGCGCCACCGCCTCTCAGTCCTTGTGTTTCGCTGACAGGTGGGACCGGCCGGGGGCACTGGTCTTCTTCCCCCGCGGCCGTTTTGACCAGGCCTCACCGCACCGCGCCTCCGAGCCGCACCCGCGCACTGTGCCGTCCGCCGCTCACCGGGCGCTGCACACCGAGGAGGCCCGCACGCCAAGGTGGCCCACATGTTTTCCAGACCCTCGAAACCACGGATTTGCCCCTGGCAAATCCCGCACGCCAACCTCTCCCGCGCCGCGCTTAGCTTCTTCGCCGCCAAGGCAAAGGGAGGGGGAACAGCTCTGGCCCACGCGGTTTCCCTGTCCCCGTGCTCACCTCGCAAGAAACCCCTGTGCAAGGCCCCCGGAGCAAACCAAATCACTTTGGGGTCTTTCCCCTTTGGCATCTCTGTTCCGCCGCCGGAAGAAGGAGGAAGGGGGGAACGGAGTAGAGAAGGGGAGGGGAGAAGAAGGGCGCTCACCATCGCGCGCCATCACCCGAAGCCGTTGCACTCCGGAGCCGCTCGTGTGAAGGAGAAGGTTGTCCGCGACGAGGACTTCACCGGAGCAGAGGAGCTGGACGCGTCGCCGCCGAACTTCGCCGTCGTCGTCAACACCTTCACCGCCGCGGCCTTCTCTGCAACGCCTTCACCTTCGCCCCTTGGTGAGCCAGACCGCATCCCCTCTTCACCTCATCCATGGGAGCGCACCTGCCGCAGCGCGCCGCCGAGCCGAAGCCGTTGCTGCGTTGCGCACCTGGCGAACCCCAATGCCGCGTCGGTCGTCGCCGTCCTTTCCGCCTTGCTGTCGATCGTTTGCGTCCGGCCTTCGTGCCGTGGTTTGCCTTGCAGATGCCTCGCTGCGGTGCCGCTTCGCCGTCGTGCCGCGGCCCTGGGTTGCCAGGTGCCCGCGTGCCAGCCAGGTCGTGTCGGCGCTGCACAAGACGCACCAGCCGAGCTTAGCGCACCCACGCGCTTGGTCGCGGTTGAAGCGATGCTTGCTGCTGATCTTGATCGCGCTTGCTCTTCTGCATAAACCGAGCCGCTTGCTTCGCCCGCCGCGCCGCCACCGCGCCGCCTCACCGCGTGGCGGCCGAGCCGGCCCTAATGGTTCCGTTGGGCACCGGCCGCTGATGAAGCCATGCAGTTTACACAACACCGTGCGTCACATCCTTTGTTTCCGCCCATCGTCAGCGCTGCCGCCGCGACGTCACGCCGCCAGCGCCCGCCACGCCGGGTCTTCCGACATGTTGCGCCACGCGACGGCTACATAGGCTCAACCCCAGGGCCATGGTCGTGTCAAGCTCTTCGCGAGGTCCTAGGGTATGCCCCTGTGCGCTTGCTCGGTCGCCGGGACCATCGCTGCCGATGAACGCCACGCGCCGTCGCCGTCATGTCCGTGCCAGGGCGCGCCGACGCGCGAACGCGTGGCGAGGAGCATCCTCGCGCCCAGAGGAATCTAAGGGGCGGAGCCAGACTTCTTTTCTGGGCAAAGTGAGGAGACCGAGCACGGGCCGTAGCCCATTGCGGCCCAGACACCGGCCTCTTTTTCTTTTTCTTCTCTGCGCCCTGCATTTTTGTTGAAGGGCTTTGAACGGACTTCGTCTTTCTGGCCCAGGGGACTAAGTTCTATGGGCTGATTTCGGCCCACTACCACTTTTGGCCCATTAACGGCCCATCAACAGTGATGCTGACGTCACGATGACGGCATGCTGACGTCATCCCTATTTTCAAAATATAAAAATCCTTTTCTATTTTAAAATGATTTTGGAAATTATTTTATAAACCCCTTTTTCCTTTAAAAATTCATAACTAATTATCCGGAGCTCCGAAAATTATGAAACCAGTTGCATTGGTTTCATAATTTCGAGACGCTCGCTGCTACCCTATCCTTATCCTCTCTTACCCTTGAACCAAACCCCGTTTTGCCCTGCATACTTGATGTAGGATTCGTGGCTGCTACCGCCACTGCGCTATTGTGGGTCTGGGACACCGGCCACTGGCCGCAGAATCGCCACGTGACGCGGAGAGGAATAACTTCTCCAAGTCGTGTTCACACCGCCCCCTTGCTTGCACTTCTTCCACCGCTTTATACCACAAACCCACTTTCGCTGCTTAGAGTCGTAGCACGCGACGCCAGGTTAGTAACCGGGAGGCAGCGTGATGGACGGCCGTGCCATGAGCAGTGGCCACTGCTACAAGCACGGCAACCCCGCGTTGCAACCTAGCCACTACACCGTGGTTATCGTCATATTGCTAGCACTTGTTCCGCCGTGCTCCTGAGCGCGCTATACCGTGTCGCCACCCTTTCGGCCGACCTTAAGTCGACCTCTTTCATCCTCTCTGCTCTGCTACCGCACACCTTGTTCTGATAATGCCTTGCCTAGCTCGTTTCTCCTTTCTCATCTCTCCTCATCCCTTGAGAATTCGCTTCGTTGCACCTACCGGTTGCGCTAATACCTTGCAGGCGCAATCACCAAACCTCTAGCCTTGATCGGCAAACCCAACCTTGAACTAATCCTTCTCTCTAACTTGTTTTCTAGTATATAAAGCTAGTAGCTTAGAACTATTTTATTATAAAAACTAATTACTTTAATTTTCTTAAAATTAAACTAGTGCTACTTGTAGCTAGTTCGGATTTATTTGGTTCTTCTAATTGATGTTATTTGGAGTTAATGCTTAGATGATTGTCGTTATTTATTTCCGCATCGCATCTCGTGTAGGCTTGTGATCATGTTTGAAGACCCGAGTTGCGACGACGACCCGAGCTGTGATCATGATGCTTTGGATGATTGAAATGCATAGACAATCTTTTAGCCATGCCTTGATTTGTTATATCCTGTACCTTGAACTTCCTACCTTTGGAACTAGCTACAGACCCCTAGCTAGTTCCCGATATTTACTATCCATACTTTTTACCTGTTTCGTGATATGGATGGATCTCTGGTTCGGACTGAGATTGGGATATCTCGGTATTCTAGCGTGTGTTTTGGGTGAGTGTGTATCCTTGACGTGTTACCGCGGGAGTGAGCCGCTTTGGTTACTTTTGAACGCCTGTCTAGGGGAGATGCGACCTGGCCTCCCGCCCTAGCGGCGTGTCGGACGGGTGGAGTTGGTGGAGTGCTCGCTCTTTGCAATTAAGGACCGATCGACAGTTTAACCGTGATCTTTGGGCTATTTTCGTACAAACCATTCGCTCACGTATGGGCGGGGTTCGGTCCGAGAACTAGTTGGTGGTTGGCACTCAGCTTGTAGGAGGACCGGTGTGGTCGTGTGAGGGGGACGAGTTATACCCCGTAGACGCCGCCGCCCGGCTCCTCGGGGATGGTCTCACAGACCCGAGGCCCCCTGCAAGTTTCGCGCCCCAGTTCGGGGATGAGTCGAGGCTTGAGAGGCGGAGAGTGCCACCTTGCTAGGTCTCCGGCCGTTAGGTAGGGATGTGGAAGGCGATCCCGTTTCGCGCCCTATCCGTGGGTCCGGTTGTACAACCTCTGCAGAGTGTTAAACCTATAGCTATAGTCCGTGTCCATCGGTATGGACAGCCCACAGGTCTTACTCGCTAGACTCTTGTCTTGTGCTGCTTCTCTCCCCCGAGTGTGTGAGCCCGGCTTCGTGCCGTTGAGATGTGGGGATAGGAGTTGGTGACCTAACATCGCAGATAAGAGTGGGATGCTATGACTCGGTTGAGGTCCAGTGTTTTGGTGTACTTTCCTTGGTTGGGGTGTTGACCCCGAGGCGTTGGCCTCGAGGTGTGGATCTCCTCGGAGATGGTGACCTCTCGCAATACCGCTTACCTTGATGTTGCTACCGCTGCTTGCTTAAACTTACTACAGCCAGATATAGGTTTATCCATGCATACTAGAATTCATCCACCGCTTTTGCTCTTTGTTGGGAAGCTGACATGACCTACCCGCTTATCGGGTAGATGGTGATGCTTTCAGACTTGGTGATCTACTACGACATCGACGATGAAGGATGGGAAGACTAGAGCTGGTCCTACACTCAAGTTTGCCTGTGGAGCTGGAGACGCCCACTCGATAGATCCTGCGTAGATGTTTTACCTTTCTTGTTTAGTCCAGTTGGACTTGTACCCGGCTTATGCCGAAATGTTGTACTCTGATGTATTAATAAAATTATGTAATTTTCCCTTTTTCCTGTGTTGTATGGATTTATACCACTTGAGACAGGGTTTGCACATGATAGCCACTTCCTGGGACAATCACAGAGGTGCAGAGGATCGGGTTTCCAGTTTTGGAAATCTAGTTCGTTTCACCTTCTATCCACCTTGTCGAGTACTTTCCAGATGTAGTCAAGATCCTCCCGAGTAACAACATTTCTACAACAAAGGCAAATTGATGCAAGTTTTATAATTAGATTGCCAAGTTTAATATCATGAAAGATGTAACTGGTCAAACAAGAAAGTTGTTTAGCTGTAGCGGGTTCGAGAGCTTGGTTGATCCCTGGATTTGTTTCGGATCATGTCAATGTCCTCCCAAGCTACAACACCTCCCTAAAACAAAGGCACTGGATGTTCAGTTAATAAAAGTCGATGTAGCATGGAGATTCAAAAATTGAAGTAGTATATAGAATAAGTTCAACAATTTTGTGAGCAGCATATGATGAGTACCATGCATTAAATTTCAAGCATAATAAAATTTCTACTCGAAAGGTTAATAATTTTCCTCCCGAGTAACAACACATTTCTAAAACAAAAGCAAATTGAAGCAATCTTCACAATTAGATTGCCAAGTTTAATATCATAAAGTTGTAAACGGTCAAACAAGAAAGTTGTTTAGCTGTAACTAGGTTCGAGAACTTGCTCGCTTCTCTTTACCAATGTCATCCTTCATTCTTTCCATCCTGTTTAGGAATGTGCGATTGTAGTCTAAGGTTTTCTTGAGCAGTCGATTCTGTCCAGATCGACAATGTCATGTGCTGGTACAACAACTTCTTAAAACAATGGAAAATTGATGCATTGGAACCATTGATCGTGAAGGCAATCGAATGTTCGTTAATAAAAGTCGAGCATGAAGATTCGTAAATTGAAGCGATACGTAATGAGTTCAACATTTTGTGAGCAGCATATGATGAGTACCGAATTCAATTTCAAGCATAAACCTAACTTCAAGCATACCAAACTTGAGGCTCGGCCTCGCCTGCCGGGCATCACGGAGTGCATCCCCTTGGCGCTTGCGCATGTATGACCTCCTCCCACGGCCGAGCGAAGAACCGACCTCTTGACTGCGGAACCTTACTCTCTTGGCGGGGGCGGAGGGCGGGGCGTTCTCCTCCTCGTCGCGGAACCTCACTCTCTTGGCGGGGACGGCAGGCGGGGCCTTCTCCTCCTCGCTGCAGAACCTCCGTCTTGAGTCGCGGCGGAATCGAGCTCCGCGGCCATCTCTGCGGCGAGACGAGGAAGGAGAAGGGAGAGAAGGCGAGAGACGAGGAAGGCGTAAGGTTTGAGAAGGAAGGCGAATGGCAGAGTGGCAGGGGAGAGTGGCTTTTGGTCAACCTTTGGGAACAAAGGATACGTGGATAAGCCAAACTACGTCTCCAATGCACGGGGGCGGCACGTGGCGCCGGCTCCTCCTCGTTGGTTTGGAGGGGCAAATACAACACGGAATAACCATCCTGCGTAGTCTCCTTTGTGTCTGTCTTGATTGACAGGTCAGCCCGATCTCTCAGGGCTCCCATTTCGACATACTGGCATAATCAACAAAAAATCTTTTGAGATAAAACAGACATAATATAGATAAAGATAACTTGTCCACATATATAGATAAAGATTACTTGTCCACAAAGATCCACACAGATATACATAATTATTACAAACAGTTAACTTGTCCATCTAGCTAGGCCTTAACTTGCCCGTCACATTTTTACAATGGTCATGATATCTGACCATGCACATCAACAAAAGCATGCCCCCTTCAACATCAACAAAAGCATGGTATCTTCAACTAAGGTTTGCTTTTTTTGCAACCTCTTCAAATGCAATCAAGGTATCTTGAAACACATCGAGCGCATCTTCCATAGGCTGCAGATTTTGTTCAGCCACAAACTTGTACCGCCTCATGAATGCAGCCTTTTTGAGGAGGATGTGCATTT
Organism: Cenchrus purpureus; assembly: GCA_022644695.1. Classification (NCBI taxonomy): domain Eukaryota; kingdom Viridiplantae; phylum Streptophyta; class Magnoliopsida; order Poales; family Poaceae; genus Cenchrus; species Cenchrus purpureus. The sequence goes on from CP053466.1 coordinate 46,720,114, forward strand.
CTTCCATAATATTATCAACCTCAGGTTTCACATATCCCAGACAGTGGCATGCCGTTTTGATTCCTATGGAATGAAAAACATTGGAAAGTTGCTACATTGATCATTTCGATGAACCATAGGAATGAGAAGATAGAGATAGACAAAGGAACAAGTCATTTCATAGGAACAAGTTTTTACATTGCTACATTGATCATGTTAGAAATCCTACAAAATCTCTATGGAACAAGCCATTTCATAGGAACAAGTTGATCAAGCTCAAGCTGCTCCATTTATAGAACAAGTAAAAGGCACTGTGATTCAGAGAAACTTGCCTCCGCCGTGGTAGTGCGCCGATATGAGGTCCTCTACACCTTCGCCGCCCTCGACCTCTATGTCAAGACATTTCGTCACAGACGTGAGGCAGGCCAATGACCCTTTCTTGAGAAAACCCGACTTTTGTGATAGTCCTAGATCGAGCTATCACGCATGAACTCATTACGATAATATCATTTCCATACAACGAAATCGAGTACAAAGTAGTATTTACATCAATACAGCTAAACGCGAAGTACAAGCCCTTGGGCTCGACAAGTAGAAACTCTATTAGCTAAGGCTTCAAGTCTTCATCCTCAATCTTCATAGCATCCTTGAGCGAAGCAACGAACCTTCCATGGATTCTTCAAAAATGGACTCGCTCCAAGTCCAATCCGACACTAACAAACTATCCCCAAGGAATGGGATAGGTTCGCCATAATCAGATGCAAGCTTTAAGTGGCCTAAAGCTAAAGGTATAAAAAGTATTCAAGGAGTAGGCTCAGTTTTCCTATGCAGCAAAGAGTAAAGCATAAATAATAAATCTCCATATCCCACCAATCCAAAGTCTCATCCTCAATCGGATACAGTCAGATCACCGTCCAAGTCCTATCTCCATCTAGGGTCGGCGAACTACTCCTCGCACCTCAATGATTGCAATCCAGAGGAGGGAGCAACTCTTCCCAATGCAACCACTCAAGACACTCAATCCTATAAGGAGGTAGAAATCCCAAACGTAAGAGTGAGTAAACAAGGGCATGTCCATAACCGAGACGGCTATCGATAGATCTAACTGCAGAGCGTGTACACAGCAACTCGATGGAGCCCAGAGCAAGTCGACCAACCCACCCCACCGGAAACACCTAGGAGTTACGATTCCACCTCATCGGTCTGCGGTCAAGACCACCGAATCGTGAACATGCCCCGTGGCCACACGGGAGCGCAAAAGGAAGGACTTCACCCCATACCCTCTCAATCTATCCAATAACAGTATGGAATCGCACTTGCTGTGGTCACTCCCTACCCCCACTCTCGAGGTGGTGTGTACGAAAGTCCCGAAACAAAGCGACCCACTCGGTTGAAGGCTCCTATCCTCAAGTCATCACAAAACCCAACACTGTGTTCTAAAACCGTACATAGGTACAAAATGGGAATCGCAGAAGCGTGGCCCCCGATCCGGATCGGGTTGTCTGTGCTCACCCCTCCAAGTAACCCAAAACACCTTCGCCGTTTCCCCACACACCAAGAAACTACCACATAATCCCAACATATGCGAAAGCTCGAAACGCTTAAATATAGTAGTAGTAGGTCAATCAAGGACAAGGTATTTAAAAGGAGCGGCAAGGTTTCATCATAATCCATCATCATGCATAATTAAAGCGCTAGTTAAAAGCAATGCCTAATGGGCATTCAAAGGTCGGTCGCGTGAACATATGTGCAAGTAGTCGAGTTTAGTTGTACTTGATCTTGCTCAACTCCTCCCGGAATTCCTAGATTCGCAAATATAAATAAATACCAGCTAAATGCAAATAAACTCCAAAGAGAAGCAAAGAACCAAATAACTCCAAAAGCTAGTCTAACTGCTTCATGATTTTATATGAATAAAGAAATGATTTCATATTTTCTAATCCAATCAATTTATTATGGATTTTCAAATTGAAATATTTTATGAATTTAATTTTTACGATAAAGCACGAAACATAAGTCAGTTAGTTAGAGAACCATAGGCTAGGTTTTGGGTTGGTCTAGAAGGCTTATTGACTAGTCACCACCATTGTTGACCAAGTCAAAGGAAGGTCAGGTCAACCGGACACAAGTCATCGGCCCCGTATGTTAGATGGGATTAGTTAGAGTTAGCGGTCTCAGATGTTAGTGGACCCAGGAAGTCACCTTTGGTCGACAGAGGATTGAGTGATGGATCATAGAAGCGATGTGTGGTTGAGCAACTCCGAAATGAACATGGCATGTGGCGAGGATGGATTTATCCGTGGTATGGCGGATGGTTTAGTTAGCGCGCTCGTCCACGACGAAGGTCCACGAAAAAAGGTATGGCGAGACTTGAAAGATTGAGTGGCTGCTGTTCAAAAGGGCAACCGCTACTAGCGAGCAACACACACCGATCGATAAAGAGCTAAGGTTAGATAGCAAATAGGTTTCGTTGGTCCACCTATGGATCTCGGGTTAGCGGTTAGCGATAGCTACTAACTTCTGAATTGCAAGCCGACTGATGATGATACAAGTCACAAGCGGTGACTAGGTACCTATCCGAGGTGAGAACACATGCTAACATGCACGGGCAAGAGATCACGCCCATGTTTAGTAGCATGTGCATGGTTTAGAAAGAACTTGCAGCTTGCACCACGCGGGCTAGAGAAACTCCTAGCTTCCTGTACGGATTGCAGCTCCTTAGTTTAGATCTGGTCACGATAGCACATACACGGCTTTAGGCAAGCGATGCAGCACTAGACCAAACATGGATACGGAAACAAAACATGCACAGCTTGGATATTGACATGGTGGGTTAGAACATAGACTTTGTGAGGGCAAGCAAGCGATATGTCCATGGCTCAAAGGTTTTGGCCTAAGCACTACAAGCTCTATTTGAGCAGGCACTAAAGGCATTCTAGGATTGTTCATCGAGAGCTTGATGATTTTCTCAAGCGATCCTAGTTGGGTGGTCATGACAGCAGCAGCTATTGCTTGATGATTCCGAGTAGGTTCAGAGTGACTGTCGAGGATCCATTACATTTGTTTGTCTCTTGGATTAGGAGCAGAGGAACAGCGAGTACCGGATGCGTGCTGATTGGATACAGTTGTGCTTAGCTGCTGCTGTTGATGAAAGAGATCAAGGCCCATGCTTTATCTTATGCACGTGATGCACACGGAGAAACAGATGGACTGCCTGCTTTTTCTAGCTGATTAGAGAAGAGAGAAATACTGCTGCAGCGGGACTCATGGAGGAAGATGTTGCTGGTTCGTGAGAAGAAAAGAGGTGCAAGAGCTTTCTTTTGCTCGTTGGATGAAAGAATAGAGAACAAATGGTGACAAAAGATTTAACGAGATAAGGCCTTGGCCTAGATGTCAATGAGGTGCAGAAAACAAAACTTTTTCTGTGAGCTTTGAGCAGAATACTCAAATTTGAACTTGATGGCAAGAAAAGGGACGGCTTCCTCAGGCAGACTTTTTTCGCCCGCGAAGGCCAAGATACGCCGGGCGTGTACGAAACGACAGTAAAATCGACCCCTGTGATCTTTTGTCAAGGCATTGCGCGGCTGACCGACAAAGATCGCGACTCATATCGCCTGCGCCATCGGCGGTTGTTCGCCAACAAAGGCAGTCCTTCCTCGCTGCGCACGCGCAAAACCCGCTTGCGGCGCAGCGACAGACGGCACGTTGTCGGCCGCAATTCACCGAGTTGCGCGTGTTGATGAAGGCGGCACCGCAGCGTAAGGCTCACTCATGGTCAAGCGCGCCGTCGCGCCACACTCGAAAGACATGGGCGAGTTCCGGGCCACCCCGCCATGGTACATCACCTCGCACGGCGCATAGGAACGGCAGACCGCTCAATCCTAGCTTGCTGCCGCTGGATTTCAAAAGTGGTGGGCGTAAGGCAGCAACTTGGCGCGTACGTCGTCCACAGCCCGTGCGTCATGGCAGCTCCAGCGGCATCAACTTTGGATAATGGACAGAACTCCACTTGGTGAGGCGCAGGGCGGCTTCACGATGGATTTGAGTGCAACGGCAAGAAGTCAAGGTAAGCAGGGTAAAACATGAGCATTTGGTCGAGGCTCACCGACAAGTTCACTGTCGCCATTCAGGCAATTCGAGAACACGTCGTGAGTGAGGTGGTTGGCAGCCGTGTAGAAGTGAAAGGCATCAGCTTGATGGTCGTGGCGTCGACGCTGGTGGTAGCGCCCTGGCTGGCTTGCGTCGTCGTCCGTGGCCGCGGCATTGGGAGCCTCCGGCAGCGCTCTGAGCTCGGCTCGTCGACGGCGTCGTCACTGATAGTGAGAACGCAACTCGGTACGTCCTGAGCCCACGGCCTGCACCTTGGCTCCGTCTCGGCGCAACAGGACAACTGGCCTCGATCGCTGTGTGCAGCAGCTTCTCCCTCCTTCTTTATTCTTCTTCTCTCTGATTTCATCTCCTCCTGAACTGTGAAGAGCTAGGAGGCAGATGCAGGCGGCTGTGGTTCTGAGGATGGACTGGCCGTTGACTGGATTGGAGAGGGGACAGGAAAAAAAATATGCGAGCTGTTGCTGGCTGATTGCTGCTGGATGGATTGGTTTTCGATTCAAAGAGAGGAGCAGGGCTTGCTGATGGCTTGGTGTTGTGCTGCGTCGGTGAAATAAAGAAAACATAGCAGTGCTTCACCGTGGAGGAAGAACAGGGAGAGGACAAGTGCACGGCAGTTGAGGGAAAAGAAGAGATGAGATGAGTGATAATAAGGGTAATTATGAAGATGTTAGGGTTAGATTGTCAATCTCAAGGATTTCGAAACCAATAATCCCTCAACTAAATTAATGACAATTTATTTTGTAAATTTTAAAATGAATTAGACTATTTTCCAACGAATCAATTAGTCAAGGTATTAATTGAGAAGGAAAATATCGATATTCAAATGAGCTCTCAAATTTAATTCAAATGAATTATAATCTATCTCCAAAATCGAACCAATTGCAAAGAATTAACAAGAGTCAAAAATAAATCTATAATCTATTTAAGAATTGAGCACTTTGAAAGATTAGGCCGGAAAAGATTGCTTCAGAAAAGTTGTCCATGAGAAGGTGTGAGACCCAAGAGATGGTTTAGGTGGGTCAAAGGTTAGAATAGTTAGTCCACTTTTGATTTATATTTGAAATTAGATTTCAAATATAAACCACACTCAAAGATTCATAATTAAGGACCAAATCACGCTAATATAGAATTCTAGCACAATAAAGCAATTTAATTAATTTTATTACGAGGAATTTTGAGAGAGCACAAGACAATCTTATGATTGTGATAAAACACATCAAGCACAATTTTTTTGAAAATCCACATTTTGCAACATTAACATGAAAACCGGATGTTAGCGCCTGCCCTCTTCACGCTCACGCAGACGCCTGCGGCCCCTCTCGAACCCGAGGATCCTATGACGCCATCTCCAGCTTTGGGTTGTGCACCACCGCCATTCTCCGACATAGCCGTGCCTTCGCCGCAATCGCAAGACGGCGCTGGATCCAAATGGCGCCCGTGACGCTCGGCCCTCCTCGATCATCACGCGGGTCGTCACGCTCCCCTGCCGCGCCATCGTGCCTCCCCGCCTCCACCTCGCCGCCTCCTTATGCAATCCGTGAGAAATTAGGAAAGCGCCGTGTGTGCTTATCCATTCGGGATGTTATATTCATTTTCAAATGGAGAGCCACGAGTTTCGGTGCAGCAAGGTTATCTTTTTATATAGGGACACGACATGGCCGACCTAATTTTTTGAAATGAAACTTGCTTCAAATATTAGAGCCCATAAAACAACACCTAAAATTCATTAAAAATATGAACAATTAGTAGTTGGTCATTTATTATTCGAATAAAATATCACAGCACACTTGTGTAACCAAAATTATCAAAATTAATTTTATCTCGTGTTTGGGATATAATAATTCTAATAACGTATTAGGTTGGTCAAAAATTCTACAAATTGAGTTGGCAACATAATTTGGGTCCCTAAACTTGTCATAAAATTTCAAGTGGTTTCTAAAAGAAGATCATACTTGTATACAAATGTGTACATCTCTCACATAGTTTCAAGAATGTTACTTCAACACTAAAGTTTTCCACACTTTACAACATGTTCGAACTCATATACATTTGAAAATTTAACACAACCTTGTGTCCACCTTAACAATATGAAATACAAAGTTTCATTAGTAATGGTTGTGTAAAACAAATATTATTTCTATTTATCAAGTACAAGATAAGGCATAAAACATTACCACAAAAGAAAATATACACTAAACAATGAAATTAATGAAAAGATGGCGATTTTAGAAAAATAAGAAAACAATCATCAAATTTGGATTACTTATGACGAGAAATACGTGATAAAATTTGGTTATTAAAAGGAGAAAGGAGAACTGTTCCTTTGTGGTCTTTCAATAAGATCCATACATGATCGAACATTAACTTTGATTTTATGCCACAACACAAAGCAAAATCCATTTATTTAAGATATATAATAATCAATCATGCATTGAACTTGAAAAGAGGTATTAAATAACTATATGAACCACCTTCATCAGGAGTAATAGTCTGTCAAGCGAGGTTGGTGAACACGTCCGCGCCTGCGATAGTCTGTCGCAGTGGGAAGATCGCCAACGCCGCCTTGTCATATAAATGCACACCAAGAGCTTCTTCCATAAGCTTTCCTCAAACGCCCACCAACAAAAAAAGACCACCGCCTGTCACCAGAGCTTCTTCCTCAGCGCGCAATGCATCGCCACGAGCCATCCAAGGGAAAGGGAGGAGGCCGACGACAAAGCCGCCGCCCGCCGGGCCATCCAGTGAGAAGCCGAGGCGTGCCAGCCGAGGCACGACCATCAGCCCTCTCCCCTCAACTAGTTTTGGACAACATTTGGTCCGAATGTTGTAAGCGTGAGTTTCAATCGGCCGTGAGCTCGCCACGACCCAACGCCGCCGCAGAGAAGTTCAAAGATCCATGGTTTGGCTGGGGACCTGAGAGTGAAGCCATGGCGAAAGCGACAACGATGAGTGACAATGGCTTTCGACGGGATGAAGCGTACGGCTCGACTCACTCGCCACGCGGGTTCCTCCTGCGACAAGTCTTCACCTTAGCTTAATTAATTTGTTCTTCCTGACGCCTCCTGCTTGTTCGTGGAACATTTTTGTCATGAACATGTTCCTCTCAAATATGCCTCCCTGTGTTTGTAACTTGTATGAACAATTAGAGTAGATCAATCCTAACCATTGCAATATATAAATTTACAAAATTCAATTTTTTATCTCATGGTTGGGATATAATAATTCTAATAACGTCTTAGGTTGGTCTAAAAATTCTACAAATTGACTTGGCAACATAATTTGGGTCCCTAAACTTGTCATAAAAATTTCAAATAGTTTCTCAAAAGGAAGATCATACTTGTGTACAAATGTGTACATCTCTCACATAGTTTCCTAGAATGTTATACTTCAACACTGAAGTTTTCCATACTTCACAACATGTTTGAACTCATATACATTTGAAATTTTAACACAACCTTGTGTTCACCTTAACATTACGAAATACAAAAGTTTCATTAGTAATGGTTGTGTAAAACAAATATTATTTCTATATTGTACTTGTAAGAAACAAGATAAAGGCGTATAAACAACATCCAGGAAATGGAGTTATATATGAAACAATGTCATAAATGAATAGAAGTTGATTTTAGAAAAAATCAGAAACAAATATCATCAAATTTCGAATGACGGAGAAATACGTGATTCAAATCTTGATTGCATTGGGAAAAGAGATTTGTTCTTCATTCGAATAGAACGATCCGCCTCCTTTGTTGCTCTTCCATAAATTCAGATAATACGAGCAACATAGATTTAATTTGGTGCAAAGCAAAAGCAAAACATAGATTTAGTTTCCTATTCCATACTCCATTCGAACTTCAATAATTCAGAGCCAGCAAAAATAGAGTTACATAGCAGTCAAAAGCAAGTAATTCAGAGATAGTTGTTTCCTATTCAATTGCCCATTCGAGCTTCACCATTTCAGGAGCAGGCTTCTGCAATGCAGCAATTTCTCAAATTTTATCACGCCGCGCGACGATCTCCACGCACCGTGCCGGCACGGGTCTCCCAAATGCGCCGTCCTCCAAATAGCGGCCTTCTTGCGCAGGCGCACAGCCCTCGTTGCTCACCCGTGTCGCCGCCGCCCCGACGCTCACACGGTGTGTCGTCGGCGCACCGCCATTGTCCTATAGCAAGATGGCGATGATAGGCCGCATCGTGCCCACCATGGCACGAGATCATCGCTTGCCTTTCCATGAACACGTTGATCCCGAGTAGAAGCAAGCCCCGGATTGCCGAGATCGTCAAGATAGCAAGGAAGGCTGGTAAGCGTGAGGTCCCACATCCAAGCAATCTCATCTCTTATCGCCTATCGACAAACGCCACCGACGCCGCGGTGGCGCACGATGCATGGTTGAGCAGGTACCTCGTGCGGAGGTCGCCCAAGGGCCGCTCGAGGTCGCACCGACGAGCGCCGCAATCTCAATGTGGACCTCCCGAGGGAGGTCCTCCAGCAGCGACTGTGCGGCTGCTAGGCATCTCCGGAAAATGGCAACCACCGCCTTCCCCTAATCTCCCACCCCGCAGAGAGAACGCGAGGAATGAGGACGATGAGGAGTGTATGCGTGGTTTTTTCAGTAGATGAAGGCGGCAATGATTTATTTGTGCAGTGGATACAATTGCACATTTTATCGAGGAGTCAAACTTTGAAGTTGGACCAAATATAGACCAAATAATAACATTTCGACAATGGAGAGTTGTTACGCAGGTTGGTGAACCACATTCTTTGTTGGGCGGGTAGGGTTATCTTTTATATAGGTTGCGACGACGTGCGGGCACACTAATTTTTTGAAATGAAACTTGCTTCTCAAATATTAGAGCCCATTAAACATCACCTAAAAATTCATTAAAATACAAACAATTCATAGTTGGTCATTTAGTATTCGAATAAAATATCAGAGCACACTTGTGTAACCAAAATTATCAAAATTGAATTTTTATCTCATGGTTGGGATATAATAATTCTAATAACGTCTTAGGTTGGTCTAAAATTATACAAATTGACTTGGCAACATAATTTGGGTCCCTAAACTTGTCATAAAAATTTCAAATGGTTTCTCAAAAGGAAGATCATACTTGTGTACAAATGTGTACATCTCTCACATAGTTTCCTAGAATGTTATACTTCAACATAAGTTTTCCATACTTCACAACATGTTCGAACTCATATACATTTGAAATTTTAACACAACCTTGTGTTCACCTTAACATTACGAAATACAAAGTTTCATTAGTAATGGTTGTGTAAAACAAATATTATTTCTTGTACTTGTAAGAAACAAGATAAAGGCGTATAAACAACATCCGTGAAATGGAGTTATATATGAAACAATGTCATAAATGAATAGAAGTTGATTTTAGAAAAATCAAACAAATATCATCAAATTTGGATTACGAATGACGAGAAATACGTGATTCAAATCTTTGATTGCAGATTAAAAGGGGAAAATGAAGCGAATTCTCTTCATTCGAATAGAACTAGCCCCCCGACGTGCTTTTCCTAATAATTGGGCCTTTCAGTTTTAAGGCCCACACACGCCCACTCGCTAGGGTTAGTAGGAAAGACGCCTCTCACGCCGCCTCCTCACTTCCTCCCGCTTTCCTCCACCTCCTCCCTCGCCCTCCACCGCTCACCCTCACCTTCCTCCTCACCCTCCCCGCGACGCGACGCACGCCACACACCGAGACGCACACCACCCTCACCTTCCGACGACTAGTAGGAGGAGGGAGGGATCCAGCCACGAGGACGCGCAACTAGAGATCCCTCCGCCCGACAAAGGACAAGGTGAACTACATGCTAGAAATCCTCCTACATCATTAAGATACATTCTTGACTATGCTCAATTAGGGTTTCGTTTCAAACGTACTTAGCATTTTCCTTTGATTCACTCTTATATTTGGTTTTGCTCTTGTTCCATATGTACATTTGGACATTCTCCAAGTTGAATAAGTACCTCATGTAGCAGAGCATCTTCCTCTTTAAAATGGTAAGGTCGCATTGCTGAACTAATTTTTTGTTTCTGAATATTGCATTTATGTTAATGGTTTACCATAGAACCAATGAGATTATAGTGGGCTAAACTAGTTACTGTAATTATTTTCTCATTTGTATGGTCTTGTACAGCCTGCGGGTGTTGATTAGATAAATGCTTAGTTATGCATGGTTAACTAAAAATGTGCTCTACTTGTCTCTGTAGCATGTCTCCGGGAGAGCTAGCAAGATGGTCCGCTTTTGTGCTATTCTTGGACACCGAGTGACCTTTCTCATAATCCCTTAACAATTAATTCACAGGATAAATCTGTCGAGGACTATAGACCTGGGCAATTTGAAGAAGATGCATATAATGAAGAAGATGGATATGCCACTGCTAGTGAAGAACAAGAGTGGGTGGGGCTACGCAAGCCAGTGCCAAGGACAGCAAAGTGGCCAAGAGACAAAATGGTAGTCACCGAGGTTGAGAGAGGGGATGCCAAGATTATTGACACAAAAGCGGTTCGTTGCAGGTGGCTCATTGCTAGACAAAAGATACCTTTGATTTGCCAAATAAAAAACTAAGCGATGAACAAAAGTGGTACTTGTTTGAAACCTATATGCGTAAACACTTGGAGTTCCAGGAAGACATGAAAGAGGTGCATTCAAGCTTTTGTGGAAGATTGCAGCCAAGGCATGGAGACAATTCAGATTTCAGCTTAGGCGAGATTTTGTCGAAAAGGACTCGAGCCATTTGGAAAGCACGACTTTATCAAGCCGAAGAGTGGATGAGTTTGTGAAACATAGGAAACCGAGGAAGCCTCATCTCTTAGTGGCAAGTTCAAGTCACTAAAGCCGAACACAAACGAGCACAACATGGGTCCAGGTTATTGTGGGAAACTACCATGGGAGGAAGAGGACAGAAATTAGCATGGGATCGCCAACCCATATGATGCCATCAGATGATCGTTTCTAGGAATTGGATGCGAGCAAGGAGTAAACTAGTGGTGAAGACGTTGCGAGTAGTGTTCAACAAAGTAGCAAATGAAAGTGTCTGCAGACATCATGGAAAAGAATGCACATGCAATCTTCAGAATGACTTCATGGTGAGGGAGAATGATGTGCTAAGTCGCTTGGGCCCAACAACCAGTGCGTGGTGTCTCCAGCCAAGGTGGAAGTTTGCATGGCCAAGACGCTTCCATGTACTGTGAAGAGGAAGAGAAGATCGACTCATAGTTGATAAGCAATGATGAAGGAAGAAATCAAGCAAGAACTCAAGGCTGAGATGGAGAAGGATATGCTTGACATGATGGCACGAGGGTACTAGGTGGTGTTTGCACCAGTGTCCAATCGCACAAGCCCTTCACCCGCGGATCAAGAGCAGTCGTCAGATAATGTAGGTTTGATCAATGGCGCAGAGTTGTCGAGGTAGTGCACATTGCTTCCCCACAGTGAAGACCTTATAGGCACGTTGATCGAACCCACATCGGGGCCTATGGATCATATTTCACGGTGTTGAATGTGAAGTCAATTGGTGTGGTTCAACCGCAGGCATTACGCCACACATAGTCCCGATTCATGAAGACTCTTGTGGTCAAGTGCATGTATATTCTGCCTTTAGGGATCACGCTACTGAACACCCTCCTAATGACGAGGTGACGACACTTGGACAAGCTCTACACCAGAGGATACAGTGGAAGAGGTGTCACATTCACATCAAGGGAGCACCAATTGCAAAATCTTGTTCGCACACTACGCTTCCCCGTTCATGTATCATGACAAAACCCAAACCTCCTAAACACAAATTCCCCCACCGGTAACCCACCTCCTCCCACACAGAATTAGATTCATTCAACCCACCTCCTCCTCCTCCACACCGAAATGCAAATTACATCCCCACCTTCTCCTCATGAAAGAACAAAACCTCCATCCCCAAAAGAAAGTGCTCAAAACAATGATGCCAAAGGGAGCCCAGAGTCATGTGTTGGTCGACGAGAATCAACGACTCAAGAAAGTCAGTACATCCGGGCCCAATATCTCTAATAGTCGGTCGACACCACCGAGAAACCTTCTTCACCATCTCAAAGCAGCAGGAAAAGAAACTCGAAAATAAAAGGTCTACCGAAAGCGATCCGAGAAACCTTCTTCACCATCTCAAAGCAGCAAGAAGAAAAAAATTGCTGAAAATAAAAGGTCTCGAAGCCTACCACAAAGCCTTCTTCACCATCTCAAAGCAGAGGAAAAGAAGCAGAGCCATCCGAGAGAAACACCAAGAAGAAGAAGGCCAATGTTGCTATGACTCATATTAACCCACTACAAATTTGGAAATGAAATGCTTAGGAACTCAAGCATCCGGATACGCCTTCATCACTAATCTCCACAATTTCTACATGGGACGTTGTAAGGACAATGATGAGTCTCGATTCAGGGCATAGTATGGCCCAAGCACCTGGTGGCCTGTGAGAGAAGATGAAAAATACGAGCGTTGTGTTCATCACGACTTGTACGATCTCTTCAACTTGGATGCTTTGGATATGGGACTTCTCCATTGTTTCATCCTGTAAGTTGCTTGAAAATTTAATGCTTCTCACTAATCATTTTCTATCTAAATGTGCTTTCCTCATCTTTACTATGTATTTTGCCTCCTTACACTTTGTTTTTTCTTAATATTAGGAATATGGTAGAAGTACTACAGAAGAAGGAACCCGTGCCTTCCTTGATCCCGAATGCTTTAGCAAGTCAAATATACAAAATAACTTGGATTTTTGTGTCCTATACGAAGCGTGCCTACTACCATATGCTAAAAGAGAGTCATCATTTCGCTATAACACTGGGAGCACCGGATTGCGTATGATCTTTCCAAAGCGTAAGACGGTCTTGTATCTTGATTCATATAGGATCCTACAATTTCTCCGAGTTGGTACTTGCCATTGATGAGTAAGTTCTTTTCTTTCTTAACCTACAAACTTCCTCAACAAACTCAGAGTTTATTAATGGTGCCCTAACCATTGTTGCATGTTTTGTTGTAGTGCTTGAATAGTTACGATGACAACAAGTTGCCCACGCCTTGAACCATGAGAAGGCTTTTGATGTATTACTTAGTATTTCCTTCCCTGTGGAAGCTAGTACTAAAGCTTGAGTTTATTTCTTCTCACCACGCTTGTCTATGTATATTTATCGCAGTGCCACCAACAACCTTACAAATCCGAGTCTGGCTTCTATTGTGCCTATCACATGCTTACAGAAAAATAAATTGAAGGACCCCGAGGTACTTTCTTGGGATCTGCAATTGTAACACCGCAATCGAGCAGCTTCTTGCTTATTAGCACCGCACATGTTTGGTAACCACCGTGTGCCGATCACGACATTGTTATATTCAGCATTTCACATACCTACTTGTCACCGCACGAGACACACTGCTCCACATTAGGGAAAGAACTCATTCCTCATGGACCGTGATCACACCTCGTGAAAATTTCACATTAATGATGCTATGATGGCTCGCATTGTATTAGATACCAATCCTCATGGCGTGATGATATTGTTGTGAACCTTACTTAGCTTGTTAGAAGAGGATCGAATGCCTGAATTTTGATTATGCATGTGAATCTTGTGGATTTCTATTCAGTTTGTGGAGTTTTGTGAATGTGGATGCTGGACCTAATTTTGTGAAAGTAGACAACGCCTCCTTTAGTCGAGACAGAGGAGACGAAGTTCACTGACTGCCTCCTTTGGTCGATTAGAGGAGACGACGCATACGAGAGGCGCTCCTTTGGTCCGCATGAGGAGACGACGCATGCGACGTCTCCTTTGGTCGAGAAGGGAGACGCGATCGACAAGATGTGTCTCCTTTGGTCGAGACAGAGAGGCAGCAGCGCCTTTCGCCGAGACATAGGAGACGCCAAGATCGACAAGATGCGTCTCCTTTCGCCCGCATGGAGGAGACGCAAGACTTACACGCGCCTCCTTTCGTCAAGACAGAGGAGACGCCATGGAAGTATTTTCCGCCTTCGATGTTGAGTTCATGTAACGGGCTCGCTTCGTGGCTACCAAAGGTCCAAGTGGGCCCAGAAATGACATTTCTGTGACCGTAACAGTTTCGAACGGTTTTGTTGTTAGACACATTAATACGTTATGAGTAACGGCTGTTCCGCACCTATTACCAAAGGCTCCGGTGGCCCGAGAAATGCCATTTCGTGACCTAAGTAGTTGTGGTAACGGTCTTTGTTCGACGCTATAATTATTACGTGTCATCGAAATGCATCGCTACCTTTGTTGGCTTATTTGTAACGCTTGATCGGCACCCGCGCTTTGCCAACAGCCATCCACGCCTGCTACTACCAATGTTTGTTTTTCACGAAAAGCAGGATGTATAGTCGACGGCGATGAAGGTGCAACGACGGAGGACCAGTGAGTGCACACGTACTGAAGACACCCGTCCTTCGAAAGGAATAAAGTGTAGGTGGAGGTGCATGCGCATCAAGACACCCATCCCGGTTTGTACGTGTTGTGGCTGCACGCTAATCGCGGTCGATCGGCCGTGGGCCCGCGTGCGAGGGACGACGAACGACAAAGCCGCGCGGATCGGAGTCATGACAGAGAAGTTGGGAACGACCAGCGTGGAGATCGTGTTGTGGAGGGGCTTGGCAGCGCTGCGGGAGGGGCCCCTACATGCACCACACGCCAGTCCGGGTGACACGGGTGTTGACGACGAACGGCCGGTGACGATGTCGAAGAAGAGGCATGCGGTCGACGGGTGGTGGGCGACTCAATCTCGATCAGTGATCGAGTAAAATCAGAGAAATTACAGAAACAAATCAGTAGCAGATCTTCACGTAGACCTCGAGTGTGCATAGCATGTGCCTCCTCAATCTTTATCTCTTCCTTCTCACTTACCACCGGTCAACCAAGAGAGAGAAAGGAATTGAGGTGCCGGAGGGACGGCAATGAGCAGGACCGGTCGGCGACGAGTTGAGGGTGCCGCGAAGCCTCGGCTACCACCACGGCAGCGCGAGGAAGGACGCGGCGCCACAGGAGACCGTGGCTGCCACCTCGACGACGCGGATTGGGTTCGTCGACGACAGGCTCCATGACGATGATGATGACGAATGATGAGGTTCGCTTCGATCTGCTCTTGTTGGACATCTGGCGGTGATTAACGTGATCTGCCGCGATGGAGATCGACGAGGGTGCTATCTCGGCGGAGCATGGGTGATCTCACCGGGGGCGCGCTAGGTGGCGGATAGGGGGCGCCCACGGGGAGCCTTGGAGGATGGCTGGTGACGCGCAGGAGGCAGGCACGCGGCGGCAGAAGTGAGCCTATGATCTCAAACCCTATTCTCGTGATACCATGTAGAAAAGTGGAATTGGTATAACTGGATGGATTGCATTGAGATCTCGGCCGGTATATGAGAGTACATGACTTGGGAGGCAAAGGCTCTCCTGATACATATGGGAGTCTACGATTACGTATATCTACAACTACCAAATATACTATAACATCGATTAGTGTAGAAGTGGACATGTATGTTGTTTGTTTCAGCTCGAGGCTCCAGACGACACGTTTCACTTTCGGAAGAGAAATTCCAAACTACAGGGCAAAGGGTGATGGGCTCTGTATGAAGTCAGAGGATTATCTAAAACGCACCTATATGAAGTCTTTAATTAGCACCAACTTGCTGAATCCTACACTATATCGAGGAATTTGAATTGTTTCCCTTGAAAGTAAGTATTATGCATACATGTGAAGAGACAAATCCATGTTGTTGATTTCGAAATTGCAATGTTTGGCAAAATTTCGTTATGAATTTGATCTTATAGGCATTACATTAGGTCATGACATTTCTTCTAGCTGCTTTTCACAGCTTACCAAATTGTGCTAAAAGCACAGAACGCACAGGAAATTATCATGAAACAATTTACTACTCTTCTGGCAGAAATTTTATATCGGAAACATAACTAAAGGGCTAGGCCCATTTGGTGAAAGATCTAATGCAAATATGCAATCGAGCCTTCGTACATGAAAATTCCGTGAAAGGAGGAGCCCAGGTTTTTTTTTTTTTTGACAACAGGAGCCCAGGTATTGTGTTGGGCCAAGTTATTCTCTCTATTGAGTTGGCCCTGGGGGTAGTAGAGGGGGGAGAAAGCACTAATACGCAGGTTTAGCAAGTTAAAGAGAAAAATAACAAAGCAAAAACAGTACAAGAAAAAAAGCATCGGCAGAGTTAAGTCGTTGTGTCGAAGCTTAAGTAGTATGTAGAATTCAAGAGGAATTAAGAGAGAATTCCGATCCAAAGAGCTGAGAAAAAGCTAGCTGAGGCCGTGGTGTGAATTGGGATATGAGGCAAAATGGAAGTGCATTATGAAAGAGTGAGTAGCGCACAACCACGTAATAAACAGTTTCGAAAATACACCTGCACCAGTACTCACCGATGGTGACAAAGTAAAAGTAGCGCCTGAATTCTGCAAGCTGAAGAAAGTCAGTGGCGTGATTCTGAATTTCTGGCACCTGGAAAGAAATCATTGAATTTTCCATGTGCATTGATCACAGACAATCACATTTTCTGATCAACTACTTTCTGCACAATCTATTCGTGTTTTGGATGACCTATAGACCAGAAAATCTTCCGTTCAAGATGCGACCATATTTAGGATCAGTAAATGCAGTGCAGCAATAAAGGATCTACTACCAACAATTTCCACTGCAACTGATAGTGCTAAAGGAAAATGTTTACAACATATGCATGACTTCTTATATATAGTGTTCGGTTTTCATCGAACATTGAGTTCCTAAAAGTTCCAGCATCCAGCAGAGAGGAAAAATAAAGCACTGCCAATGCATGCATTAGAGGGGAATGGAAAGCACGCAAGTTCATCAAGTTGACAGCTACCTGCTTAGTTTGGCCGTGTGCTTGAGAGTTGAACACTCTTCTGTTTCCTTCCATATGCATATTTCCAACCAAAGAAGCACTAGTGTACAGAACTAGAGGAAGAGAGAATACAAATTCAAAGAGCTGACAAAAGCTGTCGCGGAGTGTGGTTGGGAATGTGAAGCAAAATTAAAGGGAAGTGCATTATGAAAGAGTGAGTTGCGCACAACCAGTCTGGATCAAGAGTTGTGAAAGAAGACCTGCACCACTCACCTATGGTGACAAAGGAAAAGTAGCGCCTGAATTCTGCAAGCTGAAAGTCATTGGCGTGATTCCGAATTTCTGGCACCTAAAAGAAATGAATGAATTTTCTATGTGCATTGATCACAGATAATCACATTATGTAATTATTGACGCTTTTTCGGAGCCAACAACGCCAGGAGGAGCTCCTTGCAGCACCTCTGCGCAGACACCAGTCAGATTGGTCGCCGGTGGTAAACCAACGAACGCCCGCCTAGGAGGGATCCTATCGGGGCAGACGCACCTTGGGTTGTTCTTGGCTCGGCAGGCCAGCTAGGACATCCTCTCAAACCGCGGAGGCAGTAGAAGAACACCACATGGGGAAGGAAAAGTAAGGAAACGAGGAATAAAGATAAAAACGATAAAAGATAAATTGATAGATCCGATTGGATACCTCAATCAGTTGTGACCTTATATATTTATAAGGTGGGGAGGTCTTGTTTCGCACGAAAATCCTTACAAGTCTAAATCTATCAAGGATTTAACTTGGACTCGGGGGCACCGGTCAGATAGGTTAGGTGCACCAGTCAGACCGGTCCACCTGGCGTGCAAAGCTTTTCGAAGGCATATCTCTCTCATTCGAAGTCCTAATCGGACGTTCTATATATGAATCTTGATCTACTCAACGAGAGCTATCCAATGATTAAGTCCAAATTACCTTTTGAGCAACTTGATCACACCGGTCTGATCGCTTAGCCACCGGTTTGGTCCGTCCAGACCTGCCAAATTTGGGTGTCAACATATGCCTCCCTATTTTCTAGCAAAGCATGTGTGTCAGAAAACATTCTGAATGATCAAATATATCTCAATACGATGATTAACAATGCATCACCCATATAATGGTTTCTAAACCCTTTATGGATGCTATTGTAGCCGAAATAGAATCCTAGTAACCACAATATGTATAAAACTGATATTTTGGCTTACATATATAACAATTGAAGTCCTGATGTGGCCATGGCGGTCAACCGTAGCTTCTTGGTGCATCAGAAGCATAATATTGATAGTTGTATAAAGAAGACCAAGAATTATACCAAAACCATAGATTGCAATTGTTTATACCTGAATAAGCATCCATGGAACATGCATCGACAGGATAAATGATGAAGACCACTATGATGACCGTTGATGCTTTTCCGCTGTTGGTGATGAAAAATTCCAACTTTGATTTCATAACCGATTACTTTGCTTTTGCTCAGCTATCCTTTGATACTTATGCAGCAACTGAGCAAAGCTTGGTTTGCCAGCAAAGCCAACCTAGAAGCAGCGTAGAGCCATCAACACGGTGGCACCAACCTAGTTAGAACCAACGATATCGAGAATAGAACATCGTGGCGAATCGCTGAACAAACAATAACCGTGGAATATGCTTTCCTGATGTCTCGCATTTCGAACAATGTACACCAAATGTGGCCACACATGCCACATTGACCTCCACATAGTGATGAGTAAATTAATATGGGCACAAAAGAAAAAGGAAGGGGAAAATTAAATGAGCTATGCGCGTAGCAATTGATAACTGCAGGAAGTAGGTTGCAGTATTGAAGTTCATTTCAATAACTGCTGTAAGTAGGACTGCGCTCAAAGTTTTACATCCACAAGCAATTCCAAAGGAATAAAGTTACTATATATGATGGAATGAGTGGAGTGTAGACTGGCCCTGTTTGTTTGCAACTTACGACGATTATTGGTGGTGTCAAGTATTGAAAAAGTTTCAAGACTCAGACAGAAAGTGAAAAACGAGAAAAATTGGTTGTATTCCTGAAGAAGTTCGATCTCTTTACATGGAGGGTAGGCGCCTTCTTTTATAGTACTCGAGAGTCACTTTTAAATGTCGAAAATACCCTCACAACCCTAGCATCTTCGAGGGATATGCTGTACAAAAATGTCTAAAGTTGTCACGCTTGCAGCGTGAACTCCCCAAGAGTTCACATTTCACACGACATCCTCTTCACACCGGCCACGTTTTCCCTCTCGTGGGCTTCGAGTGACGTAGCAAGACCCGAGAAACCCTTGAATTCCTCCGTTCCCTTGGATTCAGGCAGATGATAATAGCTTCCTATTCGCTCAAGTTCTTCACACACACAAAGACTGTTTCTTCACCATCTCCTCGAAGCCTGAAAAGAAAACAATATGGCAGCAAACAAAACATTCTGGAGACCTTGCTCCCCCAAGGGTGGGAAAATTATTAGGAATTTGGAAACTACAGGAGTTGTTAACCTTGAGTCCGAATATGTTGAAAGTTTTGATGAATCAGAAGCTTTTTGGGAGTTCTGAGATGGAAACTCAACATCCTGTTGCTCGACGCTCACACAAAGTTTGGAAATGCAGGCCTTTAGGGGCCTCGGGTAAGAAACAACACCAATAATTATTATTGAACTAGGAAACTCAGATTTTTGTTCATAACACTAAAATTTCCATAACTCCTGGATACTCATCCACGTCCCACTCGAAACCAAGAATATTCTTAATCCACCAAAGGACACCTACTACGAGCTTCGAGCAAAGATTCGTCAAATGGTTAAGAAATTATACGAATTTGCATTTTAGTAGTCTCCTCGGACGCTTTACGGTTTTTGTCGATCCCCAAATTTAACATGTTGGATTTTGTGGTGGGCTTACCTAAGTTGGATGCTATTGGGCCAACTGTGCTAATAATTTGATTTGGTTTGGGCTCTATTCCTTATCAGTTTGGTGTGCGTGTGGTTTGGGGGAGTACCAAACAATTTCTAATGGGTTACAACCGTGGATTGTATGTCGTGGGCTCCTGTGGATTGCTCTGAGCCTCTGACGAGTCGCTCGCTCCCATCCGGCCATCCCCCGCCGCCGCACCCGCACTCGCTTCTCTTCCCCCGCCGCCGCCACGACGCCTCCATCTCCACCTCGCCCAAGCCGCCACAACACCTCCACGCCACACCCCCTACCCCGTGGTCTCATCCGTCCCATCCTCCTCCATGGCCGGCGGAATGGCGAGCTCTCCATAAAGATCCAAGATCCGGTCAACGGTCCAAGATCCGGTGGCGGAGGAGACCAAGATCCGGCAATCGGATCACCCTTGGTGGATTCCTTCTTCGATTTGGAATCCACAGCAACCCCGTCGACGTGGGGATCCCGAGCTCTTCGTCTGGCCCATCTTCCTCACCGCGCTGCTGTTGCTCCACCTCACCGCCCCGTCCACGCCGCTCCTTCCATGCACACCGCTGGCATCGGCGCCGCGGTCTACGAGGTGTACTACTTCCTCCTCGACCGCCACGCCAGCGCCGTCGCCTTCGTCTGCTTCCTCGGGCCGCCACCTCGCCCTGCCTCGACTTCTCCGTCGGATGGAAGGTAAGGTTGTTACTGTTTCGCATCATATCGGTCGCTTGATTGAGCTCGTCCTGATGGTTTATAACTTCATATCAATCATGTTCCCGTGATTGGATTAAGATGTGTTTGTACCTCCCTATAATTGGCGACAATTAGTACCATGTCTCTGTTTCTAGTATACTGATTTGGTATCCATGGGGATAAATTGGTAGTCGATTGTAAAGTTTCAGAACATAGGATCATTATTGAGTACTTAGCAGTGCTTCAGCGGTTCCTATACATTAAGTCACACTGTAACCACAATTTGGGATTTTGGGATGATGCTGGTTACTGTAGCTTTTCTATTTTTATTTATGATTTTGAGTTTGCAGTCTATGCGGTTCAGCTTTAAGTGATGGGTTCACATGTGATGTTTTGATTCAGTTTTTTCCCTTTTGTTCTTCTGAGGTGGTTGATGCTGAGAAACTGAAAGAGCTTTGTCTCTCGGACTGGGTTTTATATGTGAAATTATGATCCAGCTCTGTTATATGGATTTCGTAGTTCAGCACTCGATTTATCCTTTGGTAATTTCATTTGCATAAGATGCTATTAGCTTTCTAAGTTTGTCTTGCTTACATGATGTTATAGGGAACAATTACAACTGTTGTATTTAGTTTGGTCACTAGGGTAACAGCAGAAAAAAATAGAGCCTTCTTTTATGGACCAAGTTTACTCGATATCCACATGCAGCATCTATGCTTTAGATTTTGTTGTGAGTAAAATGGTCAAACGGATGGTGCGCAGATGTATTGAATATTGGTCTCTGGTTTGTTGTTAGATGGTCAACTGTGGCCAGAATTAAATATCAATTCATTTTGTGGTTGAACTGATCATGTTGTGTGCAATGCTTTTCTTTACTATAGAATAGTTAAGGCCTTAAGGGTGTTGGAGATTATTTGTTGGATGCTAACTAGATTGAATTGCATCCTAAGTAATTAGTTCTGGAAACCTGCTTTCCCATTTGTCCAAAATATTCTGTCCATCTCCCGTGCTAACATTAAATTACAGACTTGGGTTGGGACTCTTTTGCTGAGGTGCAAATGTCTGGATCAATTATATAATAGCATTATATACTGTAACAATATTTGGCAGAAAACGAGTGACCAATTGTATATACTGCAACCATTAGCATTAAACGAGATGGTACTGTTGTACAGTACAAAATTGGCAGATTTGTAAGTCGTAACAATACTTGCTCACTATTGATGTGTCAATTCCTTCTAGTGTATAACCACAAGAAGGCAGATTGCATTTTTCTACATCCACTGCTAATTGTTTCACCATTAGTGATCCCTAATGGTGCTTCTAACAAACTAATTTCCAGCATTTAGTTACTTACCTGCACTAGCAAGCATTTTAGCACATATATTAAGTTTAGTTCCCACAAGTTGATAGTTCTTTTAATCCAATAAGTTGCTATAACTTACACATTATGTTAGCATTATGTTACGGTTGAGAAAAGTTATCTAGCATGTCAGCCAACATGTCTACAAACACATCAGAAAGTTCAGATGTTTCCACTCCAACACGTGTCAGAAGGTCCAAAGTGTGGGAATATTTTGAGACAAATTTATCAGAAGCTGCTGATGGTTTTAAAGCTATGTGCAAGTACCGCGGACTCCATTTAAGTGCAAAATCTGGAACAAGTAGCCTTAGAACCCACATTGAAAAGTATTGCCTTGCAATCAGAGAAGATGAAAGAAACATGTTTATAGCTGCATTGAAGAAGCCTATAGAGAACTTTGTGTTTGACCCTGAGTTTAGTCGTGAGCGCATGATTGAGTTTGTCATACATGCTGAAATTCCATTTAACAAGTTCGATGATCCATACTTCGAACCATGGATTCAGTCTATGCAGCCATCTCTAGATGCTCCAGGGCGAGTAACTGTTCGCAATGACTGTCTAAAGAAGTACAAGAGGATGAAGCAAGATATTCAGAATGAACTGGACAGCCTAGCCTCCCATGTGTGCTTGACGTCGGATTTGTGGACGTCAATACAAAACTTAGGCTATATGGTTGTTACCGCTCACTACATCACCCCTGACTTCAAGATCAATAAGAAGATAATAAGTTTCAAAGAGGTCAAATATCCACACTCAGGTTTTGCAATCCAAGAGGCACTTGAGAGCTGCCTGACTGAATGGGGCATACGAAACAAGGTGTTGACTCTAACACTAGACAATGCTAGTAACAACTATACTGCATGTGACATGTTCATAGCTACTCACAAGGATGAATTGATGCTTGAGGGTGTCCATTTCCATGTAAGATATTGTGCACATATCCTGAATATTTTGGTTCAAGACGGGATGGCAATTATTCATGAGGGGTTAAAGAAGATTCGAGAGCTGTTGAAACACATTGACTCCTCACCCTCAAGAATTCAAGCCTTCAATGAAATTGCAATGGTGAATGGTCTTCTCAGAAAACGTGGTATTGCTCTTGACATACCTAGCCGGTGGAACTCAACCTACAAGATGGCCCGTGAAGCAATCCAGTACAAGACCGTCTTGAATAGCTACGCATACCAACATGCAGAAATTTCTCCAAGTGAATAAGAGTGGAGCAAAGCTGAATCTGTAAGTTTCTTGAAACTTTTGAATAGGCTACAAATGCGGTGTCAGCTAATAGAAAACCAACTTCATACATGTTCTTGCCTTCAATAATTGCAATTAAGGATGGCCTGGACAATCCTTCTTGGCAGACAAGTGTGACACTTAAAGACCTAGCTACAGCAATGAGGATCAAGTTTGAAAAGTATTGGGGCAGAGACTTTGATGAGGCAAACCAGCCAATTGCTCGCAGAAACAAGAAGGACTATGATATTAACCTTGGAATTGTTATTGCTACAATGTTAGATCCGAGGGGTAAAGCAGAATATCTAGAGTTCTTCTATGAGAAGACTTGTAAGAATATAGATCATGTTAATTCAAGTGTTAATGTTGCTCTAGGTTGGATGAAAAAATATTTCCTAGAGTATGAGCAACGCTTGAGGAGAGTTAGTGCAAGTTCTGTTACATATTCAAGTGAGGGCAGTAGTTCTATGGGCTCACCAGTGCTTGCAAAAAGGCAGAGGATCAGAATTTGCAAACTTCAAATCAAGTCGGAGAAAGACTCGTCCACCAAAGTCTGAATTTGACATTTACTTTGAAGAAGATTGTGTGGAAGACATTGAAAACTTTGACATATTGACTTGGTGGAAGGCACATGCTGAGAAGTTCCCGATCTTATCAGTTATGGCACGTGATTTTCTTGCCATTCCACTAAGTATCGTCCCTTCCGAGTCTGCCTTTAGTCTTGGAGCTAGGCTTCTTGGGGACTCGAGAAGTTCACTAACTCCAGAGATGCTAGAAGCTCTTGTATGTGGGAAAGACTGGCTATTCAAGGAAAAAGATGCGGGCAATGAAGGTATAAATTTATTTTGTTTTTGATGTAATTTGGTTGTTTTTGACATGTGTAATTTGGCATATTCTGATGGTCATTTAAATATATTAACAATATTATAATTTGCATTACAGGTCAAGAAATTAGTGAAGGCCAGCTTACTGAGAGTGAGAGTGACATGGTCACATTTTTCACCCCTCAGGAACAAGTATTTCAATTTCACGTCAGGATCTCAGTCAAGTACCTACATTTTTGTGAAGGTATGGTCCTAAAACAGATCAATGATGATGCATATGTTGTCGTGTGTGGATGAATAGCAATGTTTAGCTGTTCGAATAATGCTGATAGGCAAATGTGACTTTACACTATCTGTCTATTGTTAAGCTACCACTGAATCTTTAGTTGCCATAATTGTTAAGCTACCAGAATTGTTTCTGGTTCTGGAAAAGGAGTTCAAATCGACGGGCAAAGATTGCTTTTTTAGAACTGGGCATCTACTTTCCATTTTAAGGGATATGTACCCGTGAGCTGATAATAGGTATCTCCACCCTACCATTCTCATCCTTGCATGTTTTGTATGTTTGTGTCCTACGTCTGATCTGTGAGTTGTTTTTACTCATAAGTTCCACCCTTTTAGTCTCATCCTTGCATCTTCTGTCGAATTGTGTTGTTCTTTCTTTGGGGTCTGTTTTTAGGTTTGCATGTCTGTCACTATCTTTGCCCTGCTCTCTCTCTGGTTTTCAGGCAACCAATTCTTTGTTTCCTGCACCTATATTCTCGAGTGTCCTGTTACAGTCTAATCCTTGTTGAAAGCATAGATTACTGCTCTGCTAAAGTTGCCATGTTCTGTATTTAACAATTTCTAATTGTTTGGTAACGTGCCTGATAAATAGTTTATCTTATTATTAGTTATGCTGTGTATTCGTAAAGAAAAACATTCTCTTTCAAAGCTAAGACACCTTTGGCAGTTTTTACATCTTAAACCAGCTCTGGGTAAGGATCATATGGCATGTTGCATACATGGGTAACTGGGCAAAGATTTCTTGTCCTAGTGTTCCTTGGTTCACAAGTCTCCCTCAGTCCCTAATATAATTTGTAGTGTGTGTATCTGACTACTGTACACATGCCTTAAGTATGGTGATTAATGGACTGTACTGTAAGCATATGATTACATTCTTTCTTCTATATCACACCAACTATCATATGGTGTTATTAGGAGTAATCCCTATTTGAACCTGACATATGCATTTGAATCATTGTCCATATGTTAGCTGACTGTTCTATTTCTGCAGGGCTTGATGTGGCAAGAGAGGATTAGGACTGAAGCTACGTGTTCTTGAGCAACTTGAATTGTTTTTGGGATGTCTGGTTAGAAACTTGGGACGATTTCAAGAAACTGCGGAAGGAATTGGTGAATCACATACAACTATGATGTTGTATGTCGGATAAATTAGTATTCTAAAATGTTTCTCTTGTGTTGTTTGTAATTTCCCACATTTTGGAGGTGTTTTAAGTCAGAACTAGGAATGACCATATTTTTTTGTTGCTATGCTTTACCAAAGCATCAGAACTGGCGGTGTTGACTTAGCCTGAGAGAACCTATGGTTTGGTTGCATAGAGATGTCATAGTGCTTGACTTAGCCTGAGACAACCTGCGGTTTGGAAGCAGTTTTAAATGAGTTGAACCCATATGATGATCCACGGTTTGGTTTCATAATGGGCTGAGAAATTATTTAGTTTGGTGTGGTTTGGTTCCTGCACGTGGTGGAGTGGGTTGGAGTGGACTTAATAAATATGCTTGCTAGACTTGGATGGGGCTGGATACAATTCGGTTTCCAGCCCATTTGCAAGCTTACCTGGGGGTAGTAGAGGGGGGAGAAAGCACTAATACGCAGGTTTAGCAAGTTAAAGAGAAAATAACAAAGCAAACAAGAAAAAAGCATCCGCAGAGATAAGTCGTTGTGTCGAAGCTTAAGTAGTATGTAGAATTCAAGAGGAATTAAGAGAGAATTCCGATCCAAAGAGCTGAGAAAAAGCTAGCTGAGGCCGTGGTGTGAATTGGGATATGAGGCAAAATGGAAGTGCATTATGAAAGAGTGAGTAGCGCACAACCACGTAATAAACAGTTTCGAAAATACACCTGCACCAGTACTCACCGATGGTGACAAAGTAAAAGTAGCGCCTGAATTCTGCAAGCTGAAGAAAGTCAGTGGCGTGATTCTGAATTTCTGGCACCTGGAAAGAAATCATTGAATTTTCCATGTGCATTGATCACAGACAATCACATTTTCTGATCAACTACTTTCTGCACAATCTATTCGTGTTTTGGATGACCTATAGACCAGAAAATCTTCCGTTCAAGATGCGACCATATTTAGGATCAGTAAATGCAGTGCAGCAATAAAGGATCTACTACCAACAATGTCCACTGCAACATCATGCTAAAGGAAAATGTTTACAACATATGCATGACTTCTTATATATAGTGTTCGGTTTTCATCGAACATTGAGTTCCTAAAAGTTCCAGCATCCAGCAGAGAGGAAAAATAAAGCACTGCCAATGCATGCATTAGAGGGGAAAGGAAAGCACGCAAGTTCATCAAGTTGACAGCTACCTGCTTAGTTTGGCCGTGTGCTTGAGAGTTGAACACTCTTCTGTTTCCTTCCATATGCATATTTCCAACCAAAGAAGCACTAGTGTACAGAACTAGAGGAAGAGAATACAAATTCAAAGAGCTGACAAAAGCTGTCGCGGAGTGTGGTTGGGAATGTGAAGCAAAATTAAAGGGAAGTACATTATGAAAGAGTGAGTTGCGCATAACCAGTCTGGATCAAGAGTTGTGAAAGAAGACCTGCACCACTCACCTATGGTGACAAAGGAAAAGTAGCGCCTGAATTCTGCAAGCTGAAAGTCATTGGCGTGATTCCGAATTTCTGGCACCTAAAAGAAATGAATGAATTTTCTATGTGCATTGATCACAGATAATCACATTATGTAATTATTGACGCTTTTTCGGAGCCAACAACGTCAGGAGGAGCTCCTTGCAGCACCTCTGCGCAGACACCAGTCAGATTGGTCGCCGGTGGTAAACCAACGAACGCCCGCCCAGGAGGGATCGTATCGGGGTAGACGCACCTTGGGTTGTTCTTGGCTCGGCAGGCCAGCTAGGACATCCTCTCAAGCTGCGGAGGCAGTAGAAGAACACCACATGGGGAAGGAGAAGTAAGGAAATGAGGAAGAAAGATAAAAATGATAAAAGATAAATTGATAGATTCGATTGGATACCTCAATCAGTTGTGACCTTTTATATTTATAAGGTGGGGAGGTCTTGTTTCGCACGAAAATCCTATTACAAGTCTAAATCTATCAGGGATTTAACTCGGACTCGGGGGCACCGGTCAGATAGGTTAGGTGCACCGGTCAGACCGGTCCACCTGGCGTGCAAAGCTTTTCGAAGGCATATCTCTCTCATTCGAAGTCCTAATCGGACGTTCTATATATGAATCTTAATCTACTCAACGAGAGCTATCCAATGATTAAGTCCAAATTACCTTTTGAGCAACTTGATCACACCGGTCTGATCGTTTGGGGCCACCGGTCTGGTCCGTCCAGACCTGCCAAATTTGGGTGTCAACATATGCCTCCCTATTTTCTAGCAAAGCATGTGTGTCAGAAAACATTCTGAATGATCAAATATAGCTAAATACGATGATTAACAATGCATCACCGATATAATGGTTTATAAACCCTTTATGGATGCTATTGTAGCTGAAATAGAATCCTAGTAACCACAATATGTATAAAACTGATATTTTGGCTTCTGAGCTACATATATAACAATTGAAGTCCTGATGTGGCCATGGCGGTCAACCGTAGCTTCTTGGTGCATCAGAAGCATAATATTGATAGTTGTATAAAGAAGACCAAGAATTATATCAAAACCATAGATTGCAATTGTTTATACCTGAATAAGCATCCATGGAACATGCATCGACAGGATAAATGATGAAGACCACTATGATGACCGTTGATGCTTTTCCATTGGTGATGAAAAATTCCAACTTTGATTTCATAACCGATTACTTTGCTTTTGCTCAGCTATCCTTTGATACTTATGCAGCAACTAAGCAAAGCTTGGTTTGCCAGCAAAGCCAACCTAGAAGCAGCATAGAGCCATCAACACGGTGGCACCAACCTAGTTAGAACCAATGATATCAAGAATAGAACATCGTGGCGAATCGCTGAACAAACAATAACCGTGGAATATGCTTTCCGATGTCTCGATTTAACAATGTGCACCAAATGTGGCCACACATGCCACATTGACCTCCACATAGTGATGAGTAAATTAATATGGGCACAAAAGAATAAGGAAGGGGAAAATTAAATGAGCTATGCGCGTAGCAATTGATAACTGCTGGAAGTAGTGTCACACCTGTTTTTCCAATGAAAACCAAGTGCAGATCTATATGCAAGCCAGGATCAAGTTTCATGCATATAGTCGACATAAGTGAATAACAGTACAGTATCACGTAAAGAAAAAGAAAGATTATCAAAGATTTACGCTTTATCCTGGAAACGAAGGCACCAAACTTCACAAGCAGTCGACTGGGGGTTGCGTACGCCTAGCACCAGCAACATCTTCACAACAACTTCATAGCAGCTTCCTCTTTCTGAGCAGCATTGTTTATAGCAAGGGTGAGCACATGTCGTACTCAGCAAGTGTGGGGAAAGTATGAATGCAAAGGCTTATCAAGGAAAGGTCGATGTGTTGGCGCATCAAGCACTTTTAGTTGGTCAAATTTTATTAGCACCTAATTACTAATAAAGTATAAGTATATACCAACCCACAATTAACATAAAGAGATACGCCATAAGCATATGGCTAACATAACCATAACCACGATTTAAGTCCATCTTCAAGTTCAATTATCATGTGAGGGTCCAGGCCGCTCTTGACCGTGAGCACAGCTAATCGATTAGTTTTAACTCTGCAGAGGTTGTACACTTTCACCACAAGTCGCGTAAAAGTTCTAGGAACTTTAAACCCAACCACGCGATGCTGATCAGGCATCATACCACACTGCCGACGTGTGATTGCATAGGGACGCTACGAGGCCTTTACAAAGATTCCCCAATGTGAAGCAACCCGCGAAGGTTCTGAGTCCTTGCAGAGTATAAAGTCCCCTAGTAGGCGCCGTGTCTTAGCCAAGTCCACTCCCCACTAGAGCGAGTCTATACCCCAGGCTCCCCTTGCCCTTATCGCGTAAGGCCACCCCAACATCAAGGTTTCTAATTAATCAGCCAAGACAGAGCCATATGTCTTGTGGCTGCACTGTTTTCCTGGGTGGTTGCTCCATGTTCCGATTAAGCATTGTGATCTTGTATTAACCAGAGATATAGAACATAAAAGAGAGCATATTCATCATTATTGTTGTTCATTAGAACCACCATAACCCAAAGTAAAGCAACTAAGCATAGCTACCCAACAGAAAGATAAACCCAGGTTGACAAGGAATAAGGGTAATAAAGACTAGGATAAACCTTAATAGGATCCATCAATATTAATGCAAGCATATGCAATGAGTGATTAAACACATTATTGGGACAAAAGAACAAGGACACACTTGCCTTTAACCAAAGTAGTGATGTTGGTCAGAATGTCTTCACCTTCTTGCTCTTCAAAACTCTCAAACCACGTTCATTCTACTCGCATCAATCATCAGACACAAACATACAAAGCAAACATACAAGCAAACTAAGAACAATGCACCAATCAAAAGAGAAGCTTTAAAACAACGCACTAAAGGATAGGCTCGATGCTAAGGATCACTGAAGCACACAGACCGTGCTAAGATAAGGGAAAGGCTTGGTTAGCTTTATGAAGGGCACTGGGCTTGAGCAAGAACTAGGATCAAAAGATCTTGGAGCTTGAAAGAAGACTAGCTCTACAACAGAGACACACTGAGACAGAGCTTGATAAAGAACGTCTAACGACTGATTTGCATATATGAGGAAACAACTATGAGCTAGGTTTATTTTAATTAGCAAAAGATATATAAAGGATATTTCATAAAGAAAATACCCCAAGTTGGAATTAAAGCAAATTAAACTTTATTTACAAAACCGGTGTAAAGAACTAGTCAAGTTTTATTTATAAAGATTCATATATGAATTATATCAATTAAACATTTAATTTAGAAAAACTAAACTATATGAACAATCTAAACGAAACTTTGTAATTCGAGTAGATCATATTATTATCAAAAACATTATGGTATTGGCATTAATCAAATTAACATGTATTTGTAAAACCGGTGTAAAAGCCTAATCAACTTTTAATTAGAAAAGTTAATTATATATTAAGCAAATTAATATTTGGCTTATGAAAAACCGAGTAAAAGATCTAATTAGATTTTATTTATAAAAGCACATGAAATAATAATTAATCAAATTAAATTTGATTATGAAAAACGGTGTATAGCTCTATATAGCTTTTATTTGGAAAAGGCATATTTAATTAGGCATTAATCAAAATTAATATTAAATTTATTTTCAGAAAACAACCATGATGAAAACTCACCACTAACGTGTACATCATGTCATTATGAACCTAACGCAACTTGAACGGATAAAAACGGAGCTAAAACGTGAAAGATATGGACTTTGAAAGCTAAAACTTGATGTCATGCAATGCCTCGTCAGCTTTGAGATGATCTTTCCACCTTCATTCTTTAATATCATGACCCACCTTTTGGTCCATCTGGTTGAAGAGGTTATTATCCTCGGGCCTGTATATTTGCACAACATGTTCCCTTTTGAGAGGTTGATGTCCTATTTTAAGAAGTATGTTCGCAATCGTGCCCGTCCCGAAGGAAGCATCGCAAAGGGATATGCTACGGAGGAGGTTATAGAGTTTTGTGTCGACTTTATGGATGACATGTGTCCGATTGGACTCTCTACATCACGCCATGAGGGGAGGCTCAGAGGAAAGGGCACAATAGGGAAAAATCTCGGATGGACATGGATGCAATGTTATATGATCAAGCACATTACACTGTACTGCATCAATCATCACATGTGGCTCCATACTTGGAAGAGCACAAGTCCATTCTTCGTGCTGCAAATGAAGAGAAGTCTGAACCCTGGATTACACGACACCACATTGATAACTTCGCGTCCTGGCTATGGAAAAAAGTGAGGGCTGATAAAACTGTTGATGAGATCCTGCTATGGTTGGCTAGGAGGCCATCTATCACAGTAGATACATTCCAATGATATGAGATAAATGGCTACACATTCTACACGAGAGCCCAAGACAAAAAGAGTGTAAACCAAAATAGTGGTGTTCGTATGGATGCAGTAGACAAGGAAGGGAACATACAAACAACTATGGTTTCATTGAAGAGATACGGGAATTGGACTACGGAGCTTTCAAAGTCCCTCTTCTGAAGTGCCAGTGGGTCAACAATACCGGAAGAGGTTTAACGACAGACAAATTTGTGATGACAGTTGTGGATCTCAACAAGATTGGATACAAAGACGAACCATTCGTCCTAGCCAATGATGTGACACAAGTTTCCTATGTGAAAGACATGTCGAGCAAACCACCGATAAAGAAGGGTGCCGAGAAGTCGGTTGCTGACGAGCTGAAGCGTCACATAGTTCTACCAGGAAAAAGAAAAATTGTTGGAGTTGAGGACAAGACTGACATTTCAGATGATTATGACCAATTCGATGATCTTCCTCCATTTTCAGTCAAGGTTGACCCAAGCATCCTGTTAGCACAAGAGGACGCTCCATATTTGCGCCATCATCACAAGGTGGGACGTTCATGAAGAGGAAGGTTATTAATGTTCCGTTAGATAATGATGATGATGTATAATATGTTTTATTAACTTATGCTCCTGTAACAAAGTACTATAATATTTAGTAACAAAAAATTGTGTTTTATCGGTGAAAATATTAGTTATTTTAATTTTATAGACATCATTTATTATTAAATAAATAATTTAACATGAAAATATAAACAAGCAATACTAAATCGAGGTATACATGTTAATAACACGACATGTACAAGTTATATATAATTTTGCATGGCAAAAATATATTTTCGTTCGATTTAAAAATTCAACATGAATTTTTGACCAAAATAACCTATTACTAAGTTTAATTAATAAATTTGGCAAGTTTGAGATCTAACTTCACATTCCATAGTATATACCTACATTAAGCACAATAGGATCTGTTTTTACATTTCTCCATGTCAAATATGATTTATAATAAATTTAACAGTAAGTTGGGAAATTAAAAAGGAAAGAAAATGAAAATCACATTAGTACCGGGCCTAGATAGGACCCGGTACTAATGTGTCAAAACGAAAAGCACATTAGTACCGGGTCCTATCTGGCACCGGTACTAATGTGCACATTAGTACCAGTGCCTGGTGAGGCCCGGTACTAATGGGGGTATATAAGCTGCACCTCTCCTCCTCTCCAACACTTAGCCGCACACGCCCTCCTCGCCACCGTCGCGCCCTCCTCCCTCGGCTCGCCGCTGCCTCTCCTCCGCGCCGCCGCCGTGCCCTCCTCCACGCCGCCGTCGTGCCCTCCTCCGCGCCGTCGCCGTGCCCTCCTCCGATCCGCGCCGCCGCCGGCTGTGCCTCCTCTCGCGCCGCCTGCGTGCCCCTCCTCCGGATCCGCCGCCGTGCCCTCCTCCACGCCCCTCCTCGCCTTCCTCCGCGTCGACCACCGCTACCGCAGCGTCAGCCTCTCGCTCGCCGCGTGCGCCGCCACCGCCGGCGCAGTCGTCGATCTCCGCTGCCGTTGACGTCCCCGCCGGCCGCGCCCATCGACACCGGTGCATCGCCTCCGCTATCGCCGCCCTCCTCCCGCGCGCCGCCCGCCTCCTCCACGCCACCGCCGCCGCCCGGCCTCGTCCGACGTGACGCCGCCGGTGAGGTTCGCAGGGTGCCGCCGGCGTTTAGTTTTAATTAGTGATTTTAGATTTAATTAATTAGTTTTAGATTTAATTAATGATTTTAGATTTATTTAGAGATTTTAGATTCAATTAATTAGTTTTAGATTTAATTTGTGATTTTATATTTAATTAGAGATTTTAGATTCAATTAGTGATTTTAGTTTCAATTAATTAGTTTTAGATTTAATTTGTGATTTTAGATTTAATTTGTGATTTTAGATTCAATTTGTGATTTTAGTTTTAACATGTGATTTTAGATTTAATTAGTGATTTTAGATTCAATTAGTGATTTTAGTTTTAATTTGTGATTTTAATAATATGTATTTAGAGATGAAATATGTATTTAGAGATGAAATGTGTATTTATTGAGATAGAAATATGTATTTAGAGTAGAAATATGTATTTAGAGATGAAATATGTATTTAGAGTAGAAATATGTATTTAGAGATGAAATATGTATCGCTCGACACTTAGCTAGTATCGCTCGACACGCGCTCGATTCTCGCCCGAATCGCTCGCTCGACCCCGCCCGACACTTAGCTAGTATCGCTCGACACGCTCGATTCTCGCCCGACACTTAGCTAGTATTGGTCGACACACTCGATTCTCGTCCGACTCGCTCGCTCGACCCCGCCCGACACTTAGCTAGTATCGCTCGACACACTCGATTCTCGCCCGACTCGCTCGCTCGACCCCGCCCGACACTTAGCTAGTATCGCTCGACACGCTCAATTATCGCCCGACTCGCTCGCTTGACCCCGCCCGACACTTAGCTAGTATCTCTCGACACGCTCGATTCTCGCCCGACTCACTCGCTCGACCCCGCCCGACACTTAGCTAGTATCGCTCGACACGATCCATTCTCGCTCGACTCGCTCGCTCGACCCCGCCCAACACTTAGAAATTCATTTATATACACAGAAATTCATTTATGTACTCAGAAATTTATTTATGTACTCAGAAATTCATTTATGTACTCAGAAATTCATTTATATACTCAGAAATTCATTTATGTACTCAGAAATTCATTTATATACACAGGAATTCATTTATGTACTCAGAAATTTATTTATATACTCAGAAATTCATTTATGTACACAGAAATTCATTTATATACTCAGAAATTCATTTATATACACATAAATTCATTTATGTACTCATGAATTCATGTACACTTGTTTTAGTTATGATGGTTCGATCAGAGAGGGAACAAGAAGATGATGAAATGATCTTAAATATAATTGGTCAATCTGCGCCCGAGCAGCCTCAAAACGAAGAAGTACTCAGCAGGAGGCGCTTCCTCAACATGGAAGGTGATGGGCAAGAACATGTAGAAGAGCAACCAATTGCCCAGGAAAGCAACGATGTGCAACAACAAGAGGTATAATGATGGCCCTCAAGATTTGCATCCCGAGTTTTCTTTAGGAGTTTTCATATATTAATAGTAGTTTTTCCATTCCCCAGGTTCCTTCATCTTCGAGCTCAAAGAAGCGTCAAGGGAAACGTGGGCCGAAGAAGCCCCTAGAGGGTCGCTTCATCATAACAGAAGTCGATGATGCTGGGAAACCTGTAGCTCCGGAACATATCGTGACCAAATTGGTGAACCACATTGGAGCTCTTGTCAGGGATCACATCCCAATAAGCATTCCGTATTGGAAAGCTTCTGATGCTCCTCCAGCTCCGCTATTAGTATTGGAAGGTGATGATGAGAATGCTCAACAGGAACCGGTCGTGCGGGAAGATGTGGTCGCAGACACGGACAAGGACATGATTTGGAAACAAGTGTTAGCACACTTTGCATTCCCGGACTTGAATGAAGACCGACTGGCAAACGTGCGTGTTATTGGGCGATGCAAAAGGGTGCAATTGCCTTCCAGTCGTACAAGAAGCGTCTGACCAAAGACTACATTAAGAAGGGGATTACACCTGATTTCCAACAGAAGGGATTAGGGAAGTTAAGAGATCACCGGGATGCATTTGTGCGGCACAAGGAATCGGCAGACACCATCAAGATGATTGAAACCAACACCGTCAATGGGATCGGGAGGAACAAGAACTAGTAGCTAGAGGAATCATACCCGCAACTCTAGATTGGGCCGAGCGGGCAAAGCATTATTATTTTGCACATGGTGGCAAGCTCAATCCCGAAGATGGATCTTTGTTGTTGGGCGATCAAATAAGAGAGACAGCTGCAAGGCTTGTTGAGTTAATACGGCAAGCGGCAGAAGGAACTTTCGTGCCTGATCGAGAGAATGACGAGCTTACTATGGCACTAAGTACAAGAGAACACCCTGGACGTTGCAGAGGCAAAGGTGTTATTCCATGGAAATATGCATTTCAGGAGCACATTGATTCCTACATAAGTCATCAAAGAACTAAGGAACAACATGCACGACAGATACGAGAGCTGCAACAACACGTCTTTATGAATGAGAAAAAAATGGAAGACATCATCGACCAGCATGTGGCGCTTGCTCTTAGCAAGCAATCAAGTCGACAAGCACTTGCGACGAGGCCGCATCATGATGAAGTCAGCCCATCCAACAAGCGTAAAAGTAGCGTCGCTTCCACAGAAGCATCTCCAACCACCACGAAAGCAGCTGCCCCGTTAGAACAACGCCGCTACCCCGTGGACGACATCACTGCGAGGTCCGCATGTGACATTTTTTTCAAGTCAGAAACAAGAGGATTCTGGTGGCGTACGGTGTGGCTGAGGTACCGCAACCAGGGGAAATATTTTTGAACATCGATTATTCCAGTCACGGGTGCGCCAAAGTCTTTCTGGATCGAGTGGTTGATACCTGGGATGACCTCGACTTGGAGTTCCCGGGAGCTGATGATGCAAATACTCTAGGGGAAGCATTGCACGGTTGGATTTTGTGGCCCAAGGATCTTATAGAGATAATGAAAGAGAACACAACAACAGTCCAAGATCAGGTACCACCTTCACCAGCTAGAAGGGAACGCAGCAGCAGTCCAGAACATGATGCAACCGGCGAGGCGGCCCCGAACATGCTACTCCTCCTCCTCCTCCTCCTCCTCCTCCAAAGAAGCAGGGTTCAAAATGAGGGCATCCTTCTCCTCCTCCAAAGAAGCAGGGTTCCAGATGAGGACATCCTCCTCCTCCTCCTCCAAAGAAGCAGAGGATACCCAAGGAGAAGCCACCTCCAACGAAATTATCTTACGAGAAGACGCAAGAGGAACTAGATGCATCAGTGCGGGAGGAGCTGGACAGACAAATATTCAAAAAGAAGACGCCTGCACTTGAGAAACCATTTGACATGTACAAATTTCACCGCTTCACGAAAAAATGGAGGAAGAAAAAGGAAAAAGCCGAAGCGACCTACGTTGTCTGACTATGATCGCACGACGATCAAATTCCATAAAGCCAATAAGGCTCATAAAGTTGGGAAAACTGTTCCACAACTAGGGACCCAATCAAAGCAATATGTCCCAGACCTACAGGTACTCTCAGATGCAGAGCGTGGATTGCTTGAATTCGGTTTGGACGCAAAACTGACACCTGCTCAAATTCTAGGCATTGCTCAAATTGAAAAGCACCCAGGGTCAGGTAGACGTGATTATGTGCCTGGGATGCCTCTTCTCTGGGAGCGATTGTTGCAGGACCTTCCAACTAGGATGTATGCTCTGCACAAATGGCACATACAAACGGCGGGACGAGGGGTTGAATTTATCGAAGTTAAAATTGAACAGCATCTTTTTTTCCGAGGTCGCACCACTTTCCCTATTCTCATGAAGGAGTTCTGGTTCCTATTCAATATGGATGCAGTGGACGTCTCCTTCGTCACTTGCTGGGTTCTATAAGTATTTGTTGTACCATAATCTTAGAATCACTGCTCTAGCCATTTTAGACCGTACCTGAACTTCTTTATTTTGTATCATGCAGCATGGAGATGCAAGCTTGCCGGAGGCTTGGAGTGCACGACATCGGCTCATGGATCCTCAAATGCTAAATGAGATGCTTGTCCGTGATTGCCCTGCGCCTACTGTGGAGACCTTATTCACATTTCTGGGCCTTCAACGCTTGAAGGACTGCATACTTATTCCATACAACTACCAGTGAGCAACGTTTTTCTCAACTCTTTATCTTTTTCAAAATACATTCAATATTTCAGTTAACTGATTCTTCCCTAAAATGTATTGATAGCTTCCACTGGATTCTCATTATTATTGTACCTGATTTAAGTCTTACCCACGTCTTTGACTCTATTGACGGATATAGTCAATGGTATGAACCTCTCGTAGAATTGTTGAATGCTGCATGGGATATGTTTCGTGTAAAGTGGGGGGCATTGAAAGAGAAACTTCAATTCTACCATGATTTCCCGGTACGTGTTTTCTTCACTGATCTCATGTCACATTTTTCAATACAAGTTAACAAATATATCTTAACTTTTATTTTCACATATGTGCAGTGCCTGAAATAGCCACCCGGTA
The DNA here is from genome assembly GCA_022644695.1 of Cenchrus purpureus. Taxonomy (NCBI): domain Eukaryota; kingdom Viridiplantae; phylum Streptophyta; class Magnoliopsida; order Poales; family Poaceae; genus Cenchrus; species Cenchrus purpureus. The sequence goes on from CP053466.1 coordinate 46,757,548, forward strand.
CCAATCTATGTGGATTCTATGTATGTGAGTTCATCCATCACTTTGCAAGTGGTAGCTTGGGCCCCTTCAGTGAGAAGGTGCGTACACAAAAATGCAGACAAACATATCCCTAGTTCTTATTGTTCATATTCTTTTTTCTAACAAATAATAACTTCTTTTGTAGATTTCTAACATCAAGGAAGGATTACTCGAGGCGCAAAGAATCCGGTTAATTCAAGAACAACTCTGCGGATTTATTCTAGACGAGGTGATTAATCCCGCAGGAGAGTTTCATACTGGTGACTCAATGGTAACAGTGAGCAAAGAAGACATTACTAGCATTGCTAATGAAGCTCAGCAAAGTACCGACAAGAATAAGGATAAAGACGTCGATAAAGAAGGATCTTCTTCTAAGGACAGGGACAAAGACGTCGAGAAAGAAGTAACTTCCGCTAAGGACAAGAAGAAGGACGTCGAGAAAGAAGCAACTTCTGCTAAGGACAATAAGAAGGAGGGCGAGAAAGAAGCAACTTCTTCTAAGTACAAGAAGAAGGAGGGCGACAAAGAAACAACTTCTTCTAAGGACAAGAAGAAAGACGTCGAGAAAGTAGGAGCTTCTTCTAGGGTCACTACGAGAGCACATCAGCGACGAGGAGGGACTTAAAATGATGACGTTACACTTCCAATATTTGATTCCACGTATGTATGTATATATATATATATATATATATATATATATATATATATATATATATATATATATATATATATATATATATATATATATATATACACACACTACTTAGTGGCCGGCCACAGAATAGTTAATTCTATGGCCAGGTCCAACGAGCAAACCACCCGACGCAGTGACGCACCCAAAGCCCCCAGCGGTCCACCCACACGGCTCGGCTCAGTCAACCATCTCGCCGTTGCCGGTCCAAATTGTGCCGCTCCACCGAAAAAACTCATCTCCTCGCGCCTTCGTATCCAGTCGCCGATTCGCGTCACAGCGGTGATGCCTACGGGAAACACAACTCTACGGCACTGGATCCTGTAAGCGGCGCAGCTCCAGGCCTCCATATCTAGGTGCATGGTACGGTGGCTCTATGGCGCTTCGCGTCTACCTCTCTCGTCGCAACAGTCACGGGGTGGAGCTAGAGCTCCGCGTCCGGCGTGAGGTGCGTGCGGCTCGACCGATGGTTCCCAGCCCCGTCGAGAGCTTCCAAGACTGGCCCGCTACCGCGCAGCTGTCCTCCATGGATCTCGGTGCGTGCGAGGATTTGATGCTGGATAATCCATCCAGCTCGTCAGCGCCCTGTGTGCGGACAGGAAGACATGCCGTGAGTACCAGCATCTTCACTGCGGATGCAAGTCGTCCAGTCCAGGCACGGCGACCTGCTAATCGTATGCATGTTGTGTGTGTGTGTGTGTTTTTTTTTTTTTTTGCATTTACCAAGGGTGAAAGTTAATGGACGCTTTTGTGTTTGCGTAAATGCCCCAGCCAAGGAGAAACCCATTACCTGCAGCGAGTTCGTTCGTTTCTCTATTCAGGTCTGCTACGGGAGGAAAAAGGGTTCAAAAGTGGGAATCCTTTTGTATCAAATAATCTGATTAGCGACCTGTACTTATGTGATCTCACAGAAGAGGCTCTTGATCTTGCTTGTGTCTAAGATGCTGCCAGTCTATTTGTTTACTCTCTGCTTTTTTCTATTTCTGTTGCAGAGCCTATAATTCTTTTTTTTTGTGAAGTATTAAGAAACCTCTATAAATTTCTCATATTATTTACTGCAAAAATGGTAAATATATGATTCTATTATGGTAAATACCATTGTGGTAAATCAGCGATGTTATTCTAGTAATACTTTGTGGTAAATTGTAAAAAATGATGGTATTCTTGTAAATTCTTTTGCGGTAAAATCGTAGATGTTATACTGTGGTAAATACTTTATTGGTAAATCTATGATGATATTCGTTTAATATTTTGTGGTAATTTGTTTCATCTTGTAGTATTTTGGCTCATTGGAACCGCTTGATGATAATTGTTTCAGGTATATCCCTCTCGTCAGTATAGTCAATGGTACCTCGGAATAGTAAAATGCCTAATTGTGGTAACTCTCATTCCGACCTAATGTACTATTCTAATCGTATTTGCTACAGGTGTGTATATACAAAATAATAAACTATGGGTTATTCTCGTAAGTAGTAACTAGTAACTATTTACCATGAATTTGCACGCACGTGTGGACAGTATAAAATAATCCATGCACCGCATGCGTGCCTATAAAACTGAATAGGACATGCAAGTTTTGTTTATAGTGGTAAATGCAGCATTAATCAGGGACCATGATTACCAAAGCCCGGCGCCCCAGCTAGCAGGCATCGAGTGGGCTCGCGCTTGGCTCACGCATGGCTCGATGGCTTCCTGCCGGCTCCTGCGCGTTAGCGTAATTAACGGGAGGGGAGGTCCACAGATTAAAGATGGGCAAACCGGTGGATAAATGCGGACCGTGTCTCATGGTTGGTGTAGTCGGTTGGCCTGGCTACAAAATAAGTTATTCTACGACCGGCCACGGAGTATATATATGTATATATATAGGAGTATATTATATAGTACCTTGGGTACCGAATAACTATTCGGTACCCGAGCCAACCTCGCACCGTCTGGGCGCCGCTCCCTCCCACACACCAAGCCAGTATTTTTTTTTGCACGATCCCCCACGTCCTGTTTTATCTGCAGCAGTTACCTCCTCCCCGGACTCTTCCGTCCGCCGCCGACCACACGCATCCCGTAACCTGATTCCGATCCACTGCAGCCTACCGACCCCCGCTCGCCTGCGACACCGTCGGCCCCGCTCGCGCTCAACCCCGATCCATCGCCGCCGCCTCCGGACTCCGTTGTCGCCGTCGTCCCGTGTTTGGCCGCCGCAACTGCCTGTCGTTTCTAGGAATCTAGGTCGCCGCCGGTGGCCCAAGCTTCTAGTGTTGACCTATAGCCTTCCGATTCCACGCGACGTCGCGACCCAGCCACCGGCGGTGAGGGCCTCCACCGCATTCAGTTATTCTCAGCTCGGTGTGAGCTCTGGATTCGACCGCCGCCACACTTTCTTGGAGTAATCGATGCTGATTCCCCACCTATTTGCCCACAATTCCTTCTCGCGGAGTCGCGGTTGACGACGAACAGCTCTCGATCTTGGACTCTCGTGATTTTTCCCACCAGGGCAAGGTACGCGCATCCTCCCCGCATCGATTTTCTTTTTTTTTTCCCCTTAGGTGCCAATGATTTGCCTAGGAATAGGATGCAGTCTAAATTCAGTTTGAGTTTGCTGCAATCTGTATCAACGTCATCCTTTTCCCCGTTTTCTTGTTCATCACTGATTGGTATCTCTCTGCAAGTATTCAGAGATCGATCCTGCTGCCCTGACGTCCTTCACCGGGATGAGCAAGAGGCAACAAGCGCCTGCAGTCTAAATTCGGTTTGAGTTTGCTGCAATCTGTATCAACGTCATCCTTTTCCCTATTTTCTTGTTCATCACTGATTGGTATCTCTCTGCATGTATTCAGAGATCGATCCTGCTGCCTACTGACGTCCTTCACCGGGATGAGCAAGAGGCAACAAGCGCCCCCAACCTCTACCGGCTCCTAGCTAGTACAGCCTGTAGAACATCCCTCTATCGTGCTGCAGCACCAGCACCATCTTTCAGCCACGGTTCATTTTGTTTTAGCTCTACCCTTCAAAAAAAAATTGTTTTAGCTGTTGCATGAGATGTGTTCTGGAACTGTTTGTTTTAATTGAATACTAATTATGCAGTAAAGGGCGGATTAGATTGTTCATCCCATTGTTTTGCTAAGTGAACTAGAATTTGGTTAGTTTTCTGAAATCCTGCTGTTACTATCCCTCATCTCGATCTGTGTACATTGAACTTCAGGCTAAGGTAATATTTTCTGCTGGTATTGCCTGACTAATGATAATGCTAGATCAGTTATATGTTTTGATGGAGTAATAATCCGGTCCACAATTACTGGCAAGACCCATGTTTTGATGCATTAATAGTTGAATTGGGACCTCACTTGTGCATAGTCTGAGACATCAAGAGCTGCTGGGCCACTGATTGTCGGTTTCTGACCTGACATTCTGTGCCATCAGTGGTGTTGTAATGAGGTTCATGGCCAGTGCCAAAGCATTTGCGTCTATGTACTTCAGCTTGGCGTAGTGAAGCCTCTTATCCAGGTAATCAACTAACCAATTACTGTTGGATGTGATGCTGGATGCATGAGTCATTGCAGTATTTTTGATTTTGTGATTTTAATGTAGGGAAGAAGGCCATGCCCATATCCTTAGTTCGATCTTTAGTGCACATTATTTACTTAAACTCCAGTGATGCTTATGTTTGCCTGTGCGACAGTTGAGAATAGATAATGAGCTTGTATAGATTTTGTTTTTTGTACGTTTTAATGAAATTATTGTGCAAGTATATTCGACATTTATGTTGAGCATCATAGAAAAAGAGGTATGTATATACATTCGTGACTAATTTCTGATGGAATTTTTTTGTTTATTCTCTCCTTGCAGATTTATATACAGGTACAGGTGTTGAGTATTCGTTTGAATGCTAGATAGAAGATCTGAGCAAAGCATAAGTAGGCCCTGTTTGGCCGCGCTCCCTCGGAGGAGTGGAGCGGCCGGAGCTGTGTTTTTCAGTTCCTGCAGCTCCGTCTGTTCTCTTCACAAAACAGCTCCTTCTCTATTATTGCTGACAAAAACAGCTCCTCCGGTGCATCTCTTTGGTATAGCTCTGGCAAAAAGGGCTCCACAAGCTGTTTTTGGAGCGCTCCCATAGAGGGCCATAGATAGATGATCAGAGCAAAGTATAATGGCAGTACAGGCTCGTCCTGATATCCAGCTGCTCATTCTCATCAACACCACCTTGGTTCATAGTAGCATGCTTTATGTAGTGCACGGCCTCCCTTGCAACGCCAATTTGGTCATGTCATGCTTATGGGCTCTTATGTTGAATCCCCAACCAAAGCTCAAGTCATGTGTTGTCACCAAAAAAAAAAAGCTCAAGTCATGTATGTTGGGCATGTACATGTCACAATATCTTGTTGAATTTGTTACTTGTAAGACAATGAAGTTTTACACATTCACGTATCATTATTCTATTACCATAAAAAAATCATTTTTAAAATACTAAACTGGCGTCTCAAGATCATGAATGAGATAAAAATGGTAAATCCAATATCTCCTTGTGAACACTGAGATGCAGCACTGTTGAAACGACAAATGAAAAAAAACAAGAACGACAAATGGAAATATTGAGTAGTTTGATCATAAACACTGAGATTTTGGTTGTTGTGACAATTGCCCGCGCGTTCTGTACTGTACTTTGAGGAAAATAAATAAAATTAAATACACCTCATGTCACGTAGTTGCCCTTAATTGAAAAAAAACTCTACTCTGTGTGAGCGGTGGAGGTTGAAAAGTGGTTGGAAGCTCAGCAGTCATCGAGGGCAGACCGGCATACTGCCGGCCGGTAGCACCCTCCGCATGCACGAATTAAAAAAACAGGTTCGGTGGACTGAAGTCTGGAACCGTTGCCAGCGGGAGCGCCGAGGGAGCAGGGGTTGGGACCGGTTGGCACCGCGGGGGAGGGAGGGGCGCTCGTGCGCTATGCCGTGCGTCGGAGGGGTATCTGGTACTGAATAGTTATTCAGTACCCTGGGTACCAAATAGCGGAGTCCTATATATATGTATATATATATGTATATGTATATATATGTATATGTATATATATGTATGTGTATGTATGTATGTATGATGTCACTTTATATATGCACAAACGACTTTATAACGCTGTGTATTTGATTAGTATAAACGAATCAAACAAATACGTCTAAATACGTTCAAATACGAAACAAACTAAAAAGAAATGAAAATAGGAAATTAAGAAAAAACACATTAGTACCGGTTGGCTAGCCCACCCGGTACTAATGTGGAGTCCGCCACGTCACCCGGGGGAGGCCACATTAGACATTAGTACGGGTAGAGAACCGGTACTAATGTGACCTCCACATTAGTACTGGTTGCGTGCCGGTTCCAAACCGTACTAATTAGGTTTTGGAACCTGGTACAGATAGTTGTTTTTCCCTGTAGTGGCTTGTGGTGGGTGCAGCACAGCGGGCGTGGCGTGGGGATGCGGTGGCTGCGGTGGGGGCAGCGTGGTGGTGCTGGTGTGGTCAATGTGGTGGTAGCGGTCTAGCCTGGTGGTGGAGATGGTGGTCTGGTGGTGGCGGCATGGGGAAAAGAGGTCGGCGGGCAGCGGTGGGGAGCGAGGCGGCGAGGTGCGGCCGGCTTTGGGGTGGCGGTTCGACTTTTCTTATTTTTTGTAAAATGTTTGTTATGTGTATGTTTTGGCACGACAAAGCCATGCCACGTGCACGTCGTCTGCCATCGCCATCTCCGTCCTCTCTTTTTCGCGGTGTACCCAAGAAAACACATAGCAAAAGATTTGTCGTGTGTAAGATAAAGGGCACATGGCAAACTCCTCTTCGCCATGGTGTTGGTTGCCTTGCTGGCTTCACTGTGTGTGGCTGGCGGCGAAGTCTTTGTTGTGGGCAAGAAGGCCTTCGTCGTGTGGCTCAGGCACACTGCGAAGATGGGGATTCCGGTAGTGAAGCTAGCGCATTTTATAGGGGCCACGTCGCATGCAAAGCACAGCCGTCCGTCTTCCATCTATTTTAAAAATCAGACACGAGCTCGGGTGCCCACTCCCACTAGGCCTCTCAACACTTCGCATTTGCATTGTGGATGTCCGGTGGCGAAGGTCATTCTTAGCCGCCGATCCTCCCTGCCTCATGATTAAGCCTGCAAGTGGTTTGGACTCAAACAGTTTTAAAAGTTTGGATTTTGCTTTGGTCTCACTTAAGTTGGGTGCTCCTGGGCCAACAATGTAAACAGTTTGGTTTGGTTTGGGTTACAGCCCAAAGCAGTTTGGTGTGAAATCAATATGAAGAGGTTTTAATAGGTTGCAAACGGGTCGTAACTTGTGGTTTGTTATTGGGTTGAAGCCTCCGTCTCGTAGTGTGTCGTGTCGAACCCTCCTTCCCGTCCGCTCGCTCCCTTCCCGTCAGCGCGTTGACGCACCGCCTCCTTCCGCCGCCGCCGCCAGCGACGCCCACCTCTGCCTCACCCGAGTCGCCACGAGACCTCCACGCTACGCCCCGTGGTCCCACCCGTCCGCTCCTCCATGGCAGCCGCGGACCTCGAGCTCTCCATAAACCGACGGCCAAGCGGTCCAAGATCCGGCCCGAGGAGCGGTGGAATGGCGAGGTCTCCATAAAGCCGTCGGCCAAGCGGTCCAAGATCCGGTGGCCGGAGGAGCAGTCCAAGATCCGGCGACCGGATCTCCCTTGGTGGATTCCCCTTCTTCAGATTTGGAATCCATAGCAACCTCGTCAACGTGGGGATCCACGAGCTGTCTGTCTGCCCATCTTCCTCACCCGCTGCCGCTGCTCCACCTCACCACCCGTCACAAGACGCCGCCGGCATCGGCGCCGCGGTCTCTGAGCGCATTACTTCCTCCTCGACCACCGCTGTGTTCGCTTCCTCTCCCGCCGCCCCAGGCCCTCGCCGCCTCGGCTTTCTCCGCCGGATGTAAGGTAAGTCATGCATTTCCTCCTAAGTTGGTTCATCGCGTAATTTGCCGGAACAAAATATTCTACCGAACTGAAGCATCATTATCTTGGACTCTTGGCATGCTTGGGCATCGAATCATCGATGAGATTCTCGAACTACTCTGACCGAGTTCCATTCCTGCACGGCATCGCCAAGCATCGGCTGTGTTTGTGGTTTTCATTCCGAGCAGCATTATCTTTTAGTAAAAGGACTAGCAAAACTGCAAAAGTAAACAGCTCCTGAATACAATAAAAATGAACTGAGCTGCAACGAAAACGAAAACAACTAAATTACAGTTAAAGTTTGTGGTCAGGGAAGTCAGTCTGAACTTTTGGAATGGTTTCCTTTCTCAACCATTTAGATTCAGTGCTGCCGTTCCTCGAATAAGATTCAGTGCTAGTGCTAAAGCATGGCAAGAGCCCGAGATGATGCTCTCATTGGTCCCAGTCCTGCTAATTGATACATTATGATTTGAGCGGTTGGGTGTTCAAACCGATTTGTCATGAATTTCTGCCGTTCCCATTTAATAAAAAGAGTATTCTAAGCATCTGGTATCTGCTTGTTTTTCAGTTCCATGTTATTAGTTGTCATCATTCTAAAATAACTAAGAACAAGTCCATATATAGTGCAGGAGACTTGGCACTTGATACTCTCCTTTTTTTCCTGGTATATAGTGCAGGAGTATATAGTGCATATACTACCCAAGCCTCCTCTAGCAGGCGGCATATAGAGCTAAAAGAAACTACCCAATCTGTGCAGTCAGGAGTCAGTAGTCAGTTGCTGTTTGGCAGTCTAGACTATCAGTGTGTTAGCAAATGGTGAAGCAAGATGCTTTAGCATCAGTTAGCACTGTAAAAGGTTCTTCTTTTGGCTATGTTGGCTTGAATTTGTAGACTGTCCAGCTCTTCAACTAGTCTAACTTCTTTGCCTCCGAATGTTGCCTTTGCATGTGGCTGAGTGAATGTTCCACCAAAGTTCTTTTTTTTCTAGAATGATTTCTTACAAGCATGTTGAACTAAACTGAAATGCAAAAGGAGTAGTAGTATCTAAATTATCACTCATCTAAAAAATGGTTTGTTAGAATCTGGACACTTTTCTTGCTGAATTAATACTGTTCTTCCTGTATGCTTTATGTTGTCTAGCATGTCAGCCAACACCTCTACAAACACTTGAGCTCAGACGATTCTACCCCAATACACGTGTCAAAAGGTCCAAGGTGTGGGAATATTTTGAGCCAAATTTAGTAGAAACCGATGATGGTTTTAAAGTCAGTATGCAAGTATCTGCCGACTCCATTTAAGTACAAAGTCGGAACAAGTAGCCTTAGAACCCACATTCAAAAGTATTGCCATGTAATCGGTGATGATGAAAGGTTTATATCAACAATGAAGAAGCCTATAGAGAACTTTGTGTTTGACCCACAGTTCAGTCGTGAGCGTATGATTGAGTTTGTCATACATGCTGAAATCCCATTTAACAAGTTTAATGATCCATACTTTGAACCATGGATTCAGTCTATGCAACCATCTCGGATGCTCCGTATGCGGTGATTGTTCGCAATGATTGTCTAAAGAAGTACAAGAAAATGAAGCAGGATATTCAGAATGAATTGGACAGCCTGGATTCCCATGTGTGCTTGACATCAGATTTGTGGACCTCAATACAAAACTTAGGCTACATGGTTGTTACCGCTCACTACATCACCCCTGACTTCAAGATCAATAAGAAGATAATAAGTTTCAAAGAGGTCAAATTGTGGTGTTTCCGTCTTTATATCCCCCTTTTGATATGATTCAGTTGATCTGGTGCCTTTTGAATAAGCTTGGTTATAATGGCATTGTTCAGTGCATTACAGCACAAACACAATAATGCAGCACCAGATTGGAGTAGGTTCAAAGAGCTGGCTAGCTAGGACAGGCTTGAACCATATGGCACTGTGCTAATCTACGCAGTGCTCACTTAAAGAAACCTCTTTCTTCTAGTATTCTAGACCAAATGCAGATTTCAGAAACAGATTTTTGTTTTCTTTTGAAGCTGGGCTCATGCATAAGCTACATGTTCTTGAGTTTGCTTTTTGTGAAGTAGTAGAGCATGTGCCTCTCTACTATAATTTCTGCACATGTGAATGGGCATTGATGTAGTCTGATGAATTTGTGTTTGGTTAAACTTCAATTATCCCCCTTCATTTTCTGTTCATGTGCAGGAACATCTTCAGGATTCTAGTGTACACCAATGGAGCAGCCAAGGAAGGAACATATTCTGCTATTTTTGTTGCGGACTCCATTTGCAATGTGATTTATTTGCAGAACAGGATGTGTGAGATACTGAGAATCTGAGATGTATATGATTTGAGAAGCTGAAAAGATTATTTTATTCTAGAAACGCCTCCTAAACGTGTGCTATTTTTATTCTAGAAACGCTAAAGGTGTATTTATTTATGAGGTGTGTGCGGATTGCTGTATTTATTTATGTTTGTACATTTTCATAATTGTTGGTCTGTGCTCCAAAAGAGACGTGGTCTTTCTTTTTTGTAAATTCACCTTGCAGCGTGTTCGGTTTGACGGGCTAGAAAAGTATTCGAACACAGGCCAACACGGGCTAGTTAGCTAATAGAAACCAACAGAGAACCCACGGTTTGAGAAATGGGTTTTAAATGGTTTGTATCCATAGTTAAGCTAGTAGTTTGGTTCATTACAGGTTGAAACATCATTTCGAGTTGGTGCGGTTCGGTTTGCAGAGGTGGTGGATTGGGTTGGTGGGGGTGTACAAAATGGCCTGCTGCACATGGATTCAGTTTGAATTCAACCTGGATGTCGGCCCATTTGCAGGGTTACTCATGATCCCATGCGCCACAGCCAGCCATGGCGCCATGGCCGCGACCGGAGGAGCTTGACCGTGCCCAGCCATGGCACAGACCACGGGAGCTTAACACCTCGCCGCGGCGTCTCGGCTCCGGCCGATCTCTAGCTCCCCCCCCCCACACACACACCTCCCTCTCTTCTCTCTTCCCCGCGTCGGTGACTTCTCCTCTCTCTCCCCACGCTGGCCACTCCATCTCCCACTCTGGGTTGTGCCTACATCATCGCCCCTCCGCCAGCTGCTATTAGAAAATACACGTCCCGAGCGGGCGATGGCGTCACTTGACGTCATCTACTAATCTAATAAAGCCAAAGTGACCTATAATTTGGAACACAGGAGTACAAATTATGATGGTACATGTAGGAACACTAAGGCATGACATTTATTTAGCTAGTACATATAATCATGCCCAGTCCGGTGCAATCTTATGGATAGACCTCAAAGACACCACGAGCTCCAAATTTCTTTAGAAGCTTGTAGTCACTGAACCCTGCTTTCATGAAAATCTCACGCCATTCTTTCTCGTCACGTTGACGTCCTTTAGTCATTGTCATCATGGCAACATCCATTAAGAGGTGGGCCTCCAACAATGGCCCTGCAGTGTAGTCAATCACAATATCACCAATAATAACTTTTCCACCATCCTTTCGTGAAGGAATCGCCTTACGGCATTGAGCCATGATCTTCACGCAATCCTCATCAGTCCAGTGGTGCAGCACAAGCTATCATCATGCACATATTGTAACACAGTTATTATATGCAACGATCTGTAGCAGTATGAGTGAATGTTCTACATTTTTGAGCGAGATTGCAAGTCATAGACATCAAGATGAGAAAATGTTAGGGTTGTAATTGACATGTGAAATTAAAATTGCAGTGATACCCAATTTAATTTATTTGGTTCATGAAATTTTGATAAGCAACGGGTATAAATAAAAGAATCTCAAAAGTTTTTACCTTTAGCACCACAGTTTGAGCAGGTGGGATGAAATTGAACATGTCACCTTCAACATAGTTTATCGCACCATCACACGGTTTGGAGCTGATCGTCTTGGGATTGGCCAGAACCGTACACTTTATGTGTGGGAAAGCCTTGACAAGGGCCCTGGCAAATGCGTCATCACCAGAGGCGCCGCAGCAGTAAGTCGTTGACTGAATCCCTTAAACAAGTCCTGAACTCCCGCATTGCAATTGGAATCCCAAAGTTGTCGTGGGCTTCCAAAGCTTCATTTGCTAACTTGTGGTAATCTTCATCAAGGCTCTCCATGCTCTCATGGAACAAAGTTGCCCCATGCAGCTCCTCGAATGGTGGCGTCACTACGTCCTTCTTGAACCAGTCAGCTAGCCCCACTGACGCATCCAAGTAACGTGTTGAGGTGGCCGTTAGCACGAAAGCCGTATGGTTGATGTGTACCTCGTCAGGGATACCATGAACCAAGAGGTAGGACACCGGGTTGATGCAGTATACCGCCTCCTCGGTGCTCTTGTCCATGGTGAATATGCCCGACGCAGCCAAGAGCCGCATCAGGCGGCGAAGGAACGGTAGCTTAGCAGATGGGAGAGACAGTGCAGTGATAAGGTCAGTGGGTGAGGCAGCCCCACCAAGGCGGTGGATCGCCGTGGGATGCCAAGCTCGACTGCGCACCTCAGAGCCATTGGCGTCAGGTAGTAGAGGCTGTGGCGAAACAGGTCGGCCTGCGCCTGCAACAGCTCCGCGTCAGTGGGGACTATAGCTTGAGCCGCCATTGCTCCGTGCATCAATTTCCGAAGTCACTTGTGCGTGGTTTGTTTAGGTATGTCGTCGACCATCAATCCTTGCAGGGATTTATATAGTCTGCGCTGCGCGGGTTAGCTAATATTTGACTGCTTACAACTGAGCTGTCTTCTTGTCATCTCGTGGAACACGAGGTGGTTTGGTACATGGTGTGAGTGTGACTGATGGCTTATGACAGAGCAAGGGAACATGGTGACATGTGTGAGTGTGCTAAGTTATATTTTATTGTGCTCGTGTTTGGCATGGAAAGTATAATAAAGGGCACAGTTACAACCAACGCAGACGTACGAGTAACGAAGGGCAGCTGCGAACCTGAATCGACAACCCAAACGAAATGATAAGTCGACGTCTTCAGGTGACATGAATATATCACAGTGAAAAAAAACAGACTCAATGAAATTAACCCACTGCCACTACTAGAAAACGAAATTTCCCTGTGTGTTTTACATTTCCCTGTCGGTATTTGCAAAAACACACAGGGAAATTCACTTTTCCCTGACGGTTCTTGAAGAACACACAGGGAAATACCAAACCCGACAGGGAAAGTCCTAATTTCCTGTGTTAGATAAAATACACAGGACATTGACATAGCAGGGGAATTTTGAATTTTCCGTGTGTTATATCTAACACACAGAAATTGACATAGTACACGGGGAAATTCCTCATTTCCATGTGTGTTAGATAAACCACACAAGGAAATGCATATTGACACACAAGGATATTCATCGACATGGGGAGGAAGAACTCATCAAGTCAACAACAGTTCATGTTTCTCTTTTTAATCCAGAACTAAAATTTGTAATTGGTATTTCTCCCGCATAAAAACTCAAAACTTGATGGTTCTTTTTCCTATTTTTTTCTAAAATCATGATTTTGTATTTAATAGCGTTTGTTTGCATGTTAATTGATATTTCTTGGATCTTTTTTTATACAACTTGCTTTCTTCCACATAAATAGAGAATACAAAAAATACATTTTTCATAACACAATTGCTAATGTAACTTGATATTTTTTATTGTTACGGTCAACATAAGGTGGTGTTAAAAATTGAGGTGCATACGAGTTGAAACAAGTTACAAGATATTCAAATCTCAAATTTTGACTTGAACTATAAGAAACTACAAGAGAGATGTGTCCATTTGTGAGCAATGTACAATTCCTTTTTATCAAAATCATTTAATTTTTTTATCGTAACCTTATATGCGAACTATGTTGCCACATCAATTTTTAGAATTTTTTGATCAAATCTAGATATTATTCTTATTGTTATGTGGTAATTTGGATATAGAAATGTGAATTTTCCCTATAAGTGTGTTGATTGTTTCATTAATTTCCAAAAAGTGGGCTATAATGGAACATATGAGCTTAAATATACATTTTATACAATTTTAAAAATTTTATTGGAGGTACACATAGGTCAACTTGGATTTACTTTCGATAAGCACGTAGAAATTCATTTAAATGATAGAAAATAACAAATTCATTTGAAAAATTCTTGAACCTCCTAGATGACAACTTAGATGTTGTATATTGTATGTAGAAACTATATTGGTATTCCAATGATAATTTATTTTGCATATTACTTCATAATGACGCTTTAATTAGGTGAAATTAAAATAAACATAAGAGGCCACAACAGTGTTTACGGCCCACCCTATGTAGCCTACTGCCCTTTTCTCGGCCGTCGATCCATCCGATCCGACCGCTGCCAGGTCTTCGAAGCCCAAGTCCTCATCCGCATCCTTGCTGCACACCCCGAACCCTATCCACACGACACACCGCACAACAGCCACCTCGTCTCCTCCCTTGCTCGCCTCCGAGCTCCAGTTGCCGACCCGCCGCCGGGTCCCGCTGACCACCATGACTTCGCGTGCAGCCGCCCCATACCGCCGCCACTCCATGCGGCCGGTCCCCGCACCCCGCCGCCCGCCGAGCCTCCACGCGGCCGGTCGAGGCCCCTGCCGGCCTCTACGCCTCGCCCGTCTGCGCCTGCCAGACTCCGTGCCGCCCAACACCGCTGACGACGGCCTCTCGCGCTACCCCATGCGGTGGCCGAGGGGCATGCGGAGGAGCCAAGAAACACGACGCGAGCTGAGGTACGGTCGCGTCTTCTGCTTCCCTTTTACCTTGATAGCAAATAGCAACGCTTGCAATATTAGTAGTACTTGAGTATTTCAAGTTCTTTGTTACTACTTGTTCTTTTAGTATCATCTCGTTCTTAGATCTTGTGATTTGTTTTTGCTTGATGCGAACATATCCGATCTATGAGTAGTTGAAGCATTGAGTCAATTGTTCTAGTATTACTAGCTCCTAAATTGCTTTAAGTTTCTATACATTTTCAATTTATTTTCATGCTTTCTGTGTGCATTCCATTCTCAAATTTATTTACGCTTTTGCTGATGGGTATACTATACCTTGTCAGTTTATTTTTATGCTTACTATTTACATCACTTGAGTTTAAATCTGTTGGCAAATTAATTTTGCAGTGCTTATAAAATCATTTGCTTTTATACCATGTAGGGAGGATTGCTTAGATGCAGCATCTTGATAAGCTGTATACAAAGCATGATATTGCTTGGTTTACTCCTGTGGAACTCTTTTTGTGGATGTTTTGGAACTTAGAAAACTAATGATCTTCGATCCTGCAGAAACTAATAATGGGTACTTTGCATCAATCAAGCTTTATCAAGCATGTTCCTTGTTGCTTGAGACTTAAGCTATCTTCCCGATTTTAAAATACCTGGTGACAGAGCTCCACTGGTTTCATCATAGGTGATGTATCCTCAATTCCTCATAGATTATCAAGTGTGTAATGCTTTAGTTTTCAAACCACTTGCTGTATTTCTTCAACTAGGCATAAAAAAATACTAGAGCCTTGCGAATAACATGGGCTTTTGTTATTGTAGTTTTTGGATCTGGGAGATGTGAAATTAACAATGGAGGTGTTGGAAAGAGACTTGGAATGGCTGGACATATTCTGCCTGCTTTGTAAGAATCTCTTTGGTATAATTCGCAAGTGTGCTTGAGATTGCAAAGCGTACTACTATAATTCGCAAGTGTGCTTGAGGTTGACTCTACAGCAACAAGATTAGTTGTTTTGGAGCATAAATATTTTCTCTAGTGCTTATTTGATCTAAAGGTTGCTAAACAGATTGAGCTGTGACATCTGTTGTGTTGCTTAGTTTAAAACCAAGAGCAAATGTCATTTGATTTGTATGAAACTATGATTATTGTAAAATGAATTCATGGTCTGACAGTTCTATACTTTGCTAGTGCTTTGAAAATTAGTTCTTTTAGAGATAATTGCAGGTTTGTTTCCTAAAATTACAGATGTCTGTACATTTGGTCACGTATTACATTGTCTATGGGTAACACTTAACTGAATTTGTGGACTGTAGAGTGCATGAACATTTTGAACCCTAGTATGCTTGATAGAGTATTATATCGCCATACGGCAAATTACTCTCTGTACTACTACTACTGAACATATTCTCTTGTAAATGAAATACTCATCTTTGTGTCATTTGCTACTCTTATATGTGTGTCTATAATGCTTCAAGGCTTGGGTGAGCTACCAGAAGGCTAAGAGTAGCTGTTAAGGGCTTAAGGCTTGGAGTGAGCAACAAGAAGGCCAAATGGCAACAGTAGTATATGCTTTTCATCAGTTTACACATTTGGTAAAATGTTGTTTTACTTTGTGCCATAGAAAGGTCAGCTCATCATGTACTAATTATTTACCCCATATTTTTCAGACGGAAGAAAGTCCATGGAGTGAAGTTTAGTGAAATAAGATTAAATCGGATTCTACGGCTAACACTGTTATCTGATAGTTCCTTATCCATTGTGATTGTAGGGTAAATGTACTTGTCTTGAAGCTGTGAATTTATGGCTATGTCCTTATTTTGTGGATGCCAAACTGTTATCTAGATGCATGTACTGCACGTTTTTATGAAATGTGAATGCTAAGTCGTGAATTCAGCTTTAATATATATAATTAGCTCATTTATATTTTTTTTTGTTTGTGATATGTGTTTCCCTGTCGGTTAATAAAAATGACAGGGAAATGAGGTTGTTTTGATAAGGAAATGTGTTGTTCTGACGGTGCAAGTGTTTTTCTCTGTCGGGTTTTCTTGCCAGGGTAAAGGATCAAAACCTGACGGAGTAGATTTCCCTGTGGGTTGCAAACCGACGGGGAAATGGAAGAACCGACAGGGAAAAGCAAAACCGACAGGCAATTTTTCTTTTCCCTGTCGCTTTATCCCTGTCCGACAGGGAAATTATTTTTCCTTTTCCCTGTCGGTATTTTTCATTTTCCTGTCAGTTTTGGCGCACACAGGAAATTTCGTTTTCCTGTCGGAGCAAAGTCAATCGTCGTCCGTGATCCGGGGGGCCGGGTGGGTGCTGTTGCATCCACCCTGATCGATCAGTGTCGGTGTGCACAGGGGTTTATATAGTCTGCGCTGCGCGGGTTAGCTAATATTTGACTGCTTACAACTGAGCTATCTTCTTGTCATCTCGTGGAACACGAGGTGGTTGGGTACATGGTGTGAGTGTGACTGATGGCTCATGACAGAGCAAGGGGATACGGCTCGTGTTTGTCATCATCTCGTAGAACACGAGTTGGTCGGGGACATGGTGTAAGTGAGTGAGAGATGGCTTATGACAGAGCAAGGGAACATGGTGAATTGTGTGAGTGTGAGTGTGCTGTACGACGTTATATTTTATTGTGCTCGTGTTTGGCATGGAAAGTATAATAAAGGGCACAGTTACAACCAACTCAGACGTACGAGTAACGAAGGGCCGCTGCGAACCTGAATCGACATCCCAAACGAAATGATAAGTCGGCGTCTTCATGTGACATGAATATATCACAGTGAAAAAAACAAACTCAATGAAATTAACCCACTGCCCCTGTTAAAGTGTGTACTTGATCTACTAGTGAACTAACAATCAGTATTAGGCGGTCGGCACTAAAGGTAGTAACGTGTGTGTGGTGTGAGGGGGCGCATTTAGTAGTGCCATGGCCTCTCATCCCAACTTCTCCTCTCCCTCTCAACTCTCATATTTGGCTAGTGTTTTTTCCAGCACTCGGTTAAGAGTTTATTAGTTATTTTGCCCAAGGTAATGCACTCGGCAAACTAAAAAAACACTAGGCAAACATGCGGTTTCTGTTAGTGTTCGTTCCTGACCACTCATCTTATTAAAAAAACTGTGCAAAACATTATATTGTTTGTGGTGGTTTGCTTTATTAATGGAAGTGTTTCATAAATAACTTGAATTTGACTATATTTGCACAAATTTTTAGAATAAGGTAAGCGGACAAACTTGGGATTGAAAAGTCAAACGACTTCTAATTTGGAATGGAGGGTGTAGTAGGTTGGGTGGGCATTTGGCATGAGAATATATATATAGCGCTATAACGGCTGCAAGTTTACAATTAATAAGATGGCAGGTTCAAAATTATTGAGCTGGTAGCTCATAGACATAGAGCACTGGCATTTCCCCACAGTTCTGTGTGATGATGAGGCCCAGCGGCCGAATATGAGCCCGTGCTTTGATGGAGATAACTTCTTGTGCAGCGACCAGTGCCGTCCCACAAAATTTATAGGCTCCTGGGAAATAATAAGACACTAAGGGCCCGACAATATAATATTTTAATATAATGATTACGAAATCAAATCTCTAAAGCCAATCTCTATCCCCACAAGCATTAATCAAGTACTAATAAACTACAAGTCTGCATCTGCAAGACTGCAATCAAATCCATACCTTTTCAACTTTGCTATGGACCACTAATCAAGAAGACGAGAAGGGCAGGTCGCCTGGGGGCTGGGCCTCGTGTGATCGTGTCTAGGGATTGGCCGGATAGGCTACTAGCGAGGAGAAGGAGAACCGTGAACGGAGAACGGCCGAATGGGATGCAAGCAAGCAGGAGAAGAGGAAGACGGGCCGGTGTCGCTGAATCGATGTTCGCTAATACCCTAGTCGCTGAGGCCGTCGCCTCGTCTTCTCTCGTCTTGCGATACGTATCACAAATAGACTACTAATAGCTAGGCCTGTGTACTGTGTACACTTGATAGTATTCTCATAGGCCCCCAGCGGCTTGGGCCCATAGGCGCGCCTGCCCCCGGCGGGTCTGGGACGCCCTGGCGCCACTGGTGTACCTGTTTGGCTTCACCGTTTCAGTTCCATTTGCTTTTATAGTTTGTGCTTGCAGAACTGGCAGCAGGAATGCGAGCAAATAATTGATTGTAATTTGTATATCTGCCGTCAGAGCTTTGACAGGCAAGCAAGTAATTTGTATATCTACATTACTATACGAGAACAAATCAAGGGCATGTATATTATGCCCGGTCTATTTTCGTGGTACCAACTATTTTGGATTAGGGGTCTGAATGTGTAGTTCTTCAGGTTAGATGAGGACATGTCTTCCCACCATACAAAAAAAGACATACGATGGTTGTGGGAGGTTGAAGTTCTTGCTCATATTGAAAACAAACTACTTTGGGATGTATAAAAACTTCCAAACAGTTGGACAATCCGTGCTACATTCCATACAAGTTGTCATGGTTTCACTACCGGAAATCTCATTATTGTCCTGAGGCAGTGATTTTGCCGTGAGCCAAAAGTCAGGTTCACGGCAAAATACCTTTTTCCCGACAGCCAACTGTAAAACTCACGGCAAAAAGGAATTTGCTGAGAGCGGCTCACAACAAAAAGGATTTTTGCCGTGAGTCTTTGTGGCGGCGGCAAAATGCTATTTTGCCAAGAGCGGCTCACGGCAAAATACCTTTTTTCTGTGAGCCTTTTTTCTAGCCCGATCATAAATTGAAATCAAATTTTGAAGTAGTAAATTAATTCAAATAAAAAAATTTCAATTACAAAGATTCATTACTTCTCAAGATGAACAACTTTTATTAGGGTAATTTCTTCATTTGACAAAGTTGAAATAATTTTGTTCACAAAACCTATATCTTATATAGTTTCCTAAAACTATACGAGAGATGTATAGGATTTGTGAAGATTGTTAGTACCACAATATCGATGATCAAATGACAAAAATAAAAATTGTCGGTCTTTAGAACTTACGTAACTTTGTAGTTGAACCATTTCTAATTTGAATTAGTTTTGTCAACGAAAAGTACGTCTAAATTTCTCGAATTTGAAATTTTGATTTTTTTAAATTACCTCGAATGAAGAAACATTGTAAATAAAAGTTAAAGTTGTAGATCTTGACAAGTTACGAAATTTTGTTGTTTACAACTTTTAAATATCAACGAAAATATTGTCAACAAAAAACTAAGTTGATTGTTTCAAATTTGAAATTTAAATTTTGTAAACTACCTCGAATGGAGGAACTCGCAATATGAAAGTTGTGTATGTCAAAAAATTATGAAACTTTGTATTTGACAACTTTTTCATTTGAAACCATTTACTACATTTAACTATTTTTTTAAAAAAACCCTTTTCTGTGGGTCGTAATTGGACCGGCCGGCCCAATTAACACGCTGGCCTCACCCCCTCCTAACGCTAGCGTATATGAAGCCCCTCCCCCCACTCCTCTCGGTCTCTCCTCCCTCGCTCCTCCCCCACGCCGCCGCCTCCTCTCCTCTCTCCCTCCCTCGGTTCCACGGCCGTCCTCTGCCCGTCCTCCGCCGCCCGCTCCTCCGCCTCCTCGAATCCTGCCCCTCCCCTCCTCCGCTCACCCCTCACCTCGTGGCGAGGAGCAGCGGTGACGGCGACCGTCGCGGCCTGCTCTAGCCCGATCCAGATGGCGACAGTGGTCTTCCCCTGCGGCATATCGTGCTCCTCTTCCTCTGACGAGCAGCAGCTACGAGCAACGACGACGGCCTAGCCCGCGGCGGCCTCCACGTCTCCCGCGTGTCCGGCGCAGCGACCTCGACTTCAGATCCGGTAGCGCAGCAATCTCGAGCTCACATCTGGCGGCGCGGCGGCCTCCTCTTGCTCCGGCGCGGCTACCTCGACCTCTTCTCCTCCGGTGCGTCGGCCTCCTCTCCACTGGCTCCTCGACCTCCTCTCCTCAGATCCGACCGGTGGTGCGACGTGCGTGCGTGGTGGCGGCGTCCCATGGTCGGCGAGGAGGCTAAGCGGCAGGGAACGCGGTGGCTGGAGGTTTAGCGGGGGCGGCGGTCGTCTGGCGTTGTGCGGTGGTCGGCGGCCACCATGGTGATGGGCCCGCGGAGGACCACGGTGGCTGGTTTTTTTTTATTGTGTTTCGATATTCTTTGCCGAGAGCCGTTCTTGCCCTATGGCACACGTTGGTCATGAGCCATTGGGACGGCTCATGGCAAAGAGCCGGCAACCTCTTTGCCGTGAGTTCTATGCCGGCGGCTACTCACGGCAACCTCTTTGCCGTGAGTAGACTGCTCTTTGCCGTGAGAAACCGGCTCACGGCAACGTCCCCGTTTCCCGTAGTGTTTTGCCCAGGCGCCAACAATGAGTTACAAACCTAAAGCACTCTGCTGATTGATGAATGCCAAAGCAAGCACAATTGCTTTTCAGTTTCCGCGTCCCTATTCATTTTAGCAGGTCTAACTGGCCAAGAAATTCAATTGGCCAACACCGTTTGGCCATATTTTCTTTAATTTTGAATAGAAAACACATTATCGGAAGAAATACAATAAAGCATTTTAACATAGAATATATATATTTGCCAGTCTAAACTGCTGAAAGGTTTCATTCGGTCTATCTATGTGTAAATTAATTATTTTTGAAAAGGTCTATCTTTGTTGCTGCCTCTGTCCCCAAATTATAACTTATTTTAGCTTTCTTAGATTCATATATTTTAATATACACCTAAATGTATATTATGTCTAGTTGTATAATAATTGGTATGAACCTAGAAAACCTACAAAGACTTCTAATTTCGGATGGACTATTTCTCAAGGAACTTCTAGTTATATTATCATTTGTGGGCATAATAACAAAAAGAAGCGCCACAAAACTTTCACGGCTAGAACTACAATCTATCCTAGCAGCTGATCGATCCCGCAGAAACAAAGTAGAATGTGTCTCTCATGTTGAATCTCGGCTATCTTGTGAGTTCGACCTACTTACAGTCCATCTAGATCTATCTAGATATTCTTATGCTGTTCTTGTTCATCTTCTGCCCATTCCTTACCAAACCCCCTTTTTCGGACTTGGTATATGAAATAGGAAATGATAGCGACCCCGAATCTAATTTACAATTGAAGCTCCACATGTTCCTATGTGGTCATTACAACAACACCAACAAATCATCTTGATGTCACTAGTGGAGGAGGGGTCATTAGTCCCGGCTGGGAACCCCGTAATCTGTCTACGGTCCACCCGGGACTAATGCTTAGAGACGAAAGGCTCCCTTTCTTACCAGGTGACCAACCGGGACTAAAGAGTGCCTTTAGTCCTGAGTGGTATTACCACCCGAGATTAAATGAGGGGCACTTCAATGTCAAAATAATAATGCTTAGAGACAAAAGGCCCCCTCTCTTACCGGGTGGTCAACCGGGACTAAAGAGTGTCTTTAGTCCTGGGTGGTATTACCACCCGAGAATAAAGGGGGCACGCCAGTGTCAAAATAATATTTCAAAATTCCTAGGAGGTCCTTACACGATTTTTTCATGCGAAATATACGCGTGCGCGGTGCGGGGATTCGAACTCATGACCTGTAACCTCGCGCATAACTTCCTTACCATCTCACATACACAGCACATGTGATTAAGTAGAGGATGCAATCCTCTTATAGTAACTCGTGGGAGACCCTTTAGTCTCGGTTCGTAACACGAACCCAAACTAAAAGGGTGTCTTTAGTCTCGGTTCGTCAGAACCTAACCTCTAAAGGTCTCGAGCCTTTAGTCTAGGTTGGTGTTACCAACCTAGACTAAAGGGGAGGCTTTTAGTCTCGGATCGTAACACCAACCTAGACTAAAAGCCCAAGACCCTTTAGTCTAGGTTCGTGTTACGAACCGAGACTAAAGGCCTCTTTTTAGTCTAGGTTCGTGTTACGAACCGAGACTAAAGGGTCGGAGCTCTCCTGCTACTCATGGTCACGTCGACTCAAAAGTTTTTATCTCGGGTACAAACTTCAACCGGGACAAATGAAGTGGAAAAAAAATTAGTTCTCCACCAGTGTGCTGTTCATTCCCATAGACAAATATGTGATATATGTTGTTTAAGAGTTAAGACGTAATCGATATGCTAGAAATAACATGCATGCATGCATTCCAAATTTCCTACCACTAATCCTGCTGTATAGAGTTACAATAGAATGCTACCCCAGATCTGGTTTGCTGCAACGATTCTCAAATCCCTCCCCATGCTCGAACGTAGCGTCTACCTGTTCCAGTCTGAAGCTGGCCGGTAGCGACATTAACATGTGTTCATTTCACATTCACCTTCAAGTATAACTGGCGACATGACTGAAGAGCTGGAGTGTCTGGAAGCAAGCAGCGTCCATAGTAGTTATATAACTCCACAGGCAAATATATCGTTTATGTTTTTTTATTATTTTTTGAGATATGATAGTGAGATATATACATGTGACATAAATCAGAACTTGATGCATGATGAATTACATTCATTTGGGAGAAAGTACGCTTAATTTAAATAAAAAAATAAATAAACCCATATTTCTACATGCGAAATTATTATTATTATTATTTTCGATTTTGCGAAAATATACAACCGTTTTAGAATTTGGCAAAACTAGTCTACAGCCGTCGTGACCCACGGCGTCCGCCGTAGCGCACGGCGATTGCAGAGCCAGCCGCCATGCGCCGATCGGGGCGAGGCGGCAGCCTAGCCGCCGTCCCCCACGGCGTTTGACCGGCAAACCGCCGTGGCCTACGGCGGCTGGATGAACCGCCGTACGCCACAGCGGCAGTAGGCCCCAACCGCCATGGGGTACGGCGGTAACATTTGTGGCCGCCATGGCCCACAGCAGTAGGGCCTCTGGCCTCTCTAAGAGGTGAAATTTGGTCAGAAATTGTCATAATAATTCGTAAAAAAAGAAAGAGAGGGTTGAGAAGGAGAAGGGACTGAGGTGGAGGGGGCGGAGCAGTGAAGCTCTGCCGGTTCTTCGCTTCATTGGAGGTATTTCGATGATTTCAACTTTTTTAGTACTTTTAGTTAGATATAATGAAGACGTAATTAGTATTGATTCATTAGATTTCTGTAGATCTATGGTATAGATGAAATAGTTTGTGGCTGTAGTTTAGATTTTAGTATATATGTTTGACACTCACTAGATTATGTTAGATAACATAGTTAGTGTTGTTGACTGAGTAGATTTCAGCCGATCAGTTTGTAATTTTAGTGTATATATTTGTTAGTAGTTAGATTTAGTTTTTAATAGTGGTTATTACTTTTTATTATGGATCAGACATGTCAGAGACACAGTTACAGTCTAATTGTATTATGAATATGGAGAAATTAGATAAGGACCACAAGGAGTTGACTTGTCAAATTTTAGTTCAGTTGAGAAAAATGTTAAAAGAGCAGTAGAAAGAACTTGGGAGGGTATAAATAGCTGGCTATGCAAGGCATTTTCAGTAGATTCAGAGCAGCAATGTCTGTCGGTAATGGCAGTAATCAACAGAAGTGATCAGGTGTATTGGGAGCTCATGTGTAACATCCCAAATTTTCAAATATTTAAAAACAGCTCCTAAAAATTTCCTTTTAAAACATATAGCAATTGCACTATAAAAGACCCCTCATTTAAATTCCTTTTTCATTTAACTCCCTAGGAATCATGTGCATTTGAGTGGCTAACATCTCTCCTCACCCCATATTCTCTCTAACTAAGCCCTAAGGAAATTCTAGAATCACCTTTACTTTTGGGGACAATCCAATTTGAAACTTCATTTCAAGTTTGAACTCATTTATCATTTCAAACAATTGCCAAAACATTTCAAACCTAGCTGGGCCAACTCCAACCAATTTAACCAAACGTCAATTTCGGCCCAGCCTGCCTCCCTCCCCCTTCATCCACGCGCGGCCCACTGCAGCCTAGCGGCCCGCATTGCCCCCGCCTCGATGACATCATCATCTCCTTCCTCCCCCATCCCCTTCTGTTCCCCTCCTCCCCGACACTATGCCACGCCGCCGCCCCTTCCCTGACCCAGCCACCTAGGCCTCTAGGCTCGCCCGTAGCTCACGCGTCGTCAACGCCTATGCGGCCGCCGCCAACTTTCCCCTCCCTTTTCACCCAGGAGCCTGCAGCGCCCAAATGCGCACACACGTGCTCCGGGACGCCGCCGCCCGATGCCCTCCTCCGGCTCTACCGCCCGATGCCCTCCTCCGGCTCGAGCGCCGCAACTGCCTGCACTAGGCGCATTTTAGGCGCCCCTATCACCTCATCCATGGCTTGTACCCCACCCTTATCTCCTGCGCCATGGCGGTATTGCCGCCGCACACCAGAGCTCCGCCTCATGGGGAGCTCGCTCGACCTCCCATGGCGCCGCCAGTCTTGCTCTCCAACCTTAAGCCCCAAAACCGCCTACGCCGCGCAAACCGAAACCACCCGTCTCCCCAACCCCGGAGTCCCTCGCCCGCACGCAAGCTCCATGCCACGGTTTTGGCCCCGCCGCCACAGACACCCTTCCCCGAAGCTTCTCCTCGCTCGCCATCTTCCTTCGCCTCGAAGCCAACCAGTTGACACGGCACAACCCCGTTGACCCTCTCAAACTATAAATAGGAGCCCATGGCTTTCACCACCCCGCACTCACTACCGCACCGGACATAGGGACCTCGCAGCGCATCCCCTACCCGTCGCCGTTCTCCTTTCTCACAGGAGCGGACCAGGTCGAAGCCGGGGAGCTACGCGCGGTGATAGACACACCTCCTCCTAGCGTAGCGCCGCCCTAGCGTGGCGGAGCTCCACCGTGGAGCCATAGGAAGCTCACCGCTACTGAACCCCATCGCCGCCGCGCTGCTCCGCCGCATCCGTGTCCTCCAGCGCTGTTCCGCCACCACTCCTAGCTGGTAAGCACCGTTACGCTGCCAAAATTTCCCCGGGTCCCTTAGCCCTAGCACCGTAGGTGTCCCCCGCCGCTGCCGCTCCTCCGTCGGGCATGTGCTCGCCGCCGGCATCTCCCCGGCGAGCCAGCATGCTGCCCGAGTGCACCGCCATGCTCACTAAGTCTCCATGTACATGCACACATCCTTAATTAGGCACAACACCACCCCTAGGCCCTATTCCGTCCACGGCCGCGCCATTGCTCCGCTCCGGCGTGCCTGTGCGCCGCCGCCGGTTTTCCCCGGCGGCCTAGCTATCTTTCCTAGCTCCGTCGTGGCCTGAAGTGCCCCCACAGCGAGCTCAAACTCCAGCCGGCGAGCCACGGCCGCCGGAATCGCCAACTCCGGTGTCCCCCTGCCTGCTGCGCTCGTGTATCTTGGCGGCACCGTCCAACCCCGTCCCACACCGTCGCCCCTCTCCTCATTGTCAGGCGTGGGCCCAGGCGTGGCCGTCACTTTCTGTTGCCTCTTCCCTCTTTTCCCCTGAACCCAGTCCATGTAAACCAAAGACCCCTGCACCGCCCCGATCCACAGCCCCTGGTCCACGGCCCGCGGTTGTTGCTAAGTACACTCGTCTAAGTGTACACACAACCTTAGTTAGAGCACCTAGATAATTCCAAAAATTCCCCAAAATTCATCAAAAATACTAGGAGACCTAAGAACCCTAGATATGCTGCCCAAATCCCCATATCTCTTTTCTAGATATGGATTTTAATTTTCGTTATCTCATCCAATAGGAAAATCCTCTTAGTGCACCCAAGAATTTGCTTTTCTTTATCCTTAATCCCATAAATTCCCATAAAATTCCTAAAAATAGTGGAGGCCAATAGAATAGCAACCACACCTTGTCCATCGAAAATCTCATAATCCTTAGCCCTAGATAGGTTAAACACTCTTCTTTTTATTAGAAAAGCCTTTTTCTTATGCGACGTTCACATTCGATCTTTATCTCTGAAACCCTAGAATCCTACCCTAGCTATGTAGATCACGATATCTTTCTCTCTAACAGTCCAACTTATGATTGATGAATTGCTATGATTGTCGGATTGCTTTTTAATTTATGTGAATGACTACATAGAACGGGTATAACGCTGAAGGATTGAGCAACGATCAAGGAAGCAATCCAGGATTCAACGAAGGAGCTCAAGACTAATCCTTACTTTTTCTTACTAAGGAAGAGGAAAGTTCCATAGCAACCCCTTGGCTTCTACCATCCAGATAACTTCTCACCTTTACTTCATGCTTCCGCTTAAATACTACCCATCCTACATACTATATTTACTCTTGATTAGATGTACTTTTAAATAGAGTATGGTAGTTGCATGAATTGGACTAAGTAATAGAACTCTTAAGGATGGACTTGGGAGTATGGGGGCAACCTCAATGAAGGATATTGTCCATGCTTACTCCAGTCACATAAGGTCCGGTTCATGGGAAAGTCTTTCTAGTGATTTCATACGGCCGCACGGGCCAAAAAGGCATGGCCTTCGGGAATGCCTACTTATGTGAGGACTTAATCCACACCCCGCCACTACACCTAGTAAACCACCCTAAGGGGCTGAAGGACTGAATAGGCGACCAGAGAGGGGGGGAGTGAATGGGTGTTGACAGTCGATTTCCGTCAACCAAGAGCACTTGTTACACTTTGGTTTGAGCTTTGATTTATAACTAACCCGCCACTAGGCACACTAATGATGTAACAAGTTCGCATGTGGTTTTGGAGTGTGTTGTTTACGTAGGAATTAGGTACCTAAATGAGGACTTCCG
The DNA here is from genome assembly GCA_022644695.1 of Cenchrus purpureus. Lineage (NCBI taxonomy): Eukaryota > Viridiplantae > Streptophyta > Magnoliopsida > Poales > Poaceae > Cenchrus > Cenchrus purpureus. The sequence continues at coordinate 46,784,613 of CP053466.1, forward strand.
GGTGGAGTTCATCTAGCACTTTGTGAGAAGATGACGAAGCCCGGCACGAGTCAAGACACGAAGTGAACATGACTCCAAATGACCCGAGGAAAGAAGCATGAAGCCATGAAACCCCGAGGACCCGAATGGAAGATGCAGGAGTTTACGCGCCAAAAACCCTTATCTAAACCGCGGGGAAAACGACGTCAAGGACCCACATGGACTTCGACAAATATTCAAGAAAGTGCGAGAAGCATCGTGGCGAAAGACGGGCCCGAACCGGGCCAGAAAGGCCCTAGGCCAGCCTGCCCATACCGACCGGCCTGGCCCATTTTCGGCCCGATTCATTTATACCTCTGCCTCTGACGGCCGCCACATCCATTCATCAGAACTCAGCGAAACCTAGAAGTGAGCACCGGAGAGAGATGACGGCCGCGAGTCCTCGTAGTTGTCTAGGGGATGGCCTAGGCCAACCCTAGCCGCCATGGCCTCCCTACGTGGTTGTGCCATGGTGGAGTTCCGGAGCTAGTTGAGATCATCAATGGTATGTACTCGGTGGTGATGATCCAAACGCATCTATTATTATGTGAGCAATTACAATCTTGTCATCCGATCTATTAAGCGATTCCATGTCTCTCTCTTTACATTCTACCTATCGTGAATGTGATTTGATCCTTAGTCTAATCCATGGTTAGGCTATATAGCATGCTCTATGTAATCGTGGTGATTAGGTTTAGCATGTGGACCCTTCATGGTTCGTAGACATGCTCGTGTTTGAGCATGCCCGTGGATCCCCCGCTTCATTAAGGGAGCATCGTGACAGGGTGATTTCCCCCGAAAGAGCGGATGTCTTCGGGAGGTAGGCCGGAGGTAGGAGTTTAAGGATGCTAGTAGATGAGTTGCTCGATTCGTTGCTCGTTTGCCGGAGCTTGAACTAGAAGGCGCTAGGCCTAGCTACCCCTTCGGTGGAGCTTTACCTTAGCCGTTGTTCATGGATATGATCAACCTTGTGCTATCACTCATATGTATCAAGGTTTTCCTTTTTATATGCAATCAACGCTATATGTTAGGTTAGATTGACTAGATAAGGTAGAGATCCCTAGCGGTTTGCTTCCGATCCGTGGATTGACAATCCTTGGAGGACCCTCCTTGGTGAAAAAGGCACCAAGTCACCCGTAGGCTTGAGGTGAACTTCAACACGATTTTGAACCATCAACAAGCTCTTTTTTTCAAGGCCTGCGGATCAACTCGAACCCTAGGGTGATCTACCTTTCTATTTGACTAACCCTAATTTTTATTGTTGCATATACCCTTGTTTTCTTGTTTGTGTCCTTGAAAGCAGGTCAAAAGCTAGACACAAGACGTTAGATGAGTTTTCTACATGCACACTCCGACAAGATGATTGCAACATCAAGATTTGCTCTTTAGTGGTAGGTGCTAACTTTGGTTAGTGGCCCATCATCCGCTATCGAGCCCACACCCTACACAAGAGAATGTGAACAAGGTAAGTCAACATGTCAATTAAAAGTTTAAGACTAATGTTTTGTGGAGATTTGTTTGTTCAAGCAATAGATATTGGAAGCAATCACGATGCCCCCGAAATCACAAGATCAAGCTCTTCAACATCTTCGAAGTTTCTGTTCGCATTGATTTTTGCACAGTCTCATGGGAAGAACAACAGGGTATCTTTAAATATTTAGAAGCCCCACGAAGTTACGCTTCCAACGAGTCAAGAATCAAATCGATCGGAGGTTCCTACAAGCGGATATGGCCGAATCACCGATGATTGCACGTCCTGAAAATTTCTGGACAGTAAGCAAAGCTGAAGTGAAACAGCCATAACTCCCTCATTTGGACTCCGATTAAGATGGATGAGTATCCGTTGGAAAGGTAATTTTATAAACTTTTCAATAGAATTATATTTTGGTATATGTTCTGTTATGTATATAGGGGAAATCCAAAGAAGAGGCAGCTGCAATATGATGAGAACAAGATGGCGAAGGTGAGGACGACAACAACAAAGAGGAGCTTAGGGAATGCTTCCATTAGACAACTCATGAAGAAATTTAGAAGGTTTGGAACAAAACAAATACCCCTGGAGCATTGGCAAATGAAGACACGAGTTGGCGGCATCCGACGCAAGGAGATGTTTGAAGAAGACGACAATGCACTACACACATAAGACAACATCCAATGGCGCGGATATTTTTGGGCTCTCACATGAAGGATCATGGAACTACATAAAGACAGCTAAGACATGTGTGAAGCCCCGCAAATGAAGAAGAGGAGTGATCCCACTCAAAGCAACCTTGATGACATGTGGCACAAAGGGAAAATTTGAGAAAAGTCTACGCGAGCCACCTTTGATCATTAAGGATTGTTCGCTTTCAACTCCGGAGGATCACTCATGACGATAAGCTCGAAGGCTAAGGTACACATTAATCTCTCAACATACTTTTGGATATGATATATTTCTTTTGATATATTTGTGTTCTTATCCAATAGTATGTTTTGATTCTATGCCTTAATGATCATGTTGATATGCTAGAATTTCTTGAGTATGATAAAGAGGCTATGTTGTGCTTGAACACCTTTGATTTATTTGCCCAATGAACCCATGCCTAATGAGAGCCTTAGCGCTGAGCAAAAAACTTATGCTACCTTTAATCACAACATGTTTTGTTCACCAAATTTAAATTGTGGTTATGATTGCATATGTTTGTTTCACACTTTGTGAATCTTGGACTTGCTTCGTGCTAGGTCAAGCTCGTGACCTTAAAAGAGCGTGTGTCGGGAGAAAACCTGAGTTTCACTAACCATGCAGGTCATTAAACCTTAATAAAGAGAAGAGAAGCCATGCCCTAAAGGAATTGCAAGCTCGTGCATTGCCTCCCCCGAAGCAAAAGAGGAGAAGGTACGATGATGCAAGGAAACGATCGGGCAAGCCTCTCATCAAATAAAATGATCATGTCAAGCATGGAGAGTGGATCAAAGCTGCATGGACATCTTCAAATCTTACATGAAGGACCATGGCTTTGCAACAACAAGAAGGTACGTAAGAAAGTCGAGCTCTACGACTTTAAATGAAGCGCTTTGCGGGAGGCAACCCATTTTCTTTTGTTTATGTTTATATATATATAATATGACCGTCTACATTGTGATCTTAAACTGAACCATCAAGTAACATTGTACCATTGCTCAAATAAATACCACAACACCATGTTGTTTGATTTAAATGCTATTGAGAGAGCACTTTGTTCTTGATCTTGGAAAATTTGTAGACCTTTTTGTGTGCCTATTAGTGTTTAGGTTCGTTTTCTTTTGTGTCTTTTTAGAGAGAAATATGAAGTTGGCACCATCCTCTAACTCTAAGCTTGTGGCTAGTTAATTTAGGCTAACTCTTGCATTTGTTTTAGATAACCACCATATCATGTCATTTTGTTCATCCTTGTCGTATTGCATTGCATGCTTTGTGTTGATCTAACTTTTTGCCCAACCAACCTAAGCCTACCTATAGCCCCACCAAAAACCCATAACCAACAAGGGTAGGGTTGACTTGTGTTGATTGGCTTGCACTATTCTGGTTGGCCAAGCCCACCTCTATCCCTTGCTCTAACTAAAAACTTTAACTAGCCCTCCTATGAGAAAACCTTTCACACCTTTAGCCTTCCTAAAACCTTAGGTTTGTTTTTCATAAAAAGACTTTTAGCACATCTTACATAGAATTTCTATGCTTGACTCCCTCTCTTCAAAATTCTTATTTGAAGCCAAAAATATAGGATACCCATAACCTACCCTTAAAACCTTGTTAGTTTGGTTGTTTGATCTTTTCAACCCTTGCTAACATTTGTTTGCGCTAACTCTTTGCATTTGCATTTTGTATCCCCCTCATTGTCATCTTCCGCTTTATGTTAGCTTGGTCTTTTGTGCAACTTTATGATGAATGCTTTCATGTTTATGATAAATGCTTTGATCAAGCATTTTTACCTTTGCAATCTTGTGTAAACATGGTGTTTAGACATGATTGGAGACCACCATCATTCAGTTTTGCATACCTTGCTATCTTGTTGCATTGGTTGGTTTATAAACTTTGCAATGCGCCCTACTTATCTTACACTATAAGGAATTGTTAATCTTGGAATAAGCATGGTGTTTTGACCTTGGTTAATAAATCTTTATGGCAAGGGAGAAGTTTGGCAACCACTTTGTAAGCATGGAGCTTAGAATTTGGTGTAAATATTGTTTTGTCTTTATACCATCCTATCATTTGCATGGACCCTTGCACACATGTACACCCCCTAGGTTTTTAATTTTTCACTAGATTAACTATGCCACAAGTTAAGATCTTAGGGGATGTCTTTAGTTTGTCGGCATAGAGTGAGTTTTCCCGACCGTCACCACGGGGGTACTTTGTGCTTTAAAATTGTTTTGCGGGCATTGTGAATGAGGCTTGTGACAAAGGGTGAACGTTGGAGGACAATCAAGACAAAGTGAAGAGTATGAAGATCCACACATGGCGGTAGGACTTCAAGATGGTTCATCATCTTCCATGCCTAGCAACATGCTAAGCATGGGGTTGGATTTGGTGGACATGAGAAGACCACATGGAGCAAGGATCGCGGTTCTTTTTCCATGTTAAGCACAATGCTTAAGCATGGGGGAGGCCGCGCTACACTTCAAGCATCAAAGGACGGTAACAAATCCTCAACCCTCATTTTGTCCTTGTCTTTCTATATGCTTGTACATATGTTTATGCCTCCAACAACCTTAGATGCAACCTTTGTATATCTCTCTATAGAATAACATGGCTACTAGGAGTAACCTAGGTTTGTTTTTGTTTTCAATAATAATCACCGTTACCTTGTACTCACCATGATGATATCTCCTATGCTCTTACTTATGGATATATGATGATTGTTGCCACTTTGATCATTGTTGTGCTTGGTTTTTATATGATTAAGCTAGTTCTCTCTCTCTTTTAATATGAATCTGAAATTTATTTAATGCTAGCCTAATCTTTTGTGGAGGTTATGATAACTTAAGTCTCATATTTCTTTTTCGTTGCTCTCAACTTTGAATGAATCAAAGCACCTTTTTATTCTCAAAAAGTTATGCTAACCATGTCATGAGTACCGCTTGCATTTTGCTCTACCCATCCAAAGCCCAAACTTACTTGAGTGCAAAACATTAGTATATACAAGATTTATTTTTGGGTGCATTGATTCAAGGCTTAATTTCTCTGGCTTGAGACTAAGAAGCTGGTCATTCCGTTTTTGCGTATCGTTCTTTATGCTAGCCTCTTCTATCCATGTATTGTGAGTTTCCACATTGGGAATTTGCAAACCTCATGGGATATCCAACCAAAACCCAAATATATCTTTTTTGTGTTCACCTCCTTGACCACAACCCAATATATGAGTATGGATGAATATTTTGAGGAAGATTACAAGGAAGGTGCTTCAAGTAAGGGAGACTTCCAAAAGGACCCTTAGAAGATTTTTCGAGTATCTCTCTCTAAGAAAATATGAGAGCTTCAATTTCTACCTTGGCATCCTTATCACCTCTTTTGCTCGTGGACGAGCAAACGTCTAAGCATGGGGGGGTTGCCAAGGAAGTGCTAGTATAGTCTAGAGTTCAAGGGGAGCAAATAAAAAAAGAGAAAAAGTATGATGAAAAAAATGGAATGAATGAATGAAAAAAATGATAAAGGAGAAAAAGTTTGATGAGAAAAAGAAAGAAGAAAGAAAGAGAAAAATAATAATAAAATAAAGCTCCCCGGTTCTCTAGCTATGTTTAGTGCTTTTTGAGTTTTCAAGAGGATTCAAGATCAAGACCCATACTCATCTTTCCAACCATGTGCAATCCGATAACGAGGACCTCGTTTGTACCTCGGGATCACTCTTTGCCATTTGCACATGTCCACCTATCTAAAAGTGTGTATTTTTTCTCTTCCCCCTCCTTGATAACATTATTTTTCCAATGACCTTTTTGACGAGTCTCGGTAAGACCATGAGAAGCTTGTCTTGTTTTGATAATATATCAACTATAATATCTTGGTAGGACTAAACTTTCCCATAGCTCCACATAAAGCTTTCCACCAAATATTTGAGAGAGGAAAGGAGTAGAACAAGTAGGCTTGAGAGACAAGATGAGATGAGAGTACATGAGCAAAGTGCAAGATGGTTTATTATTGATCTTGGTAAAGCACTTTTTTCTTCATCCCTCTCTTTATTTTCAAAATTTTTGAGATTTGTTTAAAATTTGAGAGCATGATCAACTACTTGTGGAAATAGCTTAAATGATATCTACCCTCCATAGAGATGAAAGCTAGTTACATTATGAAACTATAACATATATAAACTTGGAGAACATTATGTTTTCTCATGTATGAACAAGTGCGGTATGAACATTGAAAGGCAATGACATCCATTAAAGGCTTACTCGAGGCGAGCAAGGTTTAAGCATGGGGGTATGTTGACGGTCGATTTCCATCAACCAAGAGCACTTGTTACACTTTGGTTTGAGCTTTGATTTATAACTAACCCTCCACTAGGCACACTAATGATGTAACAAGTTCGCACTTGCATGTGGTTTTGGAGTGTGTTGTTTACGAGGAATTAGGTACCTAAATGAGGACTCCGGGTAGAGTTCATCGAGCACTTTGTGAGAAGATGATGAAGCCGACACGAGTCAAGACACGAAGTGAACATGACTCCAAATGACACGAGGGAGCATGAAGCCATGAAACCCGGACCCGAGCGGAAGATCTGCGGGAGTTTCTTGCGCCAAGCACCCTTATCTAACCGCGGGGAAAAGCAGCGTCAAGGACCCACATGGACTTGACAAATATTCAAGAAAGTGCGAGGAGCATCGTGGAGGAAGATGGGCCCGAACCGGGCCAAAAGGGGCCTGGGGTGGCTGGCCCATGCCGACCGGCCTAGGGGGTTCGGACGGCCTCCCTTTGACCTGCGCTCCTTGGCTCATTTATACCCCTGCCCTCAATGACGGCCACCACATCCATTCATTAGAAGTCGGCGAAACCTAGAAGTGAGCCAGGAGGAGACGACGGTGGTGGAGACCTCAGTTGTCTAGGGATGGCCTAGGCGAACCCTAGCCGCCATGGCCGCCACAGTGGTTGTGCCATGGTGGAGTTCCGGAGCTAGTTGAGGTCATCAATGGTATGTACTCGGTGGTGGTGACTCAAACACATCTATTATTATGTGAGCAATTATAATCTTGTCATCGATCTATTAAGTGATTCCACGTCTCGTCTTTACTTTCTACCTTTCATGAATATGTTTGATCCTTAGTCTAATGCTATGTTAGACTACATAGCATGCTTTATGTAATCATGGTGATTAGATCTAGTATATCGACCCCTCATGGTTGGTAGACTTGTCCATGTATGGACACGCGTGGATCCCGCTTCATTAAGGAGCATCGTGACGGGGTGATTTCCTTGACGGCGGATGTCTTGGGAGGTAGGCGGGAGGTAGGAGTTTAAGGATGCTAGTAGATGAGATGCTTGTTTCGTTGCTTGTTTGCGGAACTTCAACTAGAAGGCGCTAGGCCTAGTTACCTTGGTGGAGCTTTACCCTAGCCGATGTCCATGGATGTGATTGACCTTGTGCCACAACATGTGTCATCAAGGTTATCCTTTGTATGCAATCGGCAGCTTCATGTTAGGTTAGATTGGCTAGATAAAGTAGAGATCTCTAGCGGTTTGCTTCCGATACTTGGATTGACAATCCTTGGGGACACTCCTTGGTGAAAAGGCATCAAGTCACTCGTGTGGGCTCGGTGAACTTCAACGGTTTTGAACCATTAACAACCTCCGATTACCACGAGGAAATTGAGATCCAGCCGTCCGACCCTCGCAGACACGGTCAAACAAACTCCTTTCGAACAAAAACCTTGAGCGCTCGCGCCGAAACACAAGCGCGCCGCGAACCGCGGGCGAACACGCGAAGAACACGGGCCGCGGGACGGTCCGCGACCTCGAGGCGGGCCGGTCGTGGCGGACGAGCGAAATAGCTCGACCCGCAAGGTCAACTCTCCAAATCCATCACGGGATCTCCCAAATGGCTTGAGCTCTTGAGACAAGATTTTGGAGAGATGAGAAGCGTCACTAGATGAAGCTATGTCCCAAAATCTCGACCTCTAACTCACTAAATCACTAGGAATCGCGGATCACATGAACCGCCACAAAGAACTCGGGCTCCAACCAAAACTCGCGAATCGAAGGTATTTCCCAATGTTTGAAGAGTAATGTTGCGCTAAGCGGTAAATGGTGATCGTTCGTTCGACCCTCGTTTAGTGTGTAGACCGTGTAAGCATATGTACCACGTCGTGTACACGGGTTACGGTTTTGTATGGATGAATGGAAAATGGCATTCTACGAGACTATAGTTGATAGTTCCCCATTCTCAAATAGCCTCAACACATCACTGGATATTGAATTCATGAGTTCAGACCACTCACTAATTCACTAGTGTCTAGTGCTCTACTGACTACAAGTCCCATAGACACAAAATACATGACCAATCAGTGAAATACAATAAATAGACATAGTTCATAAGTCACATGACAATAATAAATAGAAAAAGTTCATAAGATAGATAAAAGCATTGATATGCAACCAGTGACCAACCAACAATCACTAATCATCCTCTCACCTATCACCAAAGCGGCCCATTACACGGTACCGTGAGTAAGTATGTTTTCTGTTTTTGTAAAATTTGTTTAAGCCGTGTTTGACCAAGTTTGACCGTGCTGCAGACTACGTGTAATGAACCGTTTAGACCCTAAAGCTGCATGGTAGTTTGCGAGTAAGCGTTTACCACGGCGTGTACCACGGGCTACCGCGTTCTGGCTAACTTTGCTTGTTGAGTCAAGACCACACACAAAGATGCGCAAGCATCCACCCATGATCCTCAAAGGAACCGAGTGGCCCTCAAATCAACGAATCGGTGAAGAACAAAACCCCAAAAATAGCCCCGAAAATGACACGAAAATCACAAGAGCTAGGAGATCATCACAATGCGAGATGCTTCCATAAATCAAGCGTCAGTCTATACAAGAATCTAGCATAAGGAATAGCATAGAGAAGCATTCTAGAGCAATCTCTGAGGAGGAAACCCTAGAGTCAAGAGAGAGAGAGATGCCATCCACCTCTCAGCTATTTATCTGAAGTCCCGGAGGAGGCAAATGAACATGCTACCCTACAACTTAAAGTGAAGATGCACACCCCTCGGGGCAATAAGGTCAAGTCTTGGATATTCCCATCGGACCACGGGTCCATCGAACCAAGCCTACTTGCCTCTCCATCACCCGGGCCACCACAGCTAAGGCCTTTCGCGCTTGTTCTTCACCTGCACCAACACGAGTCAAGCCGCAAGCCTTTGTGCCGAGCCAAGCAGTCCACACAACATTGTCAATCACTCATCAACTGAAGCGACCCTCCACTGATCCTCGGACACACCTGGTCCTCAATATCCCCCTTGATGAGTGCATTGAAGACACCCATAGTAACCATCATAAAGAAAAGAAGAAACAACCAAACACAAACCTCCAAGCAAGTGATCCAAAACCAAAGAACGAAAAAGCAGGTTCACTCGCCGGACCAAGTCTCGGCCCCTAAGGCAAGCAACAACTCAACAGTAGAGACAAAACAAAGCTCTACAAAGAGCACACCACAAAGCACAAAACTCAGGCAAACCAAAGTAGCTCCCCCTGCACATATGCAAACTCCCCCTAAGAAAATGCAACCTCTTTTCTAAATTTTTCTCCCCACATGCAAAAACTCACAAAAAACTCCCAATGCATACAACTTCTCCCCCTTGTTGACAATGCATAAATCAAGGTATCATGAAACTCGCCCTCTTGTTATCATGAAAAATGCATGTCAAAGCATATACAATGTACCAAGCTTCCCAGATATACAAAGAGCACAACAAAATGCTACACATGAGACATAGAGCAAGCAAGATAGACATGGTGTAGTTAACGCATTGCCATCAAGAAAGTAGAGCCATATAAACATGTGACATGGCCAAAAGCAATTTTAAGCAATTTTTACAAATAAACATTCATCTCATGAGCAAAGCCCTATCCATGGTAATTTGAGCAAAAATGAACTAGATCACACAAAGCTCATACAAGATCACAAGTTCTCATCACAAGATCATAGCAAACGCCCATACGCTACTATATGTCATGTCAAAGCCACCGAGCCATGTGTCTACTTCTTAAAATGAGACTTCTCATGGTAGACAACATGCAGCGGTTTAGCACCCAAGATATATACATCAAAGCATAAAGACATGATTAAGAGCTCATTTTTCAAGCATAAGGTAATTCATACACCAATTTCATTTTCAAATTTAAGCATGGTACATGAAATGCCTATGCAAAAAAAGCTTATGCTCCTCCACAAGTGAACATATGGGCTAAACATTTACCATGACAAATGGGTCTTTGACCCCAAGCAAAGAGAGCATGATACTCAAGCACAAACTAAGCATGATATAGGCATTTGAGCACAAATTGAGCATAATAGAGCATCTACTCATGAGTGAAGCATTTTTAGCATTTTCACAAAAGGAACTATTTCATCATGAACATGACAATACCATCAAGAGCATAGCATTCACATCACCATTCTCAAAGCATACACATATCTCACATATAGCACATCGTAGTGATCAAAGTATATAAGAGAAGCTCATCCTACCACAAATGATCCAAAGATGGTTATCCTACCAGGTTTTGTACAAAAAGTAAAATGCATGCATGGGATGCAACAAATGATACATATATCACATATATACATGAGAAGCTCCAAGATCCAGCTAAGGAACACACTCCAAGTTCACCGCAAGCGTGTGAAGGTAACTTGGTCAAGTGGTTTAGTGAATATGTCGGCTAGCTGATCTTGGGTAGGTACATAGGACAAGGATATGTTCCCTTTCCCAACATTGTCCCTCAGAAAGTGGTATCTCACTTCGATGTGTTTCATTTTGGAGTGAAGGACTGGGTTTTTGCTACACTTATGGCACCGGTGTCACAAAAGAGTGGAACTCGGAGCACTTTTCACCAAAATCGCTCATAGTGTATGTCATCCATAGGAGCTGGGAACAACAACTAGGTACATACTCACTCTATAGTGGACTGGGCTACACTAGATTGCTTGTAGATGACCAAGAGACCAAAGAAGAACCAAGAAACCGGGCAACACCGAGAGGTAGACTTGCGGTCCAATCGACACCCAAAGAAAATCAGCATCGAGTACCCGTGAAGTCTCGAGTGTCGAGGAGGTAGAATACCAAAGACCAAACTCAGTGTAGTTCAAGTACACGAAAATCCGCTTGACCGCCGATGTGAGGTCCTGGTGAGTGAAAACCAGCGCATGCACACACTCGAACTATATGTCCGGCCTCGCCGCCAAGTAAAGGAGAGCCAATCATGATACTTCTTCCGTCCACGGGTTCGATATCTTCATCCGTCCAAAGCCGTAGTGGTACCCGGTGCGCCATCGGCTTGGAGTCGTTTCATGCCAAACTTCTTCACCATGTCGGTGTACTTTGCCGATGTACAAACATCCTGCCCGTCGCGTCCAAAGCTTTAGTGGTACTCCTGTGTAGTCACGGAGTCGTTCATGCCAAACTTCTTCACCATGTCCTCGTGTATCACCGATGTACAAACGTCCCATCCTTGCATCGCTTGATCCGAGTCCTAGGAAAATAGCAGCTCATCATAGACATCTCAAATTCCCTACTCATGTCATCCGCAACCGCAACACGATCATGAGAAGAGCCACCAAAGATTATGTCATCCACGTAAATCTAAACAATCAACAGGTCATTTCCATGCTTAAGGAGAAACAGGATCTTATCAACTGTGCCCATCACAAACCCCTTGCTCAGCAAAAGCCTCTCAACCTGCCATACCAAGCCCTCGTCGTTTCAACCCATAAAGCGCTCGAGATTTTATACACGGTGTGGGTATTTTTCACTCTCAAACCCCGGGGTTTCCTCACATACACTTCTTCCTCTATCACCCCATTCAAGAAAGCACTCTTCACGTCCATCTGGAACAACTTGAACCCTTTAGCCACGTGAAAGGCTAGAAGGATCCTAATTGCCTCCAAACGGGCCACAGGAGCAAATGTCTCATAATCTATACCCTCTTTCTAGTTGAACCCCCGAGCCACCAACCTCGACTTGTTTCTCACAACCATCCCATTCTCACCTTCCTTGTTCTTCCACACCCACTTGGTACCTATGGGACGGCAATTTGGCGGTGGATCGACTAACACCCAAACTTGGTTTCTCTCAAAATTCTCCAACTCCTCATGCATGGAATTCACCCTTGCATCGAAAAGCGTGTCGAATATCTTTGGGCTCAAATGAAGCAATAAATGCAGAGTGAGCAAAGTGAGAAGTATTCCTTGACCTCGACCGTGTAGTGTGTTCATGAAGGTCACCTATGATCGCTGATGCGGTGGGTGATCCACCAGACACACGGGAGCCTCTCGCTCGACACAACTCTCTCAGAGCAGCCTCCACTCGAACAAATTTCATCGTCAGTGGATGTAGGGATGGACCATCCTCGATCGTCACCATCATAGTGGAAGTAGCGTGTACACGATCAACCACGGGAGCACCACCACCATCATCTTCTTCTTCTCCATCTGCATCCTTCTCATCCTCAAAGATCTTTGCTCCAATTTCCTCGTGACCTGCACACTCAAAAGTAGAAGAGCTACATGGCTGTGTCTCGCGAAGGTTACCTCGCAAGTCTCCATGATTCGGTTAGTGTTAACATTGAGCACACGATATGCTCTAGAGTGAACCGCATAACCGAGGAAAATACCATCCGAACATCTAGACTCAAACTTATCTAACTTGCCCTTCTTTAGAATGAAACACTTGCAACCGAAAGCTCTAAAGTGACTCACCTTGGGTTTTCGCCATGCATCACCTCATATGAAGTCCTCTTCTTGAAAGCACAAGGAAAATGCGATTCGACACATAGCAAGTAGTATTGACCGCCTCGCCCGTAAACGCCTTAGGAGTCCTATGCTCATCAGCATCGCCCCGCCATCTCACAAAGGGTCCGGTTCTTCCTCTCCACTACACCATTCTGGCAAGCGACATATGGAGAAGAATACTGATGATCGAGACCAAAATCACTGCAAAAGGCATCAAAATGAGATTTCTTGAATTCCGTGCCATTGTCATTGCGTATAGCTCGAATGGCATCACCATGTCTCTCATTCTTCAACCTCAAGATCAAGTCTCGAACAAAGCCAAATGTCTCGCTTTTATCCTCCAAAAGAAAACCCAAGAGTACCTCGAGAAATCATCAACCACAACCAACACATACCACTTCCCACCCGAAGAGCGAACACGAGCTGGCCCAAACAAATTCATGTGCAACAACTCACAAGGTCGCTCGGTCATGACCGCAGTCAGAGGGGTGTGAGAAGCAACAACCATCTTTCCATGCCGACAAGAAGCACAAACCAAATCCTTCTCGAATTTCAACTTAGGCAATCCTCAGACAAGGTCAAGACCACCAAGTAGGAAAGCAACTCAAAGCTCATGTCCCAACCTCCTATGCCACTTCCAAAGCTCGCTACCAAATGCCAGAACAAAGCATCAAGGAGGACCAACAGACGGGAAAAATCGGCACAAAAGATTTGACCCTCGGGGACAATCGTACAGACAAGATCGCCTCGAGAATCAAGCACACGAGAAGCACCCAACTTAAAATGAACCTCAAAACCCTCGTCAAGCAACTGGGATACTGACAACAGGTTAAAACCAAGTGACTTAACCAAAGCCACACTCTTCAAAGTCACCTTGCTACTCACCTTCACCATACCTTCAGCAAACACTCGTCCTCTCCCATTGTCCCCGAAAGTGATGTACTCTCAGACTCACGGGGTGAGGCCGAGAACCACCCATGATCTCCGGTCATGTGGCGTGAACAAACCAAGTCGATCAACCAAAAGTCCTCCAAGCCTCCCACCTGCAATAAAAAACGAGAGCGAGAATGAGCAAGCGACTCAACACTAGGGTTAGTACCAAAGGAGTCAAACCTGTGTCGAGCCATTTGCTCAAAAGAAGGGTTAGCAAAATCCATCCTATCAAGACCTCTAGGCGAGCCCTCTCACGCCTACCACCGAAGAACTCTCACCGAGGAGTACGCACACCACGAGGGGGAAAACGTGGCCCATAGTCCCTCTGAGAACCAAAACTGCGATCGTGCCTCCCAAACTCGTAATGGTCACGAGCAGGAGCACGTCCAGCAAACTCACCACACCCAAACTCAACACGTCTATCTCTTTGAGCAAAACCACCTCCACCACCACGAGTGGGAACTGTATGCACAAACCCATCACCTCTAGGTAGAGGCCCTCTACGAGGCTCAGGCACACCATGAGAAGGGTGGTACTTCCTGTTTGTCATCTCCTAGCAAACCTCTCATCCCTTCTCCTCCTAAAACAAAACTCATCCTTATGTCCATCCCTCCCACAATACTCACAATGGAAGCGACTCGGCTGTGGCTTAGGTTGTGGCTTCTCTGTGGGCTTCTCAATTTTTCTCTCTTGACTTCCCCCAAACACACTTCCCTGGGTGCTCACAAACTTGATGGGTTTCTGGTAATTTTCTACCTTTTGTGGGGAACACCGTGGATCCGGGTTGTATCAAGCTTGTTTCCGAGGTGGTTTGGCTTGGGTGCAAATTTGTTCATGGGAGTAGTATGTGGTGGAATAGGAATCTCTCCAACTTTCTCTCTCACCACTCTTCTCACCACTCTTACCCCCAATGCCTTGACCATCAAACCTCTTAAACTCACCAACATCAAACTCAATTGTGGCTCATGCCCATAACAACCAACCCATCAATCTCCTCAACTCATCATTATCATCCCGCAAACGGTCAACATAGTGCAAGTTCCATATTTTTCAAAGCATGCATTTCATGTAGAGCATGATGTAGGAATAGGAGCTTTCAATGCCTCAAGAGAAACTATCTTGGTATGAGATTCATCTAGCCTAGCATGCAACACAGACAAGAAGTGCAAGCACCTAACAAAGCAGTGTCTAGATTTCAATTCATCACACTCAATCCTAAGCACATCTAGTTCCTCAAGAGTTGAGGCATGCTTCTCCTTGAGAGCAACCAAGTCCAGGAAAACATTGCAATCACCACAATCAACCTCATCGAAACAACAGAGCTTTCAAAGAGTCTATCGCCTAGCATCAACAAGCAAAGACTCAAGCTCAACTATTTTGTCCTTAGCATCAACTAGCAAAGACCTAAACTCTCTTCTCCTTGTTGGTCTTCCTAAGCACATCATCACGGTTATCAAGCAACTCATTCAACCTAGCATTCTCCTCTAGCAAGAAGTTGGGATCATGTCGCACTCTCATCCCTGAGTAGGAGTTCGAATCCAGCTATGCTTCCCACCCTTCTTGAGTGCGCCATGCCGCAAAAATCCACCTTGTGCGACGGTGAGGCCGGTGAAGTTCTTGCCGTGTCGCTTTGTCCTTGCACCGATCTTGCTCTTCCTCGCCGCCGAACCGGAAGAGGAGTCGCTTGAAGTGGAGTCGATGTCGCCGCCCGACAACCATCGCCGAGCCGCCTTCTTCTCCACCTTCTCCTTGGCCTTCTCTCGCCTTGTCCTTGCGCTTGTCCTTGTAGTCGCTTCCGGAGCGGTGCTTGTTGTAGTCGTGCTTGGGCTTGCCCTTGTAGTCGTTCTTGATCTCCATGGCTTGTGGCATTCGGCGATGAAGTGCCCGTGCTTCCCGTGACCGATAGCACATCCCCGAGCCTCCTCGCATTCTTGCCTCGTGACATCCGCCCAAACCTCTTGATCAACAAGGCAAGATCCTCCTCGCCAAAGACCTCAAAGTCCTCATCCGCAAGGACACAAGACAAGACAAAGAAAAACCAGAGAGTTAGCATTAGTCCTTGATCTTGAGACAAGAGCCAAACTATGAGGATCTCGCCTTGGCTCTCAAGCCACGATCAACCTCTCAAGACTGAGCTTGAGAACAGCTCATCCACCGCCGTAAGGTATCATACACGCCGACTCTCAATGGCCTTGACCTTGGCACTCCACATGCACCTATCCAAAGGCATGCAAAAGCTTGATAGCTTGATCATGATCTGTGTATGGGAGCACTATAACATTGGCCCTCATATTGTTCACAATGCTGGTGAAGCTACCAAACATCACATCAATCGACTCACCGGGAGATGAGTGAAGTTCTCGTGACTCCCAAAGTTGAAAACAAACGAGCTTACACCTGGGCATTGCCAACATGAGCATTCCTAAGCTTAAGCCATGTCTTTCCGGCCACATCCTCTCAGACACTCGATCGAACTCCGAGGCACAAAGAGCACGGAACAAGTAATCAACAACCTTTATTATTGGCCTCAAACATTTCGCGATCCTAGAAGAAGGAAACTATCCGAATGACATAGCTGAGGATTTTGGGTCACATCATCGTAGTCCCTTCCCACGTAAAAACGCCCATGCGCCCTCTCACATCGGGTAATTCTTGCCATCGAAGTGCGGAGGACCCGACCCCTTACCATAGTCACCCATCTTTGGATCTTAGACGTTAGAATCACGAAGATCTCAGAACTCCGATACCAATTGAAGGACCGAATAGGCAGGAGAGGGGAGTGAATGGGAGCCGATAAAACAAAATCTCTTGACACCTTAGAAACTAAGCTACAAAGGCTTAAGACCCTTAGCGGAAGCAAGAACCAAAGAACGTAAACAAGCCAACGAGCCAAGACAGTCATCGACAGGGTGGGTCACCGCCTCCCAACAGAGGCAAACCGGGTCACCCTAGCACAAGGCGGGTCACCCATGGGTCACTCGACATAGGGGCGGGTCACCTGGCACAATCAGCAAGCTGATGAACGAATAAAAAATCAAAACCTAATCAAACGACCTCCTAAAATCATAAAATTTTAACCAAGGCTTTGTAGCAACACTAAGAAGCTTCTCCCAAAAAAATCTCCTCAAAAAGATCAAGGAAACTCTACAGATCTAAATTGGAAGAAGAAGAACTCGAAAGTCAACGCCACCTAGGGTCACCCGGCCATAGGGGCGGGTCACCCGGGGTAGCCCAAAAAAACACCCTCGAACTAAAACACAACTTCCGATCCACGGATCTTCCAAACCACTTGAGCTCTTGAGACAAGATTTGGGGGAGATGTGAAGCGTCACTAAATGAAGCTATGCCCCAAAAATCTCGGCCTCTAACTCACTAAATCACCGGGAATCGCGGATCACATGAACCACCACCAAGAACTCGGGCTCCTACAAAAACTCGCGAATCGAAGGGATTTCCCGGTGTTTGAGGGGTCAAGATCACACACAAAGATTTGCAAGGTAACCACACATGATCCCCTCAAAGAAATCCGAGAGAAAACACCCTCAAATCAACGAATCGAGCGAAGAACGAAACCACCCAAAAATAGCTCCAAAAAGACACGAAACTCACAAAGAGCTAGGAGATCATCACAACGCCGAATGCTTCCATACATCCAGAGGTCAGAGTCTATACAAGAATCTAGCCTAAGGAAATACTGGGAAAAGAAGCAGTCCAGAGCGATCTACCGGGGGAGGAAACCCTAGAGCCAAGAGAGAGATGTCATCCACCTCTCTGCTATTTATACGAAGTCCACCGGAGGAGGCAAATGACCACGCTACCCCTACAAATTAAATTGAGGATACACACCCCTCAGGGGCAATATGGTCAAGTCTTTGGATATTCCCATCAAGCGGACACGCTTCCACCGCGGACTTGCTTAGCCTCGATGCAAGCCCCGCGATCACACCACGTGCCCCCGCCTCGAAGCTTCCCGACACTCCCGGATCTCCGTCTCCGTCGCATCGGGCCTCCAGACTTGGTTTTGCGGCCCAAACCAAGAAACCGTCCACCGATGGTTTTATGGGCAAACCACCAAACCTCGTGTGCAAGCTTCGGCTTTGACCCGCTACCTTGCACCGGCCCATGTCCATGACTTCAACTTGCTACTCTTGCACCGCACGGCTCGCACTTGACCCCATCGGCCACCAGGTCCATCGAACCAAGCCTACTTGCCTCTCCATCACCCGAGGCCGCCACGCCAAGGCCTTCGCGCTTGTTCTTCACCTGCACCAACACGAGTCAAGCCGCAACCTATACTTGCATACTGAGCCAAGCATCAGTCCACACAACGTTGTCAATCACTCATCACTAAGGAGCGACCCTCCGCTGGTCCTCGGACACACCTGGTCCTCAGGGGCCATGGCGGGTAATGAATACACTGGAGCAGGACCTTCGCAGAGTCCCAGGTCCGGTCGGCACGGGTCATCGGGTTTGTATGGCGTTCGGAGTGGTGCAGTGGTATTGTATACCACGTATATTTTGATGCATCTTTTCCTTGGAAACTGGATCCGCGTAGCGGATGGTGGTGGAATGACCCCTGTTTAGACCCCCAATGTAGATGTGGATGGAGCTAGAGAATGTAGTCTAGAATTGGATGAGAATGTAATCCATGAATGGACGTCGGGGTGGGTACAGGTTTCGTTGGTCAGTACCGCCTTAGCGTGAGGTAGGGGCTGACCGATTGTGCGGGTAAAGTGCACACCTCTGCGCAGAGTAAATCTATTCGAATAGCCGTGCTCACGGTCAAGAGCCCACTTGGTCAGAGCTCCCATTGATTAGTCTACATTTATGGATAGTAGAGATAGATAGGTAAAGGTCAACATGGATATGGTTCGGTTTGTCATATGGAGCAGTATGGTTTAGAGATGGATCGGGTTATCCCTGATGGAGCCCGAGTAGAGCTCATATAATTAGGGGACTGGTAGGGTGGTGAATGCCCTCTAGGACCAAAATTACATTATAATGCTGCATTACATACTTCTCTCTTCTGCTTTTACATTCTATGCTTTACATTTAGTACTTTGAATGTGTGCTTAGGCCCACTAGTGGCCGACCCCCTCCGTCGTGGTCATTTTCCCACTGTGGAATTTGTTGAGTGCCTTACCCGGTACTCACTCTTGCTTCCCTTACCCTTTCTTCTAGACGCCAGCCAAGCGAAGACGAGGGCAAGGATCCGAGGGATCCACACTAGGAGTCAAGCTGCCTGCGGCTTGGGCCACTGCGTAGTTCTCCGCTGCAGAATTAAGATTGGGCTATGGCCCTCTCTGTATAGAATGTGCTTTTTTCTTTTTCAACTTAATGTAATATATTAATGAAATGAACGCAATACTGTTGTGATACTTCTTGTGAGAAGTGCCCGTGTCATCTACTGATTCAGGGAATGATACAAAATGGCATTCAGGTCCTCCCCTATAGGGTGGTCCCCACATCGTGCCACTTCAAGGGACTCCACAATGGAGGAGTTATATCAGAAATACATGCCGAGTTGGTTTGCTCGTGACTTTGTTTGTCTAAGTTTTCCAGAAGGGTGGCTCTAGTAGTCAAGTGCATGAGGAAGCTGAGTATGTGCGCGAGAGGGAAGGCTTGGATGGTGTAGGGGAACAACAAGCTGAGGATCATCCACTAGAGTCGGTTTGTATCATTAAGAAATAGAATCGAAGTGCATTAGAGTTTGTTTTCTCTGAAGGGTGCTTTCTTTGAGTATGGTGTGTTTTCTTTGAGTCACTACAAATTTTCTTTACCCACGGGATCTAGTATGGCATGCGAACACTGACCCTAGTAGTAGGGTGTGTTTCCTCTATGTCACTACACGTTTCTCTTCTCATGGATCGAATGGCCCACCACCCAGACTTCTTCACTACCTACATATATGTCACCATTCTCTTCTCAAGGCAGCAAGAAGCAATGGCTTCCTGGAGTGGGGATCATGATGACTCTGTCGGTCCAGCTGTGTGGGTAGAGCAAGATCTAGAGTTCAAGAGCAACTTTCCAGTCTTAGACAAGAGAGATTTCAAATCCATACCTGATGTAAGAAGGTACACACCAAATCAAACGGTGAACTGGCCAAGGTGTGCATGCTTGATGCAAGTTTACCGAGGGATGGAACAACTACGGTGGTAAACACGGCACTACTCACAAGCATGGGTAAGCAAAGCTATGTGATATTTGTCCTATATCTTTTAATGGTTTACTAACGTAATCTCGGTTTCTGTAGTACTCGCACCAGCCAGATAACTATGGTTTTGTGCAATGGGTGGATCCCCCAGCTATTACGCCCTATCAACAGTACATCGACTACCTCGAGGACGTCGTCATCTACAACCTGAAGCAAGAGCTCGCCACGAGGCAGCTTCTCCGGATCCACCGGCTACCAGCGACAAGCGGACCGGTGGCCGGACCTATGGTGGTCAAAGGCGAACACGGATGTGAGGCTACCCATGCCACGAGAAGAAGAACAACACTCCATCCCCCACCCCCTTCACCTCCACCTCCACCACCGCCAGGGTACGGGTACTACATGCCCTCCCAGCACTTCGGCGGATCTATGTTCTCTAGGCAAGTCTCCTACCGTGGACTAGTTAGTAATGTTGTAATCGTTTTTTACATTCCCTAAGGCATGTTAGGATTAGCAAACAATGCATGCTAGCTCAGTAGTCGCGTTGTACATGCTATTTCAAAATTGTGTGTTCACGAAAAATATGTATCAGATCATCTAAATTTAAAAAAGATACCACCGTCCGCCACGGTGGTTGGGTGGAGTCAAGTCGTCGAGCGGTGGGCATGGCCGCTGCCCCGCCGCCGCCAACCGTTGTAGCCCACGACGGTTTGGCTAATAACCGCCCTGAGCTACGACGGTTAGTGCCGCCTTGCCTGCAACCATCGTAGCGCACGGCGGCTGGCTCTGCAACCGCCGTGCACTACGGCGGCTGCCGTGAAACCCTAAATTCTAAAACGGTCGTATATTTTCGTAAAATCGAAAAAAATAATATTAAAAATTCTCTAAATGCCCTAAAAAGCGGGATGTGTTACACCTGCGTTCCTCAGCGTCTTCTTATTGCTCCTCGTCGCCTGCCTCGTCAATTTCTTCCTACTCATCGCCATCACCAAACACGTAGATGTACATGTTTTGTTGAACTACCTTGAGCAACCAGGTCCATTGTGAACTCCTTATTCCTCTGAGCCTATTTTCCCTCTAATTCATTGTAATGAATATAATAGAAGAAAAAATAAAACATTTTGTACAATATTTTGTAGCACTATTTCTCAATTCTGTCCCACTATACCAAAATAAATTATTCTAAGAATTACTAGGCATAAACAACTTGCTGTGATGAAAGTGTAATATATAGCCATATACAGGAGACATAAGTGAGCTCCTGCGCCGACATAAATAGCCTTCATTTTAGACAACTGGAAGGGCGGAAGTCACATGGCTAGGTAATCCTCCACATCACCTTCAATTACTATTCACCCATAGGCGCACCCAACTGTAATGGCACATGGCAGCAACACTCCCTCGGCATACATGTACACTTGTTTCGAATCTATCGGTTGGGCAAGCCTTCACGATTGTACCGACTACGCCAAGCGGAGAAGGTCAGTGGTATTTAGATTCACATGTGACTAGAGATTAGAGGCTAATTTTAGTCATCAAAGTGACTAAACCTCCAAACACTTCTGACTAAAGGGTGACTAAAACTAGTTTAGTCCCTAGTCACCCTTTACCCAATTTTTGGTGACTAAAATCCTCTCTCCATATTTATTGCTCTCTCCCACCTTCTCTCTCCCTCTGGACATGGGGAGGTAAAGCTGCATTTTAATGCTCTTTAGTCCCACCTTCCAAACATGAGGTGACTAAAATTTTTTAGTCTGACTAAACTTTAGTCACCTGACTAAAAGATCAAACACCCACATAATCTTGGCATGACAGTATAAAATCACTGATTGGACATGCATAATGAGCTCTCGGAGAATCAACTGCTCCGTCGTACTCGCTAAAGAACCTTACTAGTGGAATACGCTAGCCTGATGCCACTCATTCCCATGGCAGCAAAATGCAGAGGACTTACGTAGTGGGCTAGCACGGTGAACTTGTGTTTTTAAGTAAAATCGAGACCTGTTCAATTTGTGAAGTGAGCTACTGCTAGGACTTGTGTTTTTAAGTAGTGAGATTCCAAAGCAGAAGATACTACACCTGGAGTTACATTATTCATAGCAAAGCTTCGATTTTATAATCATGATTCTTTTTTAAGACGTGTAAAGTACGTTTTTCATTAAGGGAGGAGAAACAGTTACAACGAGACGCACATGGGAGGAACCCAGACACTCAGAACAAAGAACAACAGAGAAAGAAACAGTCTAAACAACCTGAAAGAAAAGAGCTACGACAACCATCACCACAACACCGAGAGAAAAACTAGAGCCGACACCTAGCCTGCAAGAAGGAGAACCACAGACACCCGCTCATCACCGGCAAGCAGACAAGCCAAACCCGACGAAGGGCGAACCAAGATGCCAAGCGGGACGAAGCCACCACGGAGGGAACGGCATGAACGCCGCCATCGTCTGTCTGCCCGAGAAGGGGCAGACCAGGTTTTCACCCGGCAGCCAAATGGATTTGGGGTCGCAAATACAACACCTCCAGCGAGGTAACTACACCGACGGGTGCAACCGTTGTCGGCACCGACCGGAGTCGTGTGAGGCTTTCGCCGAGCCCCAAGAATAACTCTTAGCAGCTGATCTTCGAAGCTTGGACAGCGAGCGGGCCGGTGGAAAGGTTGCAGGTGAGCTGAGGCAAACACAGCATGAAGCACAGCAGGCCGGCGGGCGCAAAGGAAGAAAGCCGGTGACAGGAAGAGCCGAGGCGGCGATGAGAGGCGGAGGCGAGAGGCTGCTGGCGAAGGGGAGGGTCGTCGTGTGGCTGCCACCAGGACGAACCGGCCGTGGCCGCCGAGGCCGTCGCCGAGGAAGTAGCGTCCGTCGTAGCATCAAGGAGGCGCCCGGCCACGGAGACTTCGAGGCCAAGCACGAGGCCGTCACCGC
The DNA here is from genome assembly GCA_022644695.1 of Cenchrus purpureus. Taxonomy (NCBI): domain Eukaryota; kingdom Viridiplantae; phylum Streptophyta; class Magnoliopsida; order Poales; family Poaceae; genus Cenchrus; species Cenchrus purpureus. The sequence goes on from CP053466.1 coordinate 46,807,597, forward strand.
AGCCGCCGCCGCCGAAGCCGTGGCGTCGCCGAGGAAGCTTCGGCCATCAAAGCGTCGAGAAGAAGGGGCGCCGACGGCCGGAGACCTCCGCGGCGCACGGCGGCGGCCGGCGGATGGCCGGCAGCGCGCGGCAACCGGGCCAAGGCAGCGGTCGGTGTCGAAATCGCGGCCGTCGAAGCGTCGAGGAGGAGGGGCGCAGACGGTCGGAGACCACCGAGGCCGACCAAAGGCAACCGCCCAACAGAGAGAGGGGGGTGGCGGCGGCAACAAAGGCAGCGGCCGCTCGAATCCGGAGCTAGGGTTGGCGGTGGGCCGGCGGCAGAGAGGGCGGCGCCACCGGCCCACCCAACCCAAGCTCCAGAGTCAGCGGCCCGGCCCGGCCCGGCCAGCGAGCCACACGCACCGGAAGAGAAGCGGCGGCAGCGCGGGCGGCAGCAATGACGCCTTCCCGGGCCCGAACCCGAAGGAGGTAGGAGGAGGCGGGCGGGCGGAGGAGGACAAGCCGGTAGGGCTGCGGCCATAACCCGGCAGAGGTCGCGACGGGAGGAGCCCGGCGGCAGGCGGGCGAAGGTCCAGACGGAGGCCGGTCACGGAGAGCGGTGAGGCGGCGGAGGTAGCAGTACTCGCAGCACCACGCCTGGCCGCCGCCGCCCTAGATCAGATCTAGGGTTAGGGGCGCGACGGCAACAAGGGGCAGTGGGGCGCGTCGGGAGGGGCGGGCGAGTCGCCGGCACGAGCAAGGGCGGGGGAAGGACCGGGGACGCACCCGGGCCGGCGCCCTGAGACCCGCGGTGTTGTGGTGTGGAGAGAAGGGGGAGAGGGGAGGCGGGAAGGGGAGGAACAGGGAGAGAAGGGAGGGAGGAGCTGGGGCCCCGGGTCGTCACCCAAGAGGAGAGCGACGCTGTAATCGTGATTCGGATAATAATTGCAGTGGGTGGTGGGCCCGTGCCCTCCGGGACAGGACCCCAACTAGTAGCTAGTTTAACAGTTGACACACAGGAAAAATGGCAGCGGCAAACAGCAGGAATGAGCTACTAATACTTGTCACTACCTTGATCTAAAATTGTGTGCAAGTTATTCGAGCGTGCAAAAATTATTCAGATGCCCCCGCTGAAAATATATTTTTTCAAGTTCAGTTTAGTTCCCAAAAATTTTCCCAACTACCCGTCATATCAATCTTCCGACATTGATTAGGAGTATTAAATGTGTATTAATGACAAAACTCATTCCATAATCCATACCTATTTTTTCGATATGAATCTAACGAGTCTAATTATGCCATGATTAGACAACGTCATACTACAGTAAACAATCTCTAATGATGGATTAATTAGGCTTAATGGATTCGTCTCGCGATTTTCCGTTCATTCGTGTAATTAGTTTTGTAATTAGTCTACATTTTTTACCTCTAATAGACCTTCGAAAGGACTGACAAAACAACTAAACAGGCAGATCCGAGAAACAAAACTACTAGGTAAATCTCCAGGCTCCAGCTGGGAGAAAAAATATGGATAAACCTATAAAAGCTCCGCTGCGCAGGTTGTCAGTGGAACAACCACTCCACTCAGCTTGTGAGAACTGAGAACAATATCCACTCCGGTATGCTGTTAGTAACATAAGATTCCCAAGCGTGTGATGCTTCTCTCAAGCATGTTTTAGCGTAAACCTAAGCTCCAGCATCATGTGCAGATCAATTTCTCATGGTCTTCTGGACACGCTTAATGAAGAAGTCTTGAGCACAAACCATGGTGCCGAACTGATGGTCATGGAGGCGTTCGTGCCGTGTTGTACACTTTCCGGATGCCACTCAGGTGCTGTTTAGTTCTCAAAAATTTTCCTAACTACCCGCCACATCAATCTTCCGACACTGATTAAGAGTATTAAATGCGAATTAATGACAAAACTCATTTCATAACCCCTACCTAATTTTTCGATACGAATCTAACGAGCCTAATTATGTCATGATTAGACAAAGTAGTGCTACAGTAAACAATCTCTAATGATAGATTAATTAGGCTTAATGGATTCGCATCGCGATTTTCCGTCCATTCGTGTAATTAGTTTTGTAATTAGTCTACATTTTTTACCTCTAATAGACCTTCGAAGGGACTGTCAAAATTTTTTATCAAAAATTTTGGCAACTCTCAATCCAAAGCTAGCGATCTACAGGCTGACACGCACTTGTCACATTGACCTCCATTGACTGTTTGTTGTGAGAAAAGAGGTAAAATAGGAATCGAAAATGTGCAGTGTGGGAAGAAAAGCGGGAGCGCTGGTATTAGTTATATAGGAATAGCTTACAAGAAAGTGTATGCTTAGCTCTTGCTAATTTGTTATAGTATTTTTAAGTTAAATGAAGAGTAAAGTGCAACTCCAGTCCACAAACTTTCTAAGCTGTGTCATCTCGGTCCATAAAGTTTCAAAGTGTGTCAAAACTGTACGTAAACTCAATTTGGGTCTCTAATCAGCCCCTAACGGGTCCATGGTGTCATTGCATATTTACAACTGGAACTATATCTCCTTTTGTTAATTTATTTTTCGTCTTTCCTCTTTATATGTTGATTCAGTTGCCCTCCCTAAACCGCCTACATCGCGCGACGGTTGGACTCCATCGCGCGACTCCTACGCACGACGGCGTGTCTGTGGTGGACATCCGCGGCCCGGTGATCGAGTTGGGCCGGCCGGTTGAGCAGCGACCATCGCGGGGCGAGAGCCGTCGCGGCGGGTTCCACGCGGTAGCGAGGCGATGGCGTGATCTATAAAAAGGAAGGATGGAAAATGAAGTTATAAAAACAGATAAAGTTTCAGTTGTAAATATGCAATAGCACTGTGGACCCGTTAGGATCCGAATTGAGTTTGATACAGTTTTAACACACTTTAAAAGTTTATAGACCGGGATAACACAGCTCAGAAAATTTGTCTGCCGAAGTTACACTTTACTCTTAAATGAAGTACGAGATTAGTACCGGGTACTAATGTGCTACACACCGTCAAACGTCGGTCCGTTGTCTTCCTTTTCTTTTATTTTTCATTTTCATTTTCTTTCTCTTTTCTTTATACTGTTCTTCTTCTCATACATACATTCATCACATGAACATAGAGAATATCAAAATCTCACATGAATACATTCCACAATCACAAGAAACCACATGAATACATCTCATTTACACAATCAATCTTACAATCACAAGAAAATATGAGTCCCACATCCGTTACACAAGCAACGATTTCACAAGAATTTACAAAAATCGGATCCAAATTCATTCACAGCTCACATGAATCTCAAACATAAAAAAATTTCACTAGATCGAGCAGGTCGGCCGCTACCGCCCCCAACCACCTCCCGCCGTTGCCTGGCCGTGACCTCGTGCCCGCGCGCTCTCCCGCGGCGGGAGGCCCCACCCGCGCTGGGCGGCGGAGGCCGCTGCCTCGCGCCCGCATCCCCGCCGGGAAGGGTGCCGTCGCGCGTCTCTAGGCCGTCGCGCGCTCCCCTGCAGCGGGAGGCCGCACCCGCGCCAGGCGGCAGGAGGTTGCGGCCTCGCGCCTGCATCCCTGTCGGGAGGGGCCCGCCGACGCCGCTCATCCAGTCCGGCCTCCGTCACCGCGTGCTCCCTTGCAGGGAGATGTGAGGGAGTTAGACAAGGTTGGAGAAGAAAGAGAGAATGTGACCAAGATGCATGTGTGGTGAGAATAATGGTGCGGGAGTTAAAAAAGAGAAGGGATGGGGCTGTGGGATCGAGGGGATAACATTAGTACCGGGTTTTAATTTCTACCGGTACTAATGTGTCTCACATGAGTACCGGTGGTGTATAGATCCCAGACTAATGTGTAGCCACACATTAGTATCGGGTCACACACCACCCGTCTAATGCCAGACATTATCGGTCTAGCCCCAACCAGGTACTAATGTGGGCTAGGAGGGAGGCGTTTCGGAGCCTGTCTTCCCACCCGGTACTAATATCACATTAGTGCCGGGTGCAAAAATAATCGGTATTAATGTGGAAAATGGTCCAGGACCAAAGGTTGTTTCTCTAGTAGTGTAAAAACCCGAAACCCGACCCGACCGACACGTGTGACGGGTCGAGCGCGGGTCATGAATTTCGACCCGACATGACCCGACCCGGTATACTCGTGCTCCACAAGGATTACGGAACAACCCTCATGTAGAATGCACCGTCAAATCGACCGTCATCTTGCATTTCGCCTGGTTTAGACTGTCAGAGTCTAATACAAGGATGATCACCCATAGGCGCACCCAACTGTAATGGCAGCAACACTCCCTCTCGGCATACATGTACACTTGTTTCCAATCGATCGGTTGGGCAAGCCTTCACGATTGTACCGACTACGCGAAGCTAGCTGAGAAGGTCAGTGGTACATAATCTTGGCATGGCAGTATAAAATCACTGATTGGACATGCATAATGAGGCAATGAGCTCTCGGAGAATCAATTGCTCTGTCGTACTCGCTAAAGAACCCACTCGCTAAAAAAAAAAAAAAAACTCGGCCGGTGAGGGAAAGACCGCCCCCACGGTATTAACTAAGAAGAAGCCTCGGCTTCCCCGACCGAGAAAATCCCCGAACCCTGACTCCGTCCGACAGGGAGTCGTAACGTGGAAACTACCTACAGGCCATACACGGTCCTCGGGCCGACTGGGCCGTCTCTTAACCTGCTTTGGCACACGGGCCGGAGGGATTTTTACCGCGGAAATTCGCCCCACCGGGGTTCGAACTCACAACCTGTGGGGTGCCGCTGGAGTGCTTTGACCAACTGGTCTAGCACCCTTTGGCAACCCACTCGCTAAAGAACCCTACCGGTGGAATACGCTAGCCTGATGCCACTCATTCCCAAGGCAGCGAAATAATGCAGAGGACTTGTGTAGTGGGCTAGCACGCTGAACTTGTGTTTTTAAGGGCGTGTTTGATTTGTGTGCTCTTCAAGAACTGGCCGACGAGAGCCAGGCCAGGCGCCATGGCCTGGTTCCCCAGGGCTCATCGTCTTGTTTGATTTCTTTGTTCCCAGTGAGCCACGTCAATTTAGGATTGTGTTTGATTTAGGACAGAAATAGGTAGGATGACCTTGTATCAACAGTGGGGTGAAGTTACCTTCATTTCTTCCTTTGCGACATTGCATCGAACAGCACTAGGCACCGCCTGGGCCTCCCGCCGCCATGTGCGCCAGGCCGCCACGCGCTGATGAGGGAGCGGAGTGGTGTCTCGTCGGGCCTCCTCACGCCGTCGCGATCCGACGTCCTCCACGCGCCGCCGTCGGCCGAGGGCGGCATGGTGCCGCTCGGACGGTGACTCCGGTGGCTCGACGCCCACCCGATGCCTCCGCTGCACGTGGCGTTCGGCGCTTCACCATCTTCGACCGTAATAGCCCAGAGCTCGCGCTGGCTGGAGCTCACCGGCCGGTTGTTCCTCTGTGCGCCCGGACTTCACGACCGGGCGAGCCGAGCAAGGCGTGGTTCGACGAGTTCGCCCGCCCGCCGGCAAGGGCATGGTGGTCACCGTGCCCCAGAAGAAGGCTGGCGCACTGCGTGCGGTGGCGTGTTTAGTCGTCGCACCGCGGTGAGCGGTGGTCGGCGGCGACGAGCGCCCTCCGCCTCGCCGGCCGCTGCTCCGGCCCGGGAGGTCCGCCCACCGGCCGTCGAGCGTAGGAGCGGAGGAGGTCCGCCCTGACGTCACATCAAGAAACGAGAACGGGTTAGGGAGGTGAGACGAATCCAACGGGAGCTCGCGATAAGCGTTGACGGCTGCTCGAGAAACGGAACCCTGGGAGCGTTCGGCGAGCCGAGAGAGAAGTGTTTTGCATCCCGAGGACCAGTGTGGTGAATGTGGCAAAGCAAATCAAACACACACAGCTGCACGCGACGGGCCTGGCCGACGATTTTTGGCCCATATCAAACACGCCTTAAGTAAAATCGAGACCTGTTCAATTTGTGAAGTGGGCTATTGCTAGGACTTGTGTTTTTATTACGTAGTGAGATCCCAAAGCAGAAGATACTACTCCCTCCGTCCCAAAATAATTATCGTTTTCGCTTTCTAAGAAACAACTTTGACTGAATATATATAAAAATATATTAATATTTATGCTACAAAATTAATATCATTAGGTTGATATTTGAATCTAATTTTTTTATAAATTTTTAATAATTTAAATGTTGCACATATTTTTTTTACAATCTCAATCAAACTTGTGACACGGAAACCAACAACGAATTCTGGGACGGAGGGAGTACACCTGATGTATTGGCAAAGCTTCGATTTTATAATCATGATTCAGATAATAATTGCAGTGGGTGGTGGGCCCGTGCCCTCCGGGACAGACCCCAACTAGTAGCTAGTTTAACAGTTGACACACAGGAAAAATGGCAGCGGCAAACAGCAGGAATGAGCTACTAATACTTGTCACTACCTTGATCTAAAATTGTGTGCAAGTTATTCGAGCGTGCAAAAATTATTCAGATGCCAGCGCTGAAAATATATTTATTCAAGTTCAGTTTAGTACATAGCTTCCGAGAAACAAAACTACTAGGTCAATCTCCAGGCTCCAGCTGGGAGAAAAAAGATGGATAAACTTATAAAAGCTCCGCTGCGCAGGTTGTCAGTGGAACAACCACTCCACTCAGCTTGTGAGAACTGAGAACAATATCCACTCCGGTATTCTGTTAGTAACATAAGATTCCCAAAGCGTGTGATGCTTCTCTCAAGCATGTTTTAGCGTAAACCTAAGCTCCAGCATCATGTGCAGATCAATTTCTCCATGGTCTTCTGGACACGCTTAATGAAGAAGTCTTGAGCACAAACCATGGTGCCGAACTGATGGTCATGGAGGCGTTCGTGCCGTGTTGTACACTTTCCAGATGCCACTCAATCCAAAGCTAGCGATCTACAGGCTGACACGCACTTGTCACATTGACCTCCATTGACTGTTTGTTGTGAGAAAAGAGGTAAAATAGGAATCGAAAATGTGCAGTGTGGGAAGAAAAGCGGGAGCGCTGGTATTAGTTATATAGGAATAGCTTACATTGGTTTATCATAATTGAATTCAAGACCTTTAAATATGGCAATAACAACTTTCACTAATTAGAATGTTCTTCATGTTTAACAACGGATTATTTGATTTCTCATAGAAAAAATTAATACATGACGATTTTGCATTATTTGAAGCTTCGCCTCGCAATGGCGCTGATTGTATACCCATCCATTAAATATCCATGCTCGTCTTGATTCTCTACCGATAGAGTGATTCTGTAGAGACAAAGTAGTTTCTGATCACATTTGTCCCTTTCTAATTATTTTTGTCCTTTTTTTATTAGTTTGTGTTTTTTTTCTAATATGCATGATTTAAGTTTTGTTCGATTCCAACAACATAGACGAAGTAGCTCGAGAGTTGTTTAGTGCAACCAAGTAGATCAATCAACACATAGATCGACTGGAATGTTTGTTCGATGAGATTGGAGTTGTTGGATTAAAGTAAGCATACATTGGTGGTTTTGCTTGTCTCAATCTCAATGGTGTACCTCCATTTTGCCAACTGGCAACCCGATGAATATGAGAAATTTTTAGAATTAGCTCTATGTTCGCAAGCTTTTCAAAATTTGACCCTTTGACCCACATATCAATGACTCAGAGTGACCTCACGTGTCATTGTGATAGCAGGATCAAATCTTGAAAAACATGCGAACTTAAGAGTCAAATTTCTGGCTGCCCAAGCACAAAAGCGATGAGGCCACACAAACGCGCAAGTCAGCCAACACACCAGGGCCGCCACTACCCTATATCAACACATGAATCCAACATAAATGAAACAAAAACTTTTTTTTAGAAATACATAATACAACGCAAATGCTCACAACACACGCACACTCATCCTTATGACCACACGTACACAAACTCTACCCCTATGAGCACCTCCGAATGACTGAGAACCCGACAGATTTGGAGATTCCCAAAGTCACAATTGACACCTTGTTGTACCGCTTACCACTTAACGCATAACGCCGGTAAATCCTAGGAAAATCTCAAGAAAAAATGTGAACACCAAGATTTGAACACTGGTGGATAGTGTCTTACTAGACCGTCATACTATTGAACTATAAACCAATTCACAAATGAAACAAAAACTCAAAATTGCACATTGTTTCCTTCCGACACTTCAACCTATGACGACATTGTCTCGTCCCTTCCACTCCATTCCCAACTAAGAAACAATGGCTGCCATCAATAACATCATCGCCAAGAAGAGAGATCTAGCTATGGATGCCATTGTTCTAGAATGTTCCTGGGTCCACCCCTCCCATGCCTACATTCAGTGCTACAGGGACACGACATACTAAGGACCTTTTGATAGGGTTTCTCCACCAGCTTTTGATGAAACTCATTTCACTATCTACCCGTCACATCAAACTTCAGACACTAATTAGGAGTATTAAATGTAGATCAACAACAAAACTCATTCCACAACCCCTACCTTAATTTTCGAGACGAATCTAATGAGCTTAATTATGTCATGATTAGACAATGTCGTGCTACAGTAAACAATCTCTAATGACGGATTAATTAGACTTAATAGATTCATCTCGGAATTTCCCGTCCATTTATGTAATTAGTTTTATAATTAGTCGATGTTTACTACCTCTAATAAAACTGAAAAGGCACCCCTAAAATTTTGGCCCCAAAATTTTAGGGAACTAAACACACCCCTATCAAAGAGGCAACTTCAAAACACCTTCGCTTGCTCCACAAACGAAGTCATCGGAGAGAAGCCAAGAAAGGCTTGCACTAAAGAGGAGCCAAAACAAAGTGCTTCACCTCCCTCTCCAAATATTAGTTGATCACAAAATTACTCATTGTCATTAAAAAACTCTTTTACCAAACTTTTTTTTTCGAAACAACTTCAGCTCCACTACTCCAGCAAAAGAGCTATAGCTCGAGCCGTTTTGGCAGGAGTTGGAGCTCTTCCAAACAGGGCTAAGAGCCTTTGTCAATGAAAGTAGGAATCTGAACAAAGCCTTATCTTTGTACACTGGAGAACCACAAATCACACACATCGATCAATTTTTTTTGGCATATTGCTCTTTTTCACAATTTTAGCCACAGATAGACGGAGATTTCCTATGACAAGACTTGTTCTCATCGGTCAATTATCATAAAATCCACTACCCTCAGAACAAACAAGTCAGCATCACATATTGTATTTGTATCTATCAGTAAATAGCCCATGTGCGTATATAAAAAAATTATGGGGATCCAATATGAAAGGGAGCAAACTGGCATAAGTCACAAAATGCAAGCCAGTTTTCAGAGCAATACATACATTAGAAAAACATAGGGCGATCTGTTGTTGAATGCAACAACAGATTGATAAGAAAAAAAAACACTAAAATAAAGGTTGGTGCTGATTAAATTGTCAGCAGAATGATGCATTACGACAAACAAAAGCGAAGAAGCAACCATTATCCTTGCACATCTCGTGCAAGGGGCAGGAACGCAAGAACTGCATGCTTTTTTCCTGTATTTGCTTTCCACTCATCATTAGAAGGCAATTTGCACACCAGAAGTCTTTCTGCTATTTCTTAACTATTGTCTTATTTTGTCAGCAGGGTTACTCTGCTCATCTTGAGCATAACTATCATTACTATTCCTAGTGCTCCTTGGCACAATGAGGTAGCAATACCTTTTACTCCGTTTGTCCATGGCAAAGAAATTCTTCTCCTTGAGATCAATGTGACGCAACTGCTGTCCCAGTCTAGCAACACAACTGTGCATGCCACCATTGAAGACAATCTAACCTGACAATCACCGAGTAAATGTCATCAAATTGAATATACTGAGATGTCATTCTTCTAAAATTTTGAAGCCACATCTTTTCATGTCCCGATGCTAATATGGAATCAAAACTACTATGCATGTATGTATGCTTACCACCTTGTTCCTGGTATGAAAGAGTAAATCTACTACATAATCACGAAATTAAAACAACTCCATGAAAAATATCATCAAAAAAATTGATGCATAAAAACATATTAAACCAAATACTAAATTACTAATATGCATAGATAGACAAGAAAAAAAAATACAGGTGTCAATCCACAACAATAAACTAACAAATCTGCTAACAAAAGTTTCTTCTATAAATTAGCCAAGACCATATAAATTTCTGAAAAGCAGCACATGCATACACATCTTTATATGGTTTAGCACCAAGTAGAAAGGCATACAAGACAATATAAAATCCAACAGAGTAACTGTATATTTGTATGTTACATGGAGCAGACAAGCAAGAAAAGTACCAAAATCTCAATGAACCAGACTGGCAAAGTTAGAGATCATACAAGATATGCCGTAATTTGCTGATAAAAGGTCATCTGAAGTTATAATTGTGATGAAGGGTCCAGTATATGCCCCATGAAGATTACGGAGCCAGACACCTCCTCCATAATGACAAAGAAGAACGGGTGGTCCGCAACAAAGTGCTCTGTTGGAGAAGGCTTGCCTATGCCCGTCGAGAATGAAGCTTCATCAATCACTTTATCATTAACCTCCAAAACTGCTTTATGAAGTACATCAGATAGAAACAAAGGACCATTGGGTTTATCTTCCTTGACCATATCTGTGAAATCTGTATCCCGTTGGAAGGGTAATTCAAGGCCCATTTCTTTAAGAAATTCCTTCATATCAATCTGGAAAGATACTGTGAAATTGGGCACCCTGATATCCACATGACATTTCTCTGTTGGCAAATTTTGTTCTATGAATGAAGGTTCAGCAAAAATTTTCTTAGTTAATTCAAACAAGCCATCAGAAGTATCAGGTAGGAAGATATACATGGAGAACTTCCGTTCAGTCCATCCTCGCTGATAAGGAAGCTTAATGACTTTAAACCCCTCATGAACAGCAAAAGGTCGAGTTCTATCATATTCCACAAAAGGGACCTCAACACAAGTACCATCAAGACAGTAGAACTTTTGCGCTGAAGTGCTCCTTATATCAGCCCGATTAAGCCATCTTCCCCTAAAATAAAGCGCACTGCCAAGGACAAGTCCTGTATTCTTGTCAATTGATACATCCGATTGGAGTGAGGTAACAGAACATTTCGTGGACTCTTGGACCCACAAGTTAATTTGTTTTGCAGCATCTTCTGGCTTCAAAATCAATAGAATAGAAAATGTCCAAATTTCAGAACTACTAATCTCTAAAGACAAATCATAGAAATGCATCACAAGAGTGCAGTTTGCTACTTACAAACAAAAATTGAACAATTCCTAAAATAATTACACACTACAGGTATATTTATCCTAACAAGTTAACTGATGCATACTGTCATTTCTATCACTGGGAAAGGTGAACAGAAAGCTACAGGGAACAGAACAAGAAGGTACAGCACAAATTACATATGGCTAATTGCTACCACTTCTATCCATAGTCCATCATCATCTATAAAAGAAACTAAGAAACGAATTACAATAACCATCCAACGACATGTTAAGATGTGCTGAATACACTAACTCTTGGAAGAAGCATATGGTCGAGCAGTTGACGAGCACAGCCTGTCACACTGCAGTTATAGAGAAAATTGGGCAACATGCCATACCTTGTTCAAGAAGTCGGCCGTCCTCGCCGCGGAGCAGTACACATTGCGTGCAGTCTCCACGAACCCCGGCGACAGGCTCGTGGAGGCGTCGGCCCAGATTCCTCCGGCGAACGCCAGCTGCGGGCCTCCGGACGAGGAGCGGTCCCTGAGCACCCTCTTCACGACGCGCGACGCCACGTTCGCCGCGTCCGCCGCGGCGCCCTTCCCCCCGCCGCCGCCGAACCCCAGCACCTGCAGGAGCTGCCTCCGCGTCGCGCCGCGCGCGCCGGCGGCGGCTAGCGCGAGCGAGGCGTGGACCGCGGGGGGCGCCACGGCCGCGTTACCGGTCGCCGAGGCGGCCAGGACGCGCCCCGCGAGCGGCACGCAGAAGGCGCGCTGCGACGCCGCGAGCGCCTCACCCCAAGGTCGCGTCGGCATCGGCGGCGGCGGCGCGTCACGCGCGTCCTTGGGTGGCGGTGCCGGCGCGGCGGATGCGGATGCGGAGGAGAAGGGGAGGGGCCTGATTCCGGCGGTGAAGGGGAAAGGCATGGCGGCGCGCGGCTGCCGCGGATGGAGAGCTCGCCGGAGGGAGGAGAGCTGCATTTTGCCTAGCGTTGGTGCGTTCTGCGCTTGTATCTCCTGATCTCCTCCGCTCTTGCGGTTTTGCCTAGGGTTCTTGAGGTTTTTCCTCAAGTTACGGTGATGTGGGCTTCGTATTGGGCCTTGTGGGGCTGGCCTCGAGTTACTAGGTGGGCCGAAAGCTATTTTGAGCGCGCGCACCGGCAGCGCGGCCTCGTCCAGTTAGTTAGTAGCAGTCGATCACTCTAAAAAAACTAGTAGCAGTCGATCGATTTTTCGGAATTTTTAGTTTTTTTTTGGGGGTGGGAAGTTTTTAGGCCCTGTAAGTTCCCCAAAAGTTCTCAAAATTTTCGCATTGCAGACCGTGTTACTTCTCACAAAATATGTTTCTCAATAAAAATTTCACCACTTTCACCAAAAATTTCACCAACTAAACGGGACCTAGTTGGGCCTACGAAACTGGAGTTGTTTAGAGAAACTTCAGTGAGGGCCTGCAAATTAAGACCTCCAAAACCTATTTGCAGGTCGGAATACAAAAACTAGAGATTTAAAATTAGTATTCAACTCTAGTGCGAAAATCAATCTAAACCTCTATGTACATGTGGGCCCTATCTGTCAATCATGACTCTATTTTGGCCCCTGTTTCTTTTCGGTGGATCCCGTCGCTCTCCACCAGGTACAGCCGCCACTGCCGGTCCAGCACACCGCCCAGCGGGTGCTCCGCCTTCCCGCAGCATCAACACCACCGACGTGCGGAGTTAGTCCCTGGCGCCTAGGGTTTCCTAGGCGACTCGGGGTTGGTTCCATCTTGGCGATCTGGATCCTACCTGTCTCATGTGCCTGATCGGAATTCCCTGCAGTCCGATCTAGAGTCCACATCCCATCCATCATTCGCGTCCACGTTTAAATTCTCCGTCTCGGAGCGGAGCCCAAATCTGCTAGCCAAAACTGCAGCGATCGCCTGGAACCCTAGGTTTCGTTCGGTCTCAAGACAGAGTTGGTGGAGATGGATTCGGTGGAGGAGATGATGAAGGGGATGAAACTGACGGCGGCGGAGAGCAAGGGGATCAAGGTGACGGGTGCCGGAGTCTCGAGGGGCAGATGGCCCGAGTGCAGTGGTGGGGAAGGTTTTCACGGAAAGGTTGGTGAACGCGGAGGGACTTGGCCATGCTCTGGGAAGGATCTGGTGCCCAATTAAGGGAGTAAGTTGTAAAGATCTTGGAGAAATCAATTCTTGTTCACCTTTCATCAATCTTCTGGTAAGAGGAGGGCTCTGGAGGAGGGTCCATGGATGTTCGGCAAGGACCTGGTGGTCATGGTTGATTTTGATGAATCCAAAGCCCTAGAGGAGTTAGTTTTCGCCTTCACCCCAATTTGGGTTCGAGTGTCAAAGCTTCCATTTGGGATGATGAACAAGGTAGTGGGGGAGGCGATTGGTGGAGAGATGGGGGAGTTTCTGGAGTTGGATAAAGAAGAAGATGGATCAGCGGTGGGGAGATTTCTGAGGATTAAGATTCGATTGGATATACGTAAACCTCTGATGAGGGGAGTATCAGTTCATGTAGAGGAGAAGGAAGGGGTGGTTCGGCCCCTTTGGTGCCCTGTGGTCTATGAATATCTGCCGGATTTCTGCTATACGTGTGGGATCATTGGTCACATAGACAGGGTTTGTGAGAAAAAGCTGGAGAAAGGAGAGGTGCAACAGTTTAGCAAGACTCTGCGTTTTATCCCGGAGAAGAGGAGGGCAGAAGAAGGCAGAGGGGATAAAGCCTTTTGGAGGGCAAGTGGTAGCGGGAGTAGGGGCAGTTGGGGTTCAGGAGGTCGGGGTGGGCTTATGGGTTCAGGAAGTGATGCGCCATCTTGGAGAAAGGCTGATGGGAAGGAGGGAAAGAAGGTGTTAGGTGTGGGAGAGGAGGAGGAAGTCACTAGTCCGGTAAAGAAGAATGGAAAGGAGGAGGTGCAGGGTGGCTCGGTGAAGAAGCAGCTGCTGTTAGAAAAGGAGGCCGATCCTAAGGAGCAGGCAAGAGGAGGGGCTGCTCCTCCTCCTTTGATCGACGTGAACAGCAGCATGCAGGGCATGCACGTCGACCAGAGTGTGGGAGTGACTGGGGAGGCTTCTAAAGAGAAGGAGACGAAGGAAGTACCTAGGAAGAAGATGACGTACAGGAAAATTGCCAGAGTTGAGGGGGCGAAAACAAGTGCAAAAGAGGATCAGGAACCTTCCAAGAAAAGGGGCCTTCCGGATGAGATGATGGAGGTGGAGGAGGAAGGAGAAATGGAGGGGAAGAAATCTGGGGAGGTGAACTCAAGCAAACGTTTAAAGAAAGCGGGACTAGCGGACCAGTCCTGCAGGGCCCAATGAAGATAGTGGCATGGAACTGCCGGGGGTTGGGCAACCGCCCGGCAGTTCGGGGGCTTCTGGATCTCCAGAAGTCGGAGGGAGCAGACATCCTGTTCCTGTCAGAAACAAAGTTGGAGAAGAGAAGATTAGAGAAATTCCGGTCGATGCTGGGTCTAACGAATATGTTAGTCCAGAAAGGGGATGGAAAAGGGGGAATTGCAGTGTTTTGGCGAAGGGGGATTGATGTAGTGCTGCGAGGTATGTCGCAATACTATATTGATGTGGACGTTAAGGGAGAGGATGGCTTCACTTGGAGATTTACTGGGGTGTATGGTGAGGCGCAGAGTGACCAAAAACATCGCACGTGGCAACAAATAAGAAGTCTTCATGTCGATCCAGTTCGGCCATGGTTATGTGCTGGAGACTTTAATGAGATTTTGTTCTCATGAGAAGGAAGGGGGGAGACAAAGGAGCCAAATATGTATGGATCATTTCAGGGAGACATTGGAGTTTTGTTAGCTTAAAGACCTGGGATATGAAGGGGATACATTCACTTGGAGAAATCACAATCATGTGGCTGACAACAACATTAGAGAAAGGATGGACAGGGCAGTAGCAAACCACCAATGGAGAGCTCATTTTTCAGCGGCAAGGGTTGTGAATGGTGATCCATGCCACTCAGATCACCGACCACTAATTATAACTACGGAAAAATCAGTAAGAGGAGGAGGTCGACCGGGGGAGAGGGGTTTCAAGTTTGAGGCTAGTTGGCTAGAGGAGGAAAAGTGTGAAGAAGTTGTGGAGGATGCGTGGAAACAGGCGATGGAGCAACCTAGTGTTTCAGTTCATGATGCCCTGAAAGGGATAGCTTTTAGCCTGTCAAATTGGAGCCAAAATGTATTGGGAGACTTGGAGAAGAGAGTTAAGAAAGTCAAGAAGGAATTAGAGGAATGCCGACGAGCAGCAATTGGGAAAGAGCAAGTAGCAAGGGAGGAGGTATTGAGATATAAGTTGGAGAGACTGGAAGAGCAGGTTGATATATATTGGAAGCAGCGAGCCCATGTTAATTGGCTGCAAAAGGGAGATCGCAATACATCTTTCTTTCACATGGCCTGCAGAGAGAGGAGGAAGAAGAACCGGATTGAGAGGCTAAAAAGGGAGGATGGAGAATGGATGGAGAGGGAGGAGGAGAAGAGGACCTATATTGCTAACTATTTTTCTTTGCTTTTCAGGTCTAATGGTGGGCAGACCTCGCAGCAACTCTTAAATGCTGTTGAGACAAGAGTAACCTCGGGGATGAATGAGAACCTAATGAAGGAGTTCACAATTGAAGAGGTTAAAGCTGCCCTGGATTCTATAGGGGATTTGAAAGCTCCCGGACCAAATGGTATGCCATCTGTTTTCTATAAGAAGTTTTGGGGAGTTGTTGGTGATCGGGTGGTACATGAGGTGATGGAAGTACTAAGAGGAGGCCCGATGCCGGAGGAGTGGAATGAAACAACGATTGTGCTAATCCCAAAAGTGCCCAAACCGAACCAGGTAAAAGATCTTAGGCCAATCAGCTTATGCAATGTTATTTACAAAATTGTGGCAAAGGTATTGGCAAATAGATTGAAGCATATCTTGCCAGAGATTATCTCGCCGGTTCAAAGCACTTTCGTGCCAGGGCGCCTGATTTCTGATAATATTCTAGTGGCTTATGAAATTTCACATTATATGAGAGGGAGAAGGAAGGGAAACAGAGGGTATGCTGCAGTGAAATTAGACATGAGTAAAGCTTATGATAGAGTGGAGTGGCATTTTTTGGAGGACATGATGAATAAAATGGGCTTCTGTCGGGGATGGATAGAGATGATTATGAAGTGTGTTTCATCTGTTAAATACCGGATTCGTGTCAATGATAATTTATCCAATGAAGTGAAGCCGGAAAGGGGACTACGCCAGGGAGATCCGTTGTCCCCTTATTTATTTCTCATATGTGCAGAAGGATTTTCAACCCTAGTGCAACAAGCTGAAAGGGAAGGGAGTTTGAAAGGGGTCAAAGTTTGTCCGAGTGCTCCTAGTGTTTCTCACCTGTTGTTTGCCGACGATTCATTAATTCTCTGTCGAGCAAAGGAGGGGGATGCACAAAAATTGCAGGATATCCTAACCTTATATGAGGAATGCTCAGGACAAATGATCAATAAGGAAAAATCAGCAATCATGTTCACCCCAAATACTGGAGAAGCTGATCGTGTGAAGGTGATGCAAACCCTACATATTCAGAAGACAACAATGAATGATAAATATTTGGGAATGCCGGTACATGTAGGGCAATGTAGAACAAAGGTGTTTGCATATTTAAAAGTGAGAGTTTGGAATAGAATTCAGGGGTGGAAGGAGAAAACATTGTCTTGGGCTGGCAAGGAGGTGCTGATAAAAGCAGTTGCACAAGCAATTCCAACTTTTGTTATGGGCTGCTTTGATTTGACAAAAGACATGTGTGATCAGATAAGCACGGTGATAGCAAGATACTGGTGGAGCAATCAAGACAAAGATAATAAGATCCATTGGATCAGCTGGGAGAAAATGATTAAACCGAAGGTGGAGGGTGGACTGGGTTTCAGGGATATTCATTCCTTTAACTTGGCAATGCTAGCAAAGCAAGGTTGGAGACTGATACATAACCAAGACTCCCTATGTGCCCAGGTTTTGAAGGCTAAATACTTCCTTGATGGAGACATACTAAAAGCCTCATCGAGTAGTAACATGTCATATACTTGGAGAAGCATCCTTAAAGGAATTGAGGTGTTGAAGGAAGGGATTGTGTGGAGGATAGGAGATGGAAGCAAAGTAGATATTTGGCATGATCCATGGCTGCCGAGAGAAACCACAAGGAGACCTGTTACCCCAAGAGGCCATACTCTCATCTCAAAAGTTTCAGACCTAATAAACCCGATCACAGGAAGCTGGGACGAAGAGCTAGTGAGGCAAATATTTGTACCGCAGGACACTGAATTGATACTGGCCACTCCGGTTCATGTTGAGCTTGACGACCTGGTGGCTTGGCACTATGACAGCAGGGGGATGTTCTCAGTTAGATCAGCCTACAAGGTGCACCGGTGTCATATCCAGAGAAGAAGTGCTAGGAGTGGGGGCTCTTCAGGAGATGGAGGGGCCCTAGAGAAGGCACAATGAAAGCAAATATGGGGATTGAAAAGCCCGAGTAAGGTCAAACAATTTCTGTGGTGATACTCCCATAACAGTCTTGCAGTAAAAATAATTCTAGAGAGGAGGGGAGTGGAGGTGGATATTCGGTGTGTTATGTGCAACAGACACATTGAAGATGGAGGCCACCTTTTCTTCAAATGCAAGGTAGTGAAAAAACTGTGGAGGGAGATGGCCCTGGAGGAGCAACGTATCATGCTGGCCGAGATGCACTCAGCTAAAGACACGATGACCTTCATACTGAATCTGGAGGAAGAAATTCAGCTAAAGATTGTACTACTCCTCTGGCTTTGGTGGCAAGAACGTAATGCAGTTCGCGAAGGTGAGCGCCGGAGGAGGTGCACAGACCTAGCCTTCGTGGTGCACAGGATGAATGAGGATTTTCTTGAAGTGAACAAGCAGATAGAGAGGAGCCTGAACACGTGGTCTCAGAGATGGCGCCGACCGTCAGGTGATTGGGTCAAAATAAATTCGGATGGGGCGTTCTCGGCCAACAGTGGAGAAGGGGGCTGGGGCTTTGTTATACGTGATGAATTAGCACGGAAGCGAGACATGTTCGCGATGCACTCCATGCAGAAGTAGCAGCTTGCACTCAGGGGATTAAAGCAGCACTAGAGAAGGGAATGACCAAGGTGATTCTGGAGACGGATTCAATGATCCTGAAGCATGCACTAAGCAGCGACATGTACAGGTTCGCGGAAATTGGAGGTATGGTGCTCGAGCTGAAGAATTTGGTCATAGGAGGTTTTAGTATTTCATTTGCAATTATGTTCCAAGAAACTGTAATCAGGTAGCTCATGCCCTAGCGGCAAAGGGGAGTATGTTCCCTTAGGGTGATGGCTCTCAGTGGGAGTGCACACCTCCGTTTGTTGCTGTACTTGTGGCCAGCGACGCTGCTGAGCCTTTGAGTTAATGGAAGTTCTTTCCATGCAAAAAAAACACCACCGACGCGCGCGCAGGTCACCACATCATTCTGGTTGGCCTTGGACACCGGGCCTTTGGTCGGCCGTCGACGTCCTCGACCCCTTCCCTTCCCCGCTCCCGCCGCCGGCTGCCGTCTCACAACTTGTAACACCCAAAATTCCATCACCTTAAAAATGCTAGCAACTTGGTTAGATTTTATTTTATAAGGAAATATAATAAATTATCAAATAAATTTGGCCTTTAAATATTTAAATATCATTTGAATAATTTTAAAAACACACAAGTGCTTGTGCATTATTTTTGGTAGCATAGTTTTGTTTGAGTTTATGAAGTTTTCAAAATCATGAAAAAGAAACAAAAAGTTCAAATCTTAAACCTTTCCCTCCCTCCCCTTTTCCTTTTCCAGCCCAAACCCCTATCCCGACCCAGTTCCTCTTTTCTTTTTCTTCCTTCCCGTGGTCCAATCTGCTCCGGCCCATCTTTCTTTTTCGGCCCAAAATGATCCGCCGGCCCAACTCTCTTTCTCCCTCTCCTCTCTCGCGTGGGCTCACTGTCGGATCTCTTCCACCTCCAGCCTCCTCCCGCCACCTGCCGGCCCGCGCCCTTCCGCTACCTCACCGAGCATCGGAGTGAATGCGCCAGCGCGCACTACCCCACCCCCTCGTTTCCTCTTCCAAAATCCGGGCGTGACCGAGCTCCACCGAGCCATCATGGCGGCCTACACCACCGGAGCACCTCCACTACCTCCGCGCCCCTTCCCTTGCCGCCTCTTCGTGCTATATAAGAGCACCCCGAGCTCCTCATCCTCGACCTCTCGCTCGCTCCGCTCACAAGCTCGCTGCTCAAGACCGAAGCTGGCCCGTCACGGAGCTCCGCCGGGATCGATCTCCGCCTCTTCCTCTTCTTTGTGCTCCTTGTCGAAGCTCCAGAGCAGGGTAAGAAGCCTCCCCAAGCCACTCTTTTAGTCTTCAGGCCGCCTAGCACCTCACAAGGCCCGTCAGAGCCTCCGCCGCTCAACTCCCCTCCATAAGCCCCTACATAGGTTCGCATGCTCCCCAACTTCCTGTAGAGCCTATCCGCGCTCGAGTCCGTGCCCGGGAACCCCATCTCGAGCTTGCGCCGTGAAGCCGCTGCCACGCACGCGCCGCCCCGCTCTTCGCTCGGCGCGCATACGTCAGTCTGTCTGCTGATATGCGGCTCAGATCAAACCGAGCCTGGGTCAAACTTCAAACGTACCGGTCAACCAAGTCTTTTCCCCACCGTTTTGCAAGAAAGCCCCTGAAGTCTTTAATATTACACAAATGCCCTCCCACCTCCAAAGATCCTTACAGAGAAGTCCTTTTTCTTATGTTTAGGCCCCTCAGTTCTTTAGTTTTTCTATCCCGCAGTCCATCTTTGACCTTTTGTATGTTAGACCTTCTGTTTTTAATCATAATTAGGTTCAAGTTCCTGGTTTCTTGCTGATAAGCCCCTGGAAGTTAGTTTTCTCACAGTTTAGCCCTTAGAGCTTGTTTAAGCCATATCTTTTGCATCATTTGTTCGTTTTAGGCGTTTTTGGTGTCCATGCGACCGTCTCTTAGTGCTCGTTAGTTTTAGAAGCTTGTTTTAGCTTTTTAGAATGTTTGATGTACTAATTTTATTTATTGAATGATTTTTGATGTGATCGTAGATATCGTGCCGGTTGGAACCGAGTTTCCGATCGAGGAGCAAGATCAACCCTTTGAAGAAGAAGAGTTGGACTTTTTGGGAGAGGAAGGCAAGTGGATTTCCTCCCCTGCATATTCTATTTTTGTCCCACACAACTTGCAATATAACTGAAATTTACTTTTAATGTTGCTATGCATAATTTGATGGGAAAATTACCTTTTTAAGGACATGACTAGAATTTTACGCCTATTACCTTGAACAACCCTTTTAAATAATGTTTTGGGTAGAAATGCTTAGTTGCTTAACTTGGGATGGTTGAAATGAATGTTTATAAAATATTGATCATGGAAACTTTGGTGAACTTTGGTAAATTGCAAGATCATATAAATTAATTGGAACATGGAGAACCACCCAAGAAAACAGTGCAACCACAGTGGCATTTGGCTCTACCCATAGCCAATTATTAGGCGTGTGAATTATCTGACAACCTTTCCCGAAAGGGGCACAGGGGGCCGGAGTTGAAGGGTATAGCCCGTTCCTTTGGGGTAGCAGCCTTTGCTAAGGTGCTTGACCACTAGGAGGGTTATGGCTCGCTCACGCAATCGTGAGGTTGTTGGTCTTTGCATTGTCTTTGTAAAGGCTCAGAGTGGACCCCAGCCACTCACCTCAAGTGTTTAAGGGTCTAGCTAACCCGGCAACATGGGGAACACAAGTGGGTAAAGTGTACGACCTGCAGAGTGAAATCGATCGGTCACCGTGCTCACGATTAAGAGCGGCTTGGACCCTCACATGATAAGTGAACTTGAAGATGGAATTAAATCATGGTTTTATATGGTTTTGGGATAATGTTTCAAATGCTTAATCTTTGGGGATAGTATAAACTTACACTTAGTAAACAGGCACTTGCTAATAAAATTTGATCAACTTAAAATGCTAACCGCTGCAAAACCTTAGCCTACCCTTGATAGCCTTGCATACTTTTCCCCTACTTGATGAGCTCCAACCATAAGTGTGCTCACCTTGCTTCTGCATTGTGAGAGGAGAACAACGGTGAGGAGTACTTCAGCGACTTCGACGAGTTTTGAGGCTTGCATCCCCTAGTCAGATGCATGTGGAGCTGAAGACGGAGTTGCATTGTTGTAGATATCGATGTTCGTGTAAAGACCTTCGTGTCTATCGGTGAGTGTAATAAAAATTAATAAACCTCTTTTGTACGTTTTTGAGCATTGTATCTGATATTACACTCTTTTGTCCATCATATGTGTGAAATTATGATCCTGACACACATATGAGATGCATTTGATTTCTTTACGGAAATCGGGTGTGACACAACTCTGCCCGCCCGGCCGTCATCGCTCTGCGCCCGCCGAGGCCGCGTCGTCGCATTGCGACCTCTGTGCGCCCACTACCAACGCTGACCGCACTCTGCGCCAGCGCGAGCAGCAGGACGATCTGCGGACCTGCCTCCGTGCCTCGCATAGCCGTCACCGAGCCGCACGTTCTCGATCTACTACCACAGCTCCCGCCGTTGGGTTGTGAGGCTGCCTGGATAAGATCCGCCGCCGCAAAATCAAGAGCCCGATAACGAGCGGCTCCCAGGCTCCGGTGAGCAGCATCCGGTGGCACGAGCTTGGATCTCACCGCATCTCTCCCCTGCAGCTGGATCTTGATGCCATCGACATGCCCTCGACAGCATAGCTACCTCGCAGCCGGATCTCGACTCCGTCTGTCGGGGGCTCCCGCATGGGGAGCTCGTCGGTCCCGCCGCCGCGTGCTCCTGCGTAGGGAGGTCGCCAGCTTGCTGTCGCTGGGAGCTCGTCGGTCCCGCGCGCCGTCCGACGCGGGCTCCCACTCCACGAGCTTGCCGAACCTGCCGTCGCGTGCTCCCGTGAGGTACTCGCTGAGGCTGCCGTCGCCGACGCTACGCAAGAGGCCGAGCAGAGTGGCGACGCGCAGGGGACGCACCGTAGTAGAGCGGCGGACACGGGTGCGCTGACGCTACGCAGGAGTCCGGCCATTGGCACGGCGCCGCAGCGACCATTGGTGCAGTAGAAGAGAGGCATCAACTTGGTGTCACTCCAGGCAATGGTGATGGAGGTCGTCGTCGCGTGGAACACATGTGAGCCACCAGCAGCAGCACTGCGAGGGGGTGGCAGTGCAACGGAGCTCCACGACGGCGGCGGACTGATAGACAGTAATGGTACTGGGAAGCTGGCACGGCGCAGGAGAACGGTGGTAGATAGGTGCAGGAGCGTCGGGACTCACCACAGCCCATTTTGGTGGCTTGTTGGGGACGAAAAGGTCGGAGAGGTGCTACTCGGCGGCGGCGTCGGCGGCCGAGCTTGGGCTGACGGTAACGGCTGCCGCGGGATCCTAAATCCCCGGCACCAGGGGCTACGGCGGCGGCCAGGAGGTGGTTGAGTGGGTAGAGGATGAGGTCACGGAGGTGTGTTCGACGACGATTTGAAGCTGGTGGAGCGAGGGTGGCAGATTTGGCCGGCGGACGGTGACTGCTCGGCTCAGGCTTGTTTCTGTCCAGGGGAAAGATGAAGAAGGAAAGGGAGATGAGGCCGGTGGCCCGGGGACCAAGAAAAAAAGAAAAACATGGTGGGACCTATGTTTTGGAGGGGGAAATAGATGCCCTCAATGAATGGAGGCTTGCGGAGGAGATGTATGCAAAATGCAGGTCTATTTAGAGATCCTGCTGGAGTTGAGTTTTTGCGTCAAATCTTTAAATTTTAGAGTAGATGTCCATTTAAAGGCTCCCACTGGAGTTTCTTTTAGGGTTTATCACGATCCAAATTTATCATGGGTATGCAAGCAAATCCGGATGCAATTACATCACCCAAAGTGATACATGTGCTCTTGTCGCCTTCTACCGGTGGAAACCTATGGAATTACATAATAAATTCAGCTGAACAAAATTGTTTCTTCCATGAATGTTCGAGAGCTGGTGCTTGCAAAAAAAAAACTACTATTTCATCTCACATGCAAAAGTGTTTGAAACTTAAAAAAATAATAGATCTTACACTGAATATCAATTTAGATTCTCATTGCACTACTAAAATTTTAATAATAAAAACTTCACAATAAAATTTCACTTGACTATGATTGGACGAACTTTTTTTATTTCATAACAAATTCTACAAACTTAATGAACTAAAGAATCATACAAACTCACGAAACAAAAATGGATACTCACGTGCATGGATGTAGTTTTAAAATTAAAAAAATCATAAAACATCCAAATTGGATTCTGATTGCACCACTCTTTTTCTTTGACAACATTTTAAACAAAACATGACACTTGACTATGTTTGCAAAAAAAACTAAAATCATTTTTAATAAAAAATTATTGATATTGATTACAACGAATAAATTCATGAGTAGGTAGAACAAAAGATTATTAGATGTGAACTAAAAATTGAACATCAGGAACAAAAAAAATATTTTGTTTGAACACATAATTACACAAGATGAACAAAATAATAGTATATAACGAACAAAAGGTTATAGAGTGACGAGCAAATATTATAATAGCACGGACAAAAACTTGAGAAACTAGAACAAATAATTATCTAATATGAACAAATAATTGTTTATACAAAAAAGTTAAGAAATAAAAAAGATAACTAAACACATATGGGAAATATTAACACAAGAAAAGGATATTAAGTAAAAGGAATCGTAAGATATTAAATGGAATGAAATGCAAAAAATATGCCCATGGCAAAAAGAATATTGCATGATGCAAATAAAATAAGTATATATAGTAAACAAAAGATTGACAATTTGATTGTGTGAGATAAAATAGTAGAACATTAATGTCAACTCAGATTTTTTTTAAAAAAATACATAGGACTGGAACAAATTATACGAACTCAAATATTATACTAATCGAGCAAGTTATATAAACTCAAGGAACAAAACTAAATACATTGAACCAATTATACGAGCTCATGAAATAAAATAGTAGTACACGGAAAACATATTATATAAATTCACATAACAAAAAGATCTATATACCTCAAACAAATAAAAAGGAAGGTGACCTATACAACTAAGAAAATAACGAAAAAGGCATCCTATGTACTGGAGAAAAAGAAATAAATTAAGAGAAAAATAAAATGTTAAAGAAATGAGTGAGGGAAAAACAGAAGGAAATGAAATAAAAATACACAAGCATTGTAGAAAAGTTTAAAGTAAAAAAAAGAGTGAAAACCGTACTTATAGTGAAAATTATCTTAAGCAATCATTAATTATGTTGTGGTGTACTTACTTTGTCCATGAAAAGTACTAAGCTAATTAGTACTTTATTTTGAGTGGGAACAGTACTGTATCCTATGATACAAAAGTAACCATAAATAATACTATCACTTAGCAAGATACGACAATGAGCACAAATTTGTTCTGATTAGGGATGGCAACGGGCCCCGATCCCCGTGTCGGTGTTTAGACCCGGCAAACCTACCCAGGGGGTCCCTAAGGTAGTTGATTGTACGGTGGGGTTCGCCGAGATCAGGAGCTCGAAGGTGAGACACCAGGCACACAATTTAGACAGGTTTAGACCGCAATGTGCGTAATACCCTACGTCTTGTATGCTTCGTGGCTCTTGATTAATTGCGTAAGTTTCAGGTGTTGTTTGGGGGTGTCCCTGCCTCGCCTTATATGCACGGGAAGGTAGGGTTACAAGTCGGTTTGAGTACAGGAGTACTAGTCGGGTACGACTAGGAGTAGCTCATGGCGGTTTACATGAGAAGTTTTCCTAATCTAGTACTAGGCCTGAGTAGTCTTGTGGCCCACGCTGTCTTGCACCACGGCCCACGAGTAGAAGAAGCCCCGTCGGGTAGTCATGCGCATGGGTTGCTCCACCCCGGAGGTGGGCCCATGATGCCCTTACGACACCCCGATCCCCGACGAGGATTTTCTCCTTTAGGGAGTGCAATTGGGGTGTTTTTAGTCCCCGCGGGGGAGCTTAATGGGCATATTTCCATCCCCGCCGGGGAAGTGGGGAGCGGAACATTCTGCATGTCCCCGTCCTCATTCCCCGTCGTGGACCCTGAGTATTTGTGCAATAGTATATGTATGTATAATAATAATAATGGGCCAAAAGAAGCTCAAAATAGAATTTTGCCCAAGCCCACCAAACACACATACATATAGTTGGTTGCTGCCCCAAACCCTCAGCTCCACCCGCAACTCCCCATCTGTCCATCCGCCACCCCATCGTCACTCCATCGCTCGCATCATCCATTCATAGATTCTCTGGACTCTGGAGTCAGGAAGATGGATGCAAGATCGACCTTTGATTGCCGGTGAATCCTTCTTCCCTTTCTCCTATTGTTAACCCTATCGATTGTAGTGTTCTGTTTCTCTACTAACCCAGCCGTCCCACGGTTCGAACTCAAGGGACGATAACGCCGTCGGGATAGCCCCGTTGCCATCCATAGTTCTGATACTGCAAGGCTGCAGGTACCACCCCTATTACCAACGGTTGATGCGTACTTCAAGATTTGTGTCTTGCAATCGAGCCACGTGATCTGTTGCAACTACTGCTATTGTTTTATAAAGTTGCAATTGACTATTTAAAAAAGTTACAATTGACTAATATTTAAAGTTGCAATCCATATATATATATATTCTAAGTTGCAATTTTGACTCTTCTTCCTGGGGTGGTATACCACCCTAGGGTACAAAATCCGTAACAACAAGCACACGTACGGTCCATAGCATAGGCTCTTCAGAGGCCATCGCAGTCGACCTGCGCCTGGAAGGACAGCATCGACTCGGCCACGCCGTACCGGACGTGGAAGTTGGTCTGCATGACGTTGCCGATGATGGGAACTCCGGAGGTCCTCTGCACGAACCAGCACGCCACGCCGCGTTCCACCTCCTGGAACGAGTTGGACGTCTGAAAGTCCATGTCGGCGCCCCCGTCGAAGTGCAGCACTATCGCCGGGAAAGGATCCGCGGCGGAGGAGGAGCTGTCGTCGGCGGGCAGCTGGAAGCGCGCCTTGAAGCCGCCTATGTCGGCGGCCTGCGGGAGCTCCGTCTGCGACAGGATCGCCTCCTTTGCGGCCGTGTAGGCCGGGTCGGCGAGAAGCGTCACCGTCGCGCCGGAGTCGAAGATGACGCCGCTGTTCCCGCCGGTGGACGCCGTCGTGGCGCCGACCGAGATGCCCTGCAGGCTCACGGCGTAGTAGGTGGCGTCGTCCTGGAGCTGGAGCAGCGGCGTCGACTGGACGCCGGTGCCCGTCAAGGTCGCCTGGGAGCCGAACAGGAGCGGGCTCGCCTTGGAGGGGTCCGGGTTGAGGCAGTAGGAGAAGGCGCCGACGTTGAGCTGGGACACCAGGACAGCGGCCCGCGGCCGAGGCCGACGATGCCGGAGCCCGTGCCGAACCCGCCCTCCGAGCTGGTGGTGCAGCCGAACCCGATGCCCGGCGCGGCGTCACCGCCGATCGTGAAGGTCTCGGTGCCGAGGTACCCCTGCGCATACGTGTCACCGGAGTCGCCGTACAAGTACCGGTACACGCACGTCGCGCCGCCGCCGGCGCACTGGGCGAACGACTGGGACTGCAGGTTGGCGCAGGGAGAAAGTGGACGACCGGTCGGGAAAGTAGGAAGGGGATTGCCGCGGCGAGCAGAGCGTGCACGTGCCGCACTTGGTCCAGATGAGGTCGCTGCCGGTGTCGGCGACGGCGGACAGCTCCAGCGGCGGCGTGCCGATGGAGATCTCCATGTCGTAGGCGCCGCCGCTGATGTCCCGCTGCAGCGGGGTCTGTGGGCTCGGGCCTCCTGCGGCGGCCGCGGCCATCCGGGCGGCGAGCGTGGCCTGCCGCTCGTGTGATTGTTGCGCGGCCCGCCGCCCGCGTGAAGTTTATCGTCGTTTCCCGGCGCATCATGGTGGCGCCGAAGCCCCGGTGTTCGGCGTAGGCTGCTGGAGGAACTGCGACGAGGAAGGGGATCATCAGGCAGATGATGTAGGACAACTTGGCCGCCATTTCTGATTTTGAAGTAGAGTTTGTGTGCATGTGTTTTGATGAGGGCGTTAGGACTTAGGAGTGGGAGACTAGTATTTATATATAGACCTGCCACGCCGTGTATGACATTTTTTAAGGGTCCCGTTTGAATATCTCGCTTGAATCCTTAAAATTGAACTAATCTCATTTAGACACAAATTAATTAAGCAATATAGTGTATATGGAATATATTCTTCGTATATTCACTACTGAAAACCATCTCTTTGCCAAGCGCTAGCTGCACGAAAAACACTCGGCAAAATAATTGCACTCCGCTAACTTGCTTGTTTATCAAATATTTTTTTTACTCAGCAAATAAGCTCTTCATCGAGTATTTTATTGGCACTTGACAAAGAAATAATTTTTTCTTTCTACCTTTCAAAAATTTTTTTACTCTCCTCATACACCATGTGACACTCCATGTTAAAATTTGATATATTTTTGTATTAATTACTCTCCGCGTCCCAGAATATAGCTATGTTTAGACTTTTTCAAACTCAAAATTTTCAACTTTGACCAATAATAACTCTTGTAATTTATTTTCAATATGAAAGATTACATGTTTTTATAGTTGGTTTCATGATAAATCTACCAAGATCATTTTTATGTTATAAGTCTTTATGATTATTTTGCTATTTATGATTAAAGTTGAAAAAATTTAACTTTAAAAAATCTAAATATAGCTATATTTTGGGACAGAGAGAGTACTACATTTAATTATTTGCATTTCAAGCAATTTTTGAATAGCATTTGGTGGTGCGGCTTGGGTCAAAATCTGAGAAAATTATAGTCATATATTTGCGTACACATGATAAATCTTTGAAGGAGCAGTCCTTTTAATCTAGAAATCATTGGATTTAATGGATTTCATTCTGGTAATCTGATCTTGTGGGCCGTGCTCAGATTGTCTCGCGTGATGGGTGGGAGGACCGAAGACCAGTCAGTCACTTACAAAATGCCAAGAAATCAACGATGCTGATGGATGCCTGATACCTTGTTGACTGCGTGTCATCGGCTCATCTCGCCCGCATGGCTGGTCTATTCTCTCTCTGGAATTTTGGACCATGCAGGGCCCCCGCCCTCGGCTCCTGCTTTTTTTTAATCTATATAACTTACGTAGATGAAACTCACTAGATTTTACTGAGGTCTATTTATCTGAATTCTCTGTCAGCGAAGTCATTTTTTAAATTTCCACAGTTTGATCATGTGCTTAGGATATACTGTATGCTAACCGTCCATCCTGACTTGCAATCCCGCAACACACACATCTCCGCGTTGCCTCAGTTGCTACTATGCATTAACTATTAGCAACATGATCTCGACACCTTTAATTAGCCCTGCAGTGTTGACTATTCTTCTCCTCTTTCACTTTATGTCCATCATTGTATATTTGGGTCCTGCTCAACCCAATCCTTTCACATTCCGAGAAGAGCTAATCCTCTTGGCTTTCTCAACCATTTTATATAATAGACATTTGGTTACAGACTATCTGTCACACTCTGAAATTTCAGATTTCAGGAGGTGAATAGGAAAAATAAATTAATAAACGATTTTCTCCCAATTTTAAAATTTTGTTAGCAATTATGTCTTTGCTTAAGGATTTTAAGGTGGTATTTAATTTTTCTAGACATTTAAATAATTTTCTTTAATAAAATAAATAAATATAGGAGTTGAATGTTGCATTCATGCTGGTGCATTATTTTTGAGTGTTTGAATTCAAATTTGTGTTGAATTCAAAGTTTGTTTGAAGTTTCAAAAGGTTTAGAAAAGAAAAAAAGAAAGTCTCTTTTCCCTCTCCCTCTCCTTTCCTGTTTAGTTCGGCCCGTTTAAGCTCCAAAAGTCCGTTGGACCTCCCCCTTTTCCCCGGCCCGGCTCACCGTTTCCCCTTCCCTCTCTTTGCTTCGGCCCGTTACACACAGACTCGAGTTTGGAAGTCCGGGCATACCTGCGCTCCTTTGCACCGTGCGCCCGTCGTCCTTCGCGCTGCAGCCCAGCAAAGCTTCTGGCCCAACTCCAGCCCATCCCACCTCCTTTCTCCTGCAGACGCCGACGGGTGGACCCCGCACGTCATCCCTTCCACCGCGTCGCGCCCGAGTCCGACCCCGGCCGACCTCGTCTCCGCATCCGAGCCGCTCCCCTTCGTGGCCCGCACGTCAAGGGACCCCCTTGGCCTTTTTAAGCCGCCACCGCACCTCGAGCCCCCCCTAAACCCTAACCTAGAGCCTCCATGCCGTGCCGCCGCAACCCTAGCTCGGGCCGCCGCCTTCAATCCCCGCCGCTGTCGTCCTTCCGTTGACAAAGAGCACCACCGAAGGTTCGCGTGGAGGTGAGGAGGCTTGCTACGCCTTTTGTTTTGTGCCCCTTGTGCCCGTGATCCGCATGAGCTCGCTGAGCTGCCCTCGGCGACGCCTCGCCGAGCTCCGCACGCGCCGCCGTCGCCGATAGCTCGCCTCCGATGCCTAGATCGGTCGCCGTCACACTGCTTCGCCCTGGATCAAACCGCGAGCCTTTTGGTGAATCCTAGCTCGAGATCGACGGCTTCGCGTTTCGCTGCCGCCACGCCGGCGTGGTCGCGCCGCCGCAAACACCGCCGCCGGATCGGGATTAGATCGGATCCCTGGTCAAATCTCGGTGTACCGGTCAACCCCCGCTTGGTCGGTGTCGTTTTGCAGAAAACCCCCTGAGTTTTTTAATATAGCAAGCCCGTCCTTCCACCTCTGAAAAACCCTTACACATAGGTCCTTTTCTTTACGGTTTGAACCCTAAGTTTTCTAGATTTAGTAGCCGAGGTCCATAGCTTATAGTTTTATACGTTAGCCCCTGAGTTTATACATTTATTTATGTTTTAGTCCCTGATTTTTAGCAGTTAAGCCCCTGGAAGCTCTGTTTTATCACAGATAGGTCCCTGAGGCTTGTTTTAGCCATAAATTATGTGTCTTAGCTCCGTTTTTAGCGTTCTTTATGTCCAAATGATCGTATCGAAGAGTAGAATAGTTTTACGCTGTTGTTTTGCTCTATTAATACTATTCGATTCTTGTTTCTTATTTTATTCTATTGTTTGCCTGTATGTGAATGATGTGGTGCGTAGAGGACGATCGTTACTTGGACTACGCTGCTGTTGAAGAATTCGAAGATCTTGAGCAGTCATCCGAGTTTGTGGAAGGCAAGTCCTTGATGCATGCCCTTTTTCCTATACAACTACATTTTAATTACATTGTTTACTTTACTGCTTTGCATTAATTTGATGGAACCCTGTGAATTAGGATTTACTAGTGTTGTTACCATGTCCTTGATAACCTGGGTATTTTATTAATGTTGGGTAGAATGCTTAGTCGCTAACTACGGGTTGAGGATGGTTTCTTTTGAACACAAAGTGAACTTGATTTATTTTATGCTCTACCATCATTAAGCAAGACTACCCCTGTTAATCAGAACATGGAGAACCACCCAGGACAACAGTGCAACCACAAGACAAATGGCTCTGTCTTGGCTAATTAATTAGAAACCTTAGTATGTAGTATGCTTTACCTGATAAGGGCGAGGGGGTGCCGGTAGTTGGTGTATAGCCCAGCCCTCAGGCTGATCTGCTCTGTGGTAGCTTCGCAGTCTTGAGAGAGGGTTATGCATTGCGCTGTCATGTAACCTAGCGAGCAGCACATACTAGGAAATCTTTGTAAAGGCCTTGTAGTGAATCCCTAGCCACTCACCAAAGGCAGTGTTTAAGGGTCTAGCTAACCCGGGCGACATGGGAAACACGACTTGTGGGTAAAGATGTGCCACCTCTGCAGAGTGTATAAACTGATCGATCAGTCGTGCTCACGGTCACGAGCGGCCTGGACCCTCACATGGGTAAACTATGGAATATGAATTAATCTTGTGCATTGCATCCTATTATTGTTGCATTTATTATTCTTTGGGTTGGTATACACTTACATTGCTAGTAATCAGTAGCTTAATAAAATCTGACCAACTAAAATTGCTTACCGCTTTAACCATGTCAGCCATCCACCCAAAGAGCCTTGCATGTTGTTATAGTTATGTTCCCTTGTTGAGTACAACATGTGCTCATGCTTGTTGATTTTATTTCTTGCAACTACACTACTTTGATCGCCTGCTCGACAGACGCTTTGAAGACTTCCCTGAAGACTTTGAAGTTTTCTAGGCGTGTTTCTCCGGTCAACTGCCTGTGGTGGACGACTTCGTTTATTTTCCGCTGTTAGCTACTCGTTCAGTGTGTTAGACTATTGGACAATCGGTTTGTAATAATGATAACGCTGTGACACTGCGATTTTGGTACTCCACTATGTCGTTTGCATGTGTGAACATGATCCTGGACACATGTAAGCTTATGATCTGGTTTTGCTTCCAAAACTGGGTGTGACACTATCTGTTCGTATGGCTTATCAGCCACCAGTCAGAAGTACTTTTCTCTCAGAACAAACTAGCAATCAGTACTTTTCTCTCAGAACAAATCAGCACCAGCCACCAGCCACACGAACTGGCCTTGATCATTTACTTGACAGTTTTGACTATTTTCGTGGTTGTTTTAGGCTCCTGGCTATTTAGCACTTTAACCGTCACAAATAGGGATAAAATGCCACTTCAACCGATCAAAAACAAAGGCGCCGAGGAAACTTCTTAATAAACTAGCGAAGTGCCCGTGCGTTGCCACGGGCATTGGACACTAAATGATTGTATCTTCCCATGCATTTAAATTAAATGAAGCATTTCTTCCATCGCAAATACATATTTTAATTTTCAAAATTCATAATTAATAATAAGAACAATGAAAGTAACCATATGTTTAGTAGATAGGTTAGGTATTGTGCTACGGTGATAAGCATGTTACTTTTCCGCAAAAGAATAATCCACTATTTGCAATGACTTACATATTTTAATTTTCGAAATTCATAATAATTAACAATAAGAATAATGATAGTAAATGTATGAACAGTAAGATACTATGTTTTGATCGTACAAGAGATGTAAATGCATGTAAAACATCCAACTAAAATACTAAATTAATATGCTTTTGTCGTACAAAAGATCAAAATAATATTATTTTCTAATTTTCTAGTATTTTACATCTTCTTGGACTTGATGCGTGAAAGAAGTCCTTTGATATCTTCGGCAAAGCGATCTATCGCTTCATTTGTTTCGAAGTTAGGAGGTCAATCAAAAACTCTCTTTATTTTTTGCACATCCTGCATAAAACGTATATACATTTAATTTAATTTTCGTAATAATTTGAACAACATAAAGCTTGTTTCACCCGACTCCCCCGAGTGAGTGAGTCTAAAAAGAGAAAAATCCCCACCCTCAATCCTTCTTTCTCTGCTCCCCACCGTGTTCGGACCATCCTTTACCCACCCCCCCCTCTCCCCGTCAACCTCCTCTCTCTCTCCTTCTCTCCCTCCATCGCCCCTCTCCATCCACTGCCCGGCCTCACGCGACCACGCCGAGGAGCACGGCCTCTTCTTCACCGCGACCGGCGGCCCACCTCCTCGCTCCTCAATATTCCCTCCTTATATCCAGTTCTCCCATCCATCATCCTTCATATCTCTCTTTCATACCAACAACCCACGCACGGATCCATGTGTCGACTTTTATAACCCACCCGGCCCTCTCCCGTCAACCTCCCTCTCCTCCCTCCTCTCCCTCCCTCCTCTCCCTCCCTCGCTTCCTCCCCCCTCTCTCCATCCACCTGGCCTCCACGCGACAATAATTAAATAGTCGATGTGAAACACCAACAGGTTAAGGAACATGTCATTTCATCCTTTATCCAACAAATGAGTTCTTATCGAATGGAATACACCTGAGCTTAAGAAACACGTTGTGATAACTATTGA
This sequence comes from Cenchrus purpureus, assembly GCA_022644695.1. Lineage (NCBI taxonomy): Eukaryota > Viridiplantae > Streptophyta > Magnoliopsida > Poales > Poaceae > Cenchrus > Cenchrus purpureus. Next base: position 46,840,741 of record CP053466.1, read on the forward strand.
AAAATTATGCTATTAATCACAAATAGTTAACCACATCTAATAAATATAACATCTTACGAGTTGTTCTAATGGGTCACTTATATATTGATACTCTTTAGATAGATATGAAATGGATATATAGGCATGTCAGACATAGGAAAGAATCTTATTGCATAAGTGTTGACATTTCTTTTAAAAAAATGGTGTTGACAACATTGTTATGCTAAGAAAGTTTTCAGGTGCTGTATGAAATAACATAGCACCTCATTATCTATCAAATTAATAAAGTAGCCATCCTTTAACACTCCTTTCTTCTTAACTAAATATGCATTTCAATTTACAACTGGGTTGCTAGTAATGTAAGTAAACATTTCAGTATCTCAAAAAGAGGTAGAGGGAGAGGGAGAGGGAGAAAGGAATTACCTCCTTGACCGCCCAGCAAAGCAATAAACTAACACGTTGCCTCCAGAGGTGATAGATTCATCTATGAAACTAAAGCATTCATCAAAGTGCTTGACAAATCGATCGTCGTAGTCAAGTACGCATTGATAAAACAAAGCATGGCTTAGTAAGCATGTCTTTTCAAAAAGATAATACCACAACAGGCAATGAGCCCCGTATATGCAAACCCTATCAATTTTTCGTCAGTGTGATGGTTCTAGATTGCATCCTCAAATTAAGTTTTTAGCCTATGGTTCTAGATTGCATCCTCAAAACAATTGTTCATCTTTGCAAATTTTATGAAGAATTACCTCGATCTTCTTGTAATTGAATTCATTTGGAAAGGCCGGACTCGGTGATGTTGCAACAATCGATATGGGTGATGTCCAAGCTCTTGAGCCTCCTTATTCAATCGCTCCAACGGATCCCAAGTAGAGACCCTACAAAGGTTGAGTATGCAACAATTTTAACACAGACAAATGGTGATGGATGCCCTCAAAAGTCAATACAATATCATCCCTGCGTCGAGCACCAGGATCGACAGTCCCTAATCCACGACAGATGGATCACGAAGGGAAGAGTGAAAGATGAAGCTAGCGGTCGGACCTGGTCTATGGGGCGGGCGTCTTGTCGACCTTGCGTTACGTGCAGCGCAGAAGCCGCTGCTCAGCGCCATAAGCACCCGGCCTCGCTGCTGCTCGTAGTCGTTCCCTCCCCTCATCCCTCCAGCTTGCCCCGCCTCCCGTATGACGGGTTTGATTGCAGGAACCTAAAAGGTTTATGGGATATTATGTGAAAGATGCAAGACATAGAAGATAAGCTCGGCATTACAGGGTTCTCCCTCCAAAGGCCTAGATGCAATAGCTCAGAGATCTTCCATGGCTCCTGGCGGATCAAATCGCCGTGCGGTGCAGTGCAGGGACCTAGCGATTCTAGCGGGTGGCGCATCGAAGAGAGGGTGTGGAGAGAGGGGAGCTCGGAGGTATGCTTACCGGCGACAAAGATGCACGGCGGATGGCGACAGGGCTTCACGGGCAGTGGTGCTCCGGCGACTAATAGAAGGCGGTGCACGCTCGGCTCGACTTCGTGGACCTCGTGGTGGCGTCCCCTGCTTCTATCTGGCGGCACGACACGTCCCTGCTCTCCCCCGGAGAGACCGGATCGAGCGAGAGGACGGCGCGGTGGATCGAGGCGGGCGAGAGGAGAGGACGGCGGCCTCGATTTGACGCCCGCCCCAGGCCAGCGGCGCCACGGAGAAGGCCGCCGTGTCCACACCGCTGGCCACGGACCGGCGGCGGCGCGGGCGCTCCAGCTCCTCCTCCTCCACCCACCCCGCTCCCCTGCCGTCGTGAGGAGCTGCGGTGGCCGGATCTCCGGCGAGCTTCGGGCGAGCGTCGGCGGGCGCTTTGAAGGTGCTCGGGAGACGGCGGCGGCGGGCCTCCACCCACAGCGACGGCAGATGCTCTCAAATCCGGCACTGTCCGGGCTTGATCTAGGGCTGTGCGTTAGAGGTGCGCGGTGGTGTGTGGAGGGGACAGTGGCCGGAGCAGGGCGTTGGCGTTGGCGGTCATGGCCGACACGAACAGCACCGATGGTGGTTGCGGCCGACATGTTGACGACGGCGGCAACAACCCGTGTGGGATGATGCAAGGAGAGTGGCTGCGGCATGCACGGTGCTGACGACGGTGGCTGCGGCCGGGAGCCGCCGGCTCTACCTGTTCTGGGCAATGTCAGTCTGGAGATGGTGGGGCCGAGGTGTTTTGCGTGCGGGCGACGCGTGCTGCAACAAGTTGGCTGGTACTCCCCTGCTCCTTCTCGACGGTGATACTGGTACGCCGCCGCCATGGTGGTAGGGCCGAGGGCTAGCAGGTGCTTGCTGGTGGTACCGAGGTGGTACCTCGGGCGGTGCCGGGCTTCTTCCGGTAGAGGCGATGCAGATGCGGCAGAGAGTGGGCTACTGCATGGTCGAGAGCATGCGGCAGGCATGGTGTTGAGCCAAGCGATAGCCTCCACTAGCACTTTGTTGGTGGTGATTGTGGCGGCACCCTTGAGGCGTCGCTTTCCCCGCTGGGGCCATCATTGGGAGTCACCATGTCCCTGCAACATGGGGTTCACAAGGAGAAAACCTTGTCATCCTATGGACGTGCGACGACAGAGCCATTGGCGTCTCACCCTCCTTAGAGGCGCCACATATGGAGACCCGGCTCGGCTTGTGGCAGTGGTGGTGGTCGGTTAGTGGTGTTGTCTGTGCGTAATGGCTGAGGAGGTGCACACGGTCCGTGTTGGCGGGTAGATGCAGAGGGCCAATGGGTGTTGGTTGCCTTGGGTTGGTGCGCATGGTGTGGTGGCGACCCTGGTGACAACGTGGCATAGGTGATGCTCTTTGTGGCTTCGGTGGCAAGAATCCTTGGAGAAGTGTCCATTGTGATGGGCGGCGAGGTCCCCGTACACTTTACGGTGGTTGTCTCTGAGGAGCATGAGGCGGTGGATGAGGAGGGACCCCCACGCATTGAGCATTGAAAATGACTACATTGATAGCACGACAGGATTGTTCTACCGAAGCAAGGCTAGAGCTGGGGAATCGACAGTTGTGTGTGTGCGGCATGAGGATGATCACCCTGTGGTGGAGGAGTTCGAGTTGTCGCTCAGATTTGCAGCGGGTCGCAGCATTTTGTACCGGTAGTGCTTCTTCGATATTAGCATGTGCCATTTAGTATGGTCGTAACAGCAACCGTTACTAAACACTTTGCAAAAAAAAACAAAAGAAAATAATTGATGAACATTTGTGAGGCCTCCGCACACCTAATTTGCGTGTGTGCGGCCTATGGGATTCGAACCCATAACCTCAAACTTTGCTCGCTACCTTGCCATCTCACCTACATAGTATTCCAAACGGGCTGCCCGACCCTAGCCCGATCTGGCCCGGCACTATGTGGCCCGATGAGACTTTCGTGCCGGGTCATGTCGGGCGTCAAGCCGGACTGGCGGCCCAGGCTCGATCCTATGGTCTATTTTTCGGGCCCGGCTGGCACGATGCTGAGGACGGCCCGATAGGCCGCGACTCGGCCCGACACTATGACGGCGCGAGCCACCGCAGAGAGGAGGGGTTAGGCGCCGGTCGGGCGGCGGCGCGCAGATGCCCGGCGTCCACCGCGGAGAGGTGAGGAGGCAGCGGCGCAGGCCGCCGGTGCGGTCACCACAGAGAGGGGAGGGGGGCGGCGCAAGCCGTCGACGCATCCACCGCGGAGAGGCGAGGAGGCGGCAACGGCGCACGTCACCGCGAATAGGGAGGGCGGCGGTGTAGGTTGTCGGGCGTCCACCACGGAGAGGCGAGGTGGCTGCGGCACATGCTGTGCCGATCCTGCGGAGAGGGAGGCGGCGGTGCGGTGGCTGGCGGGGCCGAGGAGGAGGCGGGCGGCTGCGCGCGCCACCGCGGAGAGGAGAGTGGGCGGGCGCAGCCGCCGGTGGGAGTTATGCCACCGGAGTGGGAAGGATGGCGGTGCAGGCCGCTGGTGGGGAGAGTGTGGCAGTGGATTCGGGATGGGAGGGGGCGGCAGTGGATTCAGGATGGGAGTGCGGGAGAGAGCAGCAGGAAGGAAGGAATTAGGGAAGGGGAATTAGGGTTTCCTTATGTATTTATGTGGGATGAGAAGTTGTTTTTTAAAAGATAACTGTAGGGGAGTACCCCACAGCGAAATGGTGTCCCACCCAGAATTCGAACTCTAGGTGGAAGCCCCACAACTAGTGGCCTTTACCACTCCAACTGTGAGCCGGAGTGGCGGCCCAAGCACTATTGACCTATCGTGCCGGGCAGGGATGAAAGTGGTACGGATATTATCCGTCCGACCGACCGACCGAAAGGTTCAGACATTCATATGGTAAGACCGTATTCGAATCCGGACATTTAATATCCGTAACTATCCGTACCGCATTAGTATCCGGAAATTCAAAGTTGGATTTCTATGATCAAAATATGATGAATATCACTATTCGATAAAAAATATACTGTCCGTATCTGTATTCGATCCGAGAATTCAGTCCGAGAAAGAAAAACTATCTGTATCTGTATCCGCAGTATCCGTCCGTATCCGATCCGTTTTCATCCCTAGTGCCGGGCCGACACTAAGCATTATGGATCGTGCCTAGGGCTGGACTCAGGCTGGACTTTTTAGGGCCGTGCCTCGTGCCGCCAATCGTGCCCGAGCCATTTGGAATTCTATAAGTACATGTAATGAAGTTAGATATGCTTTCCTTTTGAAATAACTTATGCACAAACCATTAGTACCGAGCATTTGGTACCGTTTATTGTCCGATACCAAATGGTACTCCACGTGATACTGTTGTAATTGCTCGGTACTAAATAGTCCAGAGCATTAGTGCCGGGTCATAATACCAACCGGTACTAAAGTTTGATATTTAGTACCGAATGGTGTTTTGAACCGCTAAAAGGCCTTTGAGGACTGAATATTTGGTCCCGCTACTAATTCAACGTATTAGTACTGGATCAAAAGCTGCCCGGTACTAAAGCCATGAATGAATGCTCATATTTTTAGTACTGGTCGTTTAGGGTCTAATTGATGCTCGTTTTGAAACATTGTACAAACACAGATGCTATTATACACGCATACTCCCTCTTTTGAATACAGAAATGCAACCCTATCCGCAATAGAACATCCGAGAGATTAAGCTATCAGATCTAGAGACTGTACAAGTTACCGTTCCCACTTCGCTATCAGTGGGCACGTTATTACCTACCACTAAAATAATATTACTGATTAATTCCTTAAATAAATATAGGGAAAATGCAGAGGCACATGCTGAATCGAGTGGAACCTGCCACCACAAGGAACTTTACTAGTTGAGGGTAGCTCAGTTCGTGAATTTTTTTTTGACAACCGCTCAGTTCGTGAATAAAGGCATTTTGATCTTTCATGGCAAAATAAATAATTATTCTACATCAAATAAGGAATTTTCACTTTTCTTTGGTTGTTTCAGTATCAAAATAAATTTTGTGACAATAGTGTGGACCTGGCTGCATGCATATGTACATGAAAAATAGATTGCTGACGAGCGCAAAATTGTCACCCGCCAGCATAGTGGTGGGGGCACAGTGTTGGCAGGCGTAATTGTCACCTGCCAACAGAGATGGCATAATGCTGGCGGGTGACATAAGGCACCCGCCAGCAAAGATGGAACTATCTGTGTGCTGGCGGGTGCCTTATGTCGCCCGTCAGCATTGTGGCTTGTATAACCTAATTCCTTTTCTTAAAAGCAGCAAATAAATTCAAATCAAAAAGTTTTCAACTACAAAGTTTCATAACTTCTACAACTTTTATTTGGGTTGTTTCTTCATTTGACAAAGTGGTGGTAATTTTATTCACAAAATCTATATCTCTTGTATAGTTTCAAGAAACTATGTGAGCGGTATATAAAGATATGTGAAGAATGTTACTAACACTATTCCGGATGAGCAAATGACCAAAAATAAAAGTTGTTCATCTTCAAAAGTTATAGAACTTTGTAGTTGAACCAATTTTAATTTGAATTACTTTTATCAATGAAAAGTACATCTGAATATCTAGTCACTTGAGAATTTGAATTTTTCAAACGACCTCGAATGGAGAAATATTCAAAATAAAAGTTGTAGATCTTTAGAAGTTATGAAACTTTGTAGTTTACAACTTTTTTAATTTGAAATCATATTGTCAACGAAAAACTAAATTTGAATCTCTCAAATTTGAAATTCAAATTTTGTAAACGACCACGAATGAAGAAACTCCCAAAATGAAAGTTGTACATCTCAGAAAGTTAAGAAACTTTGTAGTTTACAATTTTTTAATTTGTAGCCATTTAGAGCCTCAAAGAAGCAATTTACACTCGGTGTAGTATAATATCAGTAGATTGAAAACTAAACATAGGCATGTGAGAGTGTAGTGCAGTGGTAAGGGAGGCTACACGTGAGGGTGAGGTCGTGGGTTCAATCCCTACTGGCCGCGGAGCGCCGGTGGGGTTCCTCTCCTAAATTTTTTTCTGCAATTTATTTCGAGTCGTTTTCTAAAATCCAATGTGCTGGCAGGTGCCTATGTTGCCTGCCAGCACTGTGGTCTCTCTGCTGGCGAGCAGGCATCTGCCAGCATAAGCACCAGCCAGTACAGATCGTCATTTTTGCTGGCGGTTGCTACACCCGCCAGCACAAACCCCTTTTAGCAGCAAGCACAAATAGTTTCTGACCTCAGCTTATGTGCATGGAACATTCGTTCAGTGCTCTAGCTAGATTCTTGGAAAGAGCAGCGAGACTATGACATCATGATCGATCGAGTGCCAAGGTGGAAACCCCTGCAAGGTCGATCTAGAGAATAATTCATCAGCACAAAGAAATGCGCTACGGAGAATAATTCATGAGCACAAAGAAATGCGTAGACTGATGTCTAGTCTACGCTAGATTGAGTCTAGGTTCTGGAGTTCATACTCTGAGACAAGGAGCCATATATATAGATCATGATGTCATAGTCTTGCTATTATGTGATGTCATTTGCCTTTTGCAAAAATATTCTATAGTCAAAGTTTTTCAAAGAACTTCACATTGGTTAGTCTCTGAGACCCACGCTAGACGGCAACGCGGAACCACGGAAATTCCACACGGAGTCGACGAAACTCAAATAAAGGTTTCGCGATCAAGTAACTTTCATGGCGGCCAGGCGGGAGATACAATCATACAATGTCGTCGTCACCCATTTCCATTAGAAACTTTTAGTCGACGTCGAAACTAAAAAGAAATTTTTATAAAGAGTTTGTTTATAAAAAAAAGTTCTTCAAAGAAATGGCGTTTCTAGGGCCTATTATAAAAAGTGATTCTTGCACTTGAAGCATATTGTTTGGACAGTAACAATTAAGCCGTGATTAGATTAATTGGTTTGGATTCATATATTATTAGTTTCACAATCATACCGGAGAAGAAGAACGCGGTTTCTAACATCTGAAGACACCGTACGTGGAAATTTTGGTGTCGGAATCAACATTCTAGAATAATTGGCCTGACGTGCAGGGCGGGATATATCAACCCATCCACAAAATATTTCAGGCATCGCTGTCAAATACTACGTCGTCTACGACTGTGATTATATACATGCATACGAGATAATTACATATCAACAGGCCGTAGCTGTGAATGGTCCTCAAATTTTTGAAATGCAGCAAAATAAAGCTGAATATTTCACTTAATTATACAACTTAGTTTTCATAAAATACTTGGGAACATATCAAATATTAATACTAAAGCAAGGAATTGAGATTCAACATTCTTTATTTTCATGATATATCAGCCACGCGGTCCAGGAAAATATCATAATGCCTATTCCTAGAACACATGAAAAACTTTCACTCTAGGTTGATGTCTATGTAATATAATTATTTTAAATGCAACCAAATCAAAGAATATTTCAATTAATTATACAACTTAGTTCTTACAATACTTAGGAACATATCAAATATTAATACTAGCTAGAACAGTAAAGGTAGTACTAAAGCATGGAATTGAGATTCAAGTCTTTATTTCTTTTGATGACTTTAACAACAAGAATCATAATGCCTATTCCTAGAACACATGAAAAACTTTCACTCTAGGTTGATGTTTCTGTAACATAATTGTGAAAGGCTTCCAACTTGCTAAGCCTTTCATAAATATCTAAACTTTTTTGTTTTCTATTTTCGGCACCCTTTGTTTTAGAGGAGCCGGAGGATATGATCCACTTTTTTTTCTCTGACTCTCTCTATATAAAACGGCTACAGCTCCTTTAGTGCTATACCCACTGTGGAGTCGTTTTTAACCAAAAGGTTTGGTAGGGCTTCAGCTGGAGCCATAGGAAAACCCGGAGCCGAAGTCTCTATGAAGGTCCTGAATTTTTTAAATGCAACCAAATCAAAGAGTATTTCAATTAATTATACAACTTAGTTCTTACTATACAATATTTAGGTAGTACTCATGCAAAGGAATTGAGATTCAAATCTTTATATGGTTTCATGACTTCCACAGCAAGAACCATAATGCCTCTTCCTCAGTGACGGATCTACGAATAAATTTAGGAGGGCTTTCTTCTCCTTCTTCCTCCTCTAGCCCCTTCTTCCCTCATTGTTCTTTCTCAAATTTGTAGGGAATACTTAAGGGAGTTCTATTGGATTTCCAGCAGTAGGGGGACTCGAGCCCCGCCCGCCCCACCGCTGGATCCGTCCTTGCTCTTCCTAGAACACATGATGAGGATGGATGAAATAAACAAATAACCTCCTCTCTAGGTTGATGTTCATGTAACATAATTATGAAAGGCTTTCAACTTGCTGCGCCTTTCATAAGAGCAAGGTTAATAGCTGCGCCCGCTGCTGGCTGCAAGCGAGCGCCACATTTGCATGGTGGCAGCGGGTCCTACTAATATTTAATGAGCAGCAGCAAAAACAACCAATAGGAGAAGCAGCAACACGCATACGCCCGCTTTAGCCGGCATCTCGCGGGCAGCCCGCTCTCCTCTCTCTCCTGCTTTTTTTTCTCCTCCACGTAAGATATCGCCGGCTAATAATACTTCCTTAATAATACTTGCTCTAAGTACTTCCACTGTTCCACAACTTGCAGACTTTTTCGTTTTTTCAATAGAACTTGAAGCCTCACTACTAACGTCAATTTTTTTATGCATACCTTTTAAAAAATCGCTGGAGGTTTGCGTTCTTTGAAGTTTGGCAGAAAAGTTTAACTGTTGACCACCGACTCGTTGACGCGTTGTAGACTTGCCTCTCTATATATTCCTACACCAAGCCCTCATCTATCAAGCATGCAGAAAAACATTCGAAGTCCAAAAATGGCGGCCAAGTACTTTTTTCTCCACGCGCTCTTGATCTCCTTCCTCGTAGCGGCCAACTCCGAGAGCCGGCCTGTGTTCCGCGCCACCATGACTCGCTCTGAAAAGGCCATCAACTTCACGCGTGCGGCCCGCAAATCACACGAACGCCTGTCGATGCTCGCTGCCCGGCTAAACGCGGCCGGCGGCGGCGTGAGCACGGAGACTCCACTGCAGAAGATGGACGGTGTCGGCGAGTATGGCATGACGTTCTCCATCGGCACGCCGCCGCAGGAGGTGTCGGCCCTCGCCGACACCGGCAGCAACCTCGTCTGGGTCAAGTGCGGTGCGTGCGCTCACTGCTCCCCGCGGGGCTCCCCTTCCTACCACCCCAACAGCTCGTCGTCTTTCTCCAAGCTGCCGTGCTCCAGCGGCCTCTGCAGCGATCTCAAGAACAGGTCCCGCGCGACGTGCGGCGCCGGCGGCGCGGAGTGCGACTACACGTACTTCTACGGCCTTGCACTGAACTCCCACCATTACACGAAGGGCTACCTCGGCAGCGAGACCTTCACCCTCGGCGGCGACGCCGTGCCGGGCATCGGCTTCGGCTGCACCACCATGTCGGAGGGCGGCTACGGCACCGGCTCCGGCCTCGTCGGGCTCGGTCGCGGCCCGCTTTCGCTCGTCAGGCAGCTCAAGGTCGGCGCCTTCTCGTACTGCCTCTCCGGTGACCCTCCAAGGCGAGCCCTCTCTGTTCGGCTCCGGCGCTTGACCGGCGCCGGCGTCCAGTCCATGCCGCTTATCTCCGGCGTCAGCCCCAGCCTCTACACCGTCAACCTGAAAAGCATATCGATCGGCGCCAAGACGACGGTCGGCACCGGGGACGACGGCATCATCTTCGACTCCGGCACGACGCTGACGTTCCTGGCGGAGCCAGCGTACACGCAGGCGAAGGCGGCGCTCCTGTCGCAGACGAAGCTCCCCTTGGCGGCGGGCAGCGACGGATCCGACGACGTCTGCTTCCAGACGTCCGGCGGCTCCGTTGAGGTCCCGTCCATGGTCCTGCACTTCGACGGCGCCGACATGGACCTGCCGGCGGACAACTTCTTCTTGGCGGCGGGCGACGGCGTGATCTGCTGGATCGTGCTGAAGTCGCCAAGCATTTCCATCGTTGGTAACATCATGCAGATGAACTACCACGTCCGGTACGACGTCGACCACTCGGTGCTATCATTCCAACCGGCCAACTGCGACAGTCTATGAAGAAACGGAGTTGTTTCCACTCGTCAAGGTCGTCGTACTCTCATATTAGGTGGTTCGTCATTTTCATTTCACGAATGTTTAGGTACATTAAGAGAAAAGTGGTAGAGACTGAAACACAATCGGCTATGTCATAATGGGACCCCAAGAAATAAAGATTGTATTAATAAGTAATGCATGTGGGCTTTATTTATTTTGTCAAGAACAGCGTCATAGTGTAGCATGCCAGTTTGGTTCAATGATCTACGTACGTGTTTGGGTGCGCCCCAAACGAGATTCGCTCTGGTCCGCTCCTGCTGGCTCCGCATAGCTCCAGCAATAGATGGCCAATACGGGCCGCCCAGCATGACGCGGCACGGGCATGACGTGACACGAACATGAACGACACTTCGGGCCGTGCGGTGCTGGCACCGAGCGCCGAGCACAACAAGAGCATGGTGGCTCATTTTTGCCATCACCGTGCCGGCATGATGGCACGGCGATGGCACAACGTGCTAATCGTGCGCGTGCCAGCTCTAGCCCAACACGCGTCAAAGGGCGCTGTAGCGAGACCCTCAACAGCGGTGCACTCTCGCTTGCGGGGAACGTGCTCGCCAGCGAGGGGACCTGCGGCAGCGCCACCACCCTCTCGGTCCCCATGGATGCCTCTCTGAGCTTGCGTGCTGCGGGGCTAGGGAAGAGGGGAAGGGGAAAAGAAAGAGGAAATAGGAAGGAGACACTGCTAGGGAAACACACATCTGTACCGGTTGAGAACCTCCTTTTAGTACCGGTTTTGAAACCGGCATTATTCAATCGGTACTAATGTGAAGACACATTAGTACCGGTTTCGAAAATCGGTACCAATGTCCACATTAGTACCGAGTGGGGATGAGCCCCGATACTAATCTGGATGCCCCCGCGGTCTCTTTTTTTTCTTTCCTTTTCTTTTCTTTCTTTTCTTTTCTTTTCTTTCTTTCATCTCATCTAGATTCACATATATAGCATTCAACATCTCATCTCATCTCATCTAGATTCATAGAGTATATATTCAAAGTCACAAGATTTACAAATCTTAAATCACAGATTCACAACAAGCCTCAAATCACAGATTCACAAATCTCAAATCACAGATTCACAAATCTCAAATCACAGATTCACAAATCTCAAATCACAGATTCACAACAAGAATGACAACACAAGTTTTACAAAAATGAATTTGCAATCCAGAATTTACAAACAAGTGGCGCGCCACCGGCAGTCGTCTTGCATGACGGCCTGCCTCCATGCCCGCCCGCCGCGCGCCGCAGGCGCCGCGTCTGCGCCGGCGGCCGGCCTCGAGCCCGCCCGCCACCCGGCCACGCAGGCGGCGGCCATGTAGTGCCTCCGGCGGCCTCGGATCAGCGGCCCGCGCCCTCCCGGCCGGCCTCCGGATCCAGTGGTGCGCCTCCTCCGCCCGGCCTCCAGGCGCTGCGCGGCACGGGCACCTCTGCGCTCCGCGGCCCGGCTCGGCCGGGCGACCGCGGGTGCCCAGCGGCGCGCCGACTCCAGGGAGGCCGGCAGCGCGTCCGCCCGCACCCACGGCCGTCGTCCGCGGCGCCAGGCCTCCGCCCGGCCCGGCCTGGCCGCCCGCCGCAGACTGCGCCCACCGGCTCGCCGGAGATCCTGCGGAGAAGAAGGAGCAGAGAGAGATGGTCAGACGTAGAAGTGTAGAACCGGATGAGGGAGAAGAGAAGGGAAGAATGGGGAAGATAAGATGCGAGCGGCCGGGGGTCTCACCTCGATATTTTCTAAGTCCAGCCAGCATATCGTGGTGATGAGTAGCAGTACCGGTGCTTTATTTTGCCCGGCACTAATGGCTCTACGTTAGTACCGAGTGAAGTCGTGCCCTGGTACTATTGTGAGGCTCTCACATTAGTACCGGGTCCTATTAGGCCCCGGTATTAATGTGTCACATTAGTACCGGGCCTAATGCGAACTGGTACTAATGTGGCTAGTTGAGATGCTTCGCGGGGCTCTCCCGACCCAATTCACATTAGTACCGGGCCTTATTCACATTAGTACCGGTGGGTAAAAACCGGTACTAATGTTATTTTTTACCTGGGACGAAAGCATCTTTCCCTACTAGTGGGAGATGGTTGGCGGCGTCATGCAAGCGGCGCTCCCGCTCGCCATCGCCGTCGGGCATGGGTCGTCTGTCCCACTGCCGTCGTGGCGCGTCACGAGAGGCGGGGTAGAAGAGAATCCGACGGGAGAGGAGGCGTCGGTGGTTGAGGAGGTGGCCGCCGGCGGCAGAGTTAGTCGGCAGCAGAGGAGGGTGTGGTCGTGCGGAGCAGGTGGCGGCTGCGGAATGGGAGCGAGGCTAGGGTTTGGAAGGAGAGGAGGGAGGAGAAGAGTTTTATAGTCGTCGGGCGGGCTAGTTGGACCGGCTGGGCCGATTGACCTCGTGCTAGTCCACCGTGCCGCATCAATCATGCTTTCTTGAGCCATCGGGCGACATGATGTGCTGGTAGTGGTGCCCAACACTAGTACGAAGTGTGGGTTGAGCCGACGTGAGCAAGCCGGTCGTGTCTGTTGTGCTCATGTCGGGCCAAATCCCCGTGCTATGGGATGACCCATGGGCCTCAGGCGAAATGACCATCTATAGCTCCAGCTCCCACTATACCTGAGCATTTTTAGCCGGCTCGACCCGGCCGGGCCGAACGCTCGCCCACCTAACCTTCTTGGATGGGCGTGTAGAGATCTGCAGCCGAGAAAAATATTGGCCCGAGCCCGGCCCGAAATGCTGTTTTTAGCTATTTTATACTATAAAATGTGCGGGCGGCCCGCCCAAGCCTTGGCCCGGGCTGAACCCGGCCCGAAAATTGAGGCCCGACGCGTCCCATGGGACGGTCATGGGCGGGATTTTCTCAGGCCGAAAAAACCAGGTTTTTTTGGGTTCGGCCCGAACCCGGCCCGACCCGTGAAATGCTCAGGTCTAGCTCCCACAAATGTTTGGCACGCTCCGCTGTCACTCCGGCCTCCAGGCACGATGTCGGTAGCCAGTAATCAAACTCTGGCACAACAAATGAAGCTGGCGACTATATCTCGCTTCAGCGACAATTAGGCAATTCATCACACCGGTTGACTTAGTGCATGCAAGTGCGACAAGATTGCTGACATCATCAACATGCAAACTTGCTTGAAACTTTAAAAAAACTTATATACCTTGCACTAATCATCTAAATGAAATTCCGATTGCACCATTACATTTGTAACAGTAAAATCTTCGCAACAAGATCTCACTTGATTATATTTGGACAAAAAAATTACCTATGAGGGGCTCAACCAATGAGGGGCTGCATAAGAAATAGAGAGAAAAGACACCCTCATGATCCTAGCAAGTCAGGCTCAACCAATGAGGGGCTGCATGCAAGCATCCCCTGGATCCATGACGTCACTAATCCAAGGGAGGAGGCCTCGGCGAATCAGAAGTCACCATGCAGGCATCACATGGATCCCATGGCCCACCAAAACGCCTAAATCGCCTCCAAACCGCGTGGACACCTGGAACCGCCATAAGGACCCACATATCAGCCACCAGGAGAAAGCACACCGCGAGTGGGGCTCACAGGGGGTCGGCCGACTTGTGGGGTTGGCCGAACCAACCTTGTGACGCCCACTCAGGTGCTTCCACGTGGTGCTCGGCCATTGGTCCTAGAAGCTATCCCCGGGGTGTTTGGGTGATCCCACGCCGGTTGCTCAAGCCTATAAATAGGAGGAGAGGGGGGTAAGAAGAGGATGAACACACTTGAAGCCATTTCTCACCCTTGCCTCTTTCTCCCTCTCTCATTCTCTCTTGGTGGAGGTGAAACCTCATCCCACCATGAGTGTGTGTGTGTGGAGGATCTAGACTAGGTGGTGCTAGGTAGAGAGGAGTGTGTGGATGAGTAGAGGTGAGGTGGTGATGATCCGTTCATCATCCATCGTCCCCTTGTACCTCGTGAGCGATGTCTTCTTCATCTAGACTAAAGTGAGTATTTCATTATTTTCCAAGACTAAAGTGGCTCTCATGCATGAATGATTTGTTCTTGAGTTCTTCATTCGTTCATCATTTAGAGGCTCGCGTTCTTCATGAACGTGCTTCCTCGATCTAGTTGACGAGCGAGTTATTCATACTTTTGCGTTTGTTCATAAGTTCGAGACTCGTGTTCTTCACGAACACGACCCTTGATCTTCTGTTATAAGCGCATAAGTTTGTATTCTGTTTGTGTGATTGCCTGTCTATTAGAATATATTGAAGCTCATGCATATCTGATTTAGATCAAGTATCAATCATATCTCCTTGCTTGAATCGATTCAATGGACCAGTACGGTCTATCTCAACCTCGCGGTTCGTCGTCGTATTTATACGAGTGCTATAGTGTTTCTGGGACGTCGAGGCGTAGTCGTGCTATAGTAGTAGTCGGCGGTGTAGACATGGTGTCTAGGCTGGTTATCCTTCGAATGCCACCGTATCCCACGGTTTGTCTTGGGGTAGGCAGCGGTAGTGGTAGTTGGACCCTCCGAAATCCCCACGTTCGGATACGCATATAGGCAACCATTTGCCGTGAACCAACTTATTATAGCGGGAGGGGCCGGTGGCGGCGAGATTCTTATCCGAGTTTGTTCCTCTCTAGAGTCGAGAACCTACAGGAGACTTCATATCACTCACCTACCTCAGCAGGGACTGTGTGCCCTTGGATAGTCACTTGTGGAGTTCCCCACATCGCTCCTTGGATTCGATACCCTTTGGAATACTCCAGAGGTGAAGTGCTACAACGGTGTATCCGTGCGCTTGCGGATTCGTTCGCACCCGTTAGTATACCCGGGTGATTCTTACACGCTCACGCTAACCCGGCACCATAGTGGTGACGTTAAGAAATACCAACAGCGTGCAGCTGGGGTTGGATGGGACGGCGTGTTGGTGGCCGTGAGGGTGCACAGTGCAGCATTACGGCTCCTGTCAGAACGGGCCGTCCTCGCGCCCCGCCAGCTGTGGTGCTTGCATGGCGTGGAAAACTGGAGCCACGCGTGTCGTCGCGGGGAAGCCCGAGCGTTGAGGCGGTGCCACGTTCGTGTGGGGCCCCCGATCCCGTGCTCCGACCTCCACGTGTGGGCCCCGTCCTAGTCGGAGATGGAGACTACTCGTGCGAACGGGTAGTCGGAGACGGAGACCTACTCGTGCGAACGGGTAGTCGGAGGCGAGCGGAAAGTACTCGGGCGAGTTGCCCTCTAGTCGGAGATGAGGTGTCTTGTCAGTAAGGGTCTTGACGAAGATCTGCATCCCTCCCCTCACGGATCTTAGCCTTGACGTTGTCAATGGTGTCAGAAGACTCTATCTCAAGAGTGATTATCTTGTCGCTTTTAGGGGGCCCTAATCCAGATCCTCGTCAGCTTGTAATCGAAATTTGTACTTTTATATTTCTTAGCGTTTGAACAATTTGTGTGCGTCAACTTAAAGCATGACTTGTTTGTTTGAAAATACAAAGAAAGAAAATAAATAACGCCATGCAATTCTCTGTGTTGTGTACACGAATAGAGAAAAAAAAGACCGACGCCATGCAATCTATGTTGTGTACACGAATGGTAAAAAAAGACCAACGCCATGCAATCTATGTTGTGTACACAAATGGTAAAAAAAAACCAACGCCGTGCAATCTATGTTGTGTACACGAATGGTACAAAAAAGACCAACACATGCACATCAATGCCATGCACACCGTGCAGGATAAGGGGAAAAAAGGCCTCCACGTTGAAGGCAAAAGAGGGCAATCCATTCAAACTCTTATTTTTCGTAGCTGGAGTTGTTATCTCGCCAAAACACATCTCTTCACTCGATTGATGCAAATAGCCCGCTATAGCTTCGATATAGCTCCGCTATAGCTTTTGAGACAGGTGCCGCTACGATCGCATATTTTACCGCTAATGCCGCTAACTCCGATATATCATGAAATAGCTCCGCTAAATTCAAAATCCTAGCACCGCTAACACCGCTATGGTTCAGCTACGAACTTATATACTTGATATTTATGAACTATGAGTTATGATTTATGACTTATCTTCTGAATCATGACTGATTTACTTATGTTTTCACTAATACCTACACATATATATATGAAATATGAGCTGAAATTTATAAAATTAATAATGTTTAGGTCTAAATTTTACTACTTTTTGCATACCGCTAAAGGCTATAGCTTCCGCTATAGCTGCGCTATAGCTCTTATAGCTTTTCCGGAAGGACTCCGCTAAATTTTATAACCCGCGATTTGCAACATTGCTTCAGCTCCAAAGTGAGAGTCCAGCTCCACGGTGAAGCTGCAAATTGGTGGAGCAACAACTCCAGAGTGTGTTTCACGGAGCCGGAGCCATGCAAACACGCTCTTAATTAATGGATTTCATTCTGGTAATCTGATCTTGTGGGCCGTGCTCAGATTGTCTCGCGTGATGGGAGGACCGAAGACCAGTCAGTCACTTACAAAATGCCAAGAAATCAACGATGCTGATGGATGCCTGATACCTTGACTGCGTGTCATCGGCTCATCGCCCGCATGGCTGGTCTATTCTCTCTGGAATTTTGGACCATGCATGGCCCCCACCCTCGGCTCCTGCTTGATGAAACTCACTAGATATTACTGATGTCTATTTCTCTGAATTCTCTGTCAGCGAAGTCATTTTTAAAGTTTCCACAGTTTGATCATGTGCTTAGGATATATGCTAACCGTCCATCCTGACTTGCAATCCCGCAACACACACATCTCCGCGTTGCCTCAGTTGCTACTATGCATTAACTATTAGCAACATGATCTCGACACCTTTAATTAGCCATGCAGTGTTGACTCTTCTTCTCCTCTTTCACTTTATGTCCATCATTGTATTGTATATATATGGGTCGTGCTCAACTCATTCCTTTCATATTCCGAGAAGAGCTAATCCTCTTGGCTTTCTCAACCATTTTATATAATAGACATTTGGTTACAGACTATCTGTGATCAGTACTTTTTCTCGGAATAAAGCTAGTCACCCGTCTCTCTCGCCGAACAAATCAGCATCAGCCACCAGTCACACCAACTGACCTTGATCATTTACTTGACAGTTTTTGACTATTTTCGTGGTTGTTTTAGGCTCGTTTGCTGGCTGTTTAGCACTTTAACCGTCACAGATAGGGATAAAATGCCACTTCTCAGTTGCAAAAATGCCACTTCGGCCCTGTTTAGTTCCAAAAAATTCACCAACTACCCGTCACATCAATCTCCGGATACTAATTAAATGTGATTTAATGACAAAACTCATTCCACAACCTCTATCTTAATTTTCGAGACGAATCTAATGAGTCTAATTATGACATGATTAGACAACATTGTGCTACAGTAATCAGTCTCTAGTGACAGATTAATTAGGCTTAATGGATTCATCTCGTGATTTCTAGTCCATTCGTGTAGTTAGTTTTGTAAGTAGTCTACATTTAATACTCTTAATAGACTTTGGAAGGGAATCCCAAAAATATTCTCCAAAATTTCGCAACGAACTAAACAGGGCACTGAAAACAACCCGGGGCCCTAGTGCATGTCTGCAACCAAACTTTCCGAAACAACTGGCAGATGACATGCTAGGCGCGCGATATCAGTGCTATCAGACTGTCTCCAGCAAGCATGCCCATCCGCATCTGCATATAGTCCCTTTTGCGCACAAGCTGCAGATGGAAGATGCACGCAAAAGAGAAGGCCTCCAGCAGTCGTGCGCAACCGCGTCGCGCATCTCCCGAGCAGTTGACTCCCGCGGGCGGTGGGAATCGAGGGGCGAGCGTGGCCACCTCGAGCTCGACGGCGCGCTCCGTGGCGGTGACCTCCAGCTCCGCCGCCGGATCCCTCTCGGCCCCGCCTTTCCCCTCCCCGCCGTCGTCGTTGACGACCGACCAGCCGGAGGAGTTCCTCTGCGCCGCGCCCGCCGTCGCCGCGGACTGCCGTACCTGGCCCGCCGCGCCGGACACCGACCACACCATCATCCGCCGCCTCAGCGCGAAGACCGCGGCTTGATTCACGCGCACTGGTGGCTGGCGAGCTGGTGAAGGAGGCGGAGGGCGGCGGGACGGAGGTCGTCGATGCGGCCGCGAGGTGGCTCCTCGAGGGCGCAGCCTTGGAGGAGAGGAGCAGGCAGGGGAGCAGGCTCCAGCCGACGCGCGGAGGGGAGGGAGCTACGTCGAGCCTGAGCCGGCGCCGGCAGAGGAGCAAGGCGGAGCCCGACCGGATCTAGCCGAGGTAGGGAGAGGGGAGGAAGGGAGGTCGCCGGCGGCGCGGGCAGGTGGAGGCGCGAAGGCGGTGGATTCGGAATCCGAGCCGGAGACCCGCGCGAGCCGGAGGCTTTTGTCCACGGCGTGCGGTCGAGGAAGACGAAGGTGCCGGTGGCAGGGGATGGCGGCGAGGATGGCGTCCCGATCCGCGGCGTGCGGGCCTCGATCCGCCGGGGGATCCCGCCATGCGGCTGCTGTGCGGGCCTCGATCCGCGGACGGGCCTCGATCCGCCGGGGGATCCTGCCGTGCGGAACTCGATCCGATGGGGGTGGAGCAGTGCGCGGAGGGAGGTAGCAGGGGCGCGAGGTGGGCGGAGCAGCGCGAGGAGGCCGAGGGGGAGGGAGGGGTGGTAGTTGACGCGGAACAGTGCTGGGGAAAGAGGAGGGAGTCCCCGGGGATGCGCTACGAGCGGGCTATCGCTGCAATATGCAGCAACGCTTGCGGCATCTGCTGAAGCCGGAATAGTGCTCCTAGCATCTTCATTTTGCAGATGAAGATCTATTTGCAGCACTTGCTGGAGATAGTCTCATTGATCAGTCAGTTCTAGGCTACTGGACTTCTCATGATTGTGACCCCCAGTCAACGATCTTGGATCTTGTACCAGCGCGGTCTCAAGTTGGTTCTAGTACTTTTCACGGATTGACCACTAGCATGAGCAGAAAAAGGAAAAAAAAATTGTTTGCGTCTCTCGCGTGGGCGGCACGGGCTACGGGCCGAACCCTAGCCGCCGCTCCTCTGTACCGCTCCCTTCCGTCGCGCTGCCGCGTGAGCAGGCCGTCGGCAACTCGCGCGGTCTGTAGGGAGGGCGGCGGCGTGGCTTCTCCTCTCCGACGAATCTGGGCGGGCAAGACCACCAGGCTCCCAGAGACTACTTGTTGGCGTGGATCGTCTCTCGCGGCGGCGAAGGCAGATGCTCTCAAATCCGGCGCTGTCTCGGCTGGATCTAGAGGCTGTGCGTCGGAGGTGCGTGGTAGTGCGTGGAGGGGATGGTGGCCGATGCAGGGCGTTGGCGGTGGCGGCCATGGCCGACGCGGACAGCACCGACGGTGGTTGCGGCCGGCATGTTGACGACGGCGGCAACAACCCGTGTGGGATAATGCAAGGAGAGTGGTTGCGGCCAACACGGTGCTGACAGCGGTGGCTGCGGCCGGGAGCCACCGGCTCTACCTGTTCTGGGCCATGGCAGTCTTTAGATAGTAGGGCCGAGGTGTTTTGCGTGTGGGCGATGGGTGCTGCGACAAGTTGGCTGGTACTCCCTGCTCCTTCTCGACGGTGATACTGGTACGATGCTGCCATGGTGGTGGGGCCAAGGGCTGGCGGGTGCTTGCTGGTGGTACCGAGGTGGTACCTCGGGCGGTGCCGGGCTTCTTCCGGTAGAGGCAATGCAGATGCGGCAGAGAGTGGGCTACTGGCATGGTTGAGAGCGTGCGGCAGGCATGGTGTTGAGCCGAGTGACAGCCTCCACAGGCACTTTATTGGTGGTGATGGTGGCGGCGCCTTGAGGCGTCACTTTCCCCACTGGGGCCATCATTAGGAGTCACCATGTCCCTGCAACACGGGGTTCGCAAGGAGAAAACCTTGTCCTTCTATGGACGTGCGACGACGGAGCCATTGGCGTCTCACCCTCCTTAGAGGCGCCCCATATGGAGACCCGACTCGGCTTGTGACAGTGGTGGTGGTCGGTTGGTGGTGTTGTCTGTGCGCAATGGCTGAGGAGGTGCACACGGTCCGTGTTGGCGGGGAGATGCAGAGGGCTCATGGGTGTTGGTTGCCTTTGGCTGGTGCGCATGGTGTGGTGGTGACCCTGGTGACGACGTGGCATAGGTCATGCTCTTTGTGGCTTCAGTGGCAAGAATCCTTGGAGAAGTGTCCATTGTGGCGGGCGGCGAGGTCCCATACACTTTTGAACCCGTGCTAAAAGGCCTTTGAAGACTGAATATTTGGTCCCGCTACTAATTCCACGTATTAGCACCGGATCAAAAGCTGCCCGGTACTAAAGCCATGAATGAATGCTCATATTTTTAGTACTGGTCGTTTAGGGTCTAAAAGTTGAAAATTGATGCTCTTTTTGAAACATAGTACAAACACGGATGCTATTATACACGCATACTCCCTCTTTTGAATACAGAAATGCAACCCTATCCGCAACAGAACATCCGAGAGAGGAGAGATTAAGCTATCGGATCTAGAGACTGTACAAGTTACCGTTCCCACTTCGCTATCAGTGGGCACGTTATTATTACCTACCACTAAAATAATATTACTGATTAATTCCTTAAATAAATATAGGGAAAATGCAGAGGCACATGCTGAATCGAGTGGAACCTGCCACCACAAGGAACTTTACTAGTTGAGGGTAACTCAGTTCGTGAATAAAGGCATTTTGATCTTTCATGGCAAAAGAAATAATTATTCTACATCAAATAAGGAATTTTCACTTTTCTTTGGTTGTTTCAGTATCAAAATAAATTTTGTGACAATAGTGTGGACTTGGCTGCATGCATATGTACATGAAAAATAGATTGCTGGCGGGCGCAATTGTCACCCTGTAGCACAGTGGTGGGGCACAGTCCTGGCGGGCGTAATTGTCACCCGCCAGCAGAGATGGCACAATGCTGGCGGGTGACATAAGGCACCCACCAGCAAAGATGGAACTATCTGTGTTGGCGGGTGCTTTATGTCGCCCACCAGCGTTGTACCTTGCATAACCTAAGTCCCTTTCTTAAAAACAGTAAATAAATTCAAATCAAAAAGTTTCTAACTACAAAGTTTCAACTTCTCAAGATGTACAATTTTTATTTGAGTTGTTTCTACATTTGACAAAGTGGTGGTAATTTTGTTCACAAAATCTATATCTCTTGTATTGTTTCAAGAAACTACGTAAGAGGTGTATAAAGATTTGTGAAGAATGTTACTAACACTATTCCATATGAGAAAATGACCAAAAATAAAAGTTGTTCATCTTCAAAAGTTATAGAACTTTGTAGTTGAACTAATTTTAATTTGAATTAATTTTGTCAATGAAAAGTACATCTGAATATCTAGTCACTTGAAATTTTGAATTTTTCAAACGACCTCGAATGAAGAAATATTCAAAATAAAAGTTGTAGATCTTGAGAAGTTATGAAACTTTGTAGTTTACAACTTTTTTTCATTTGAAATCGTATTGTCAATGAAAAACTAAGTTTGAATCTCTCAAATTTGAAATTCAAATTTTGTTAACGACCTCGAATGAAGAAACTCCCAAAATGAAAGTTGTACATCCTAGAAAGTTAAGAAACTTTGTAATTTACATTTTTTTAATTTGAAACCATTTAGAACCTCAAAGAAGTAATTTACACTCGGTGTAGTATAATATCAGTAGATTGAAAACTGGACATGAATGCATGTTAGAGTGTAGTGCAGTGGTAAGGGAGGCTATGCGTGAGGGTGAGGTTGCGGGTTCAAACCCTGCTGGCCGCGGAGTGCCGGTGGGGTTCCTCTCCTAAATTTTGTTTTTGCTATTTCGCCATTTTTGCTGGCTCAAGATTGCTGGCGGTTGTTCCACCTGCCAGCAGAAACCCCTTTTAGCAGCAAGCACAAATCATTTGTGACCTCAGCTTAGGTGCATGGAACATTCGTTCAGTGCTTTAGCTGGATTCTTGGAAAGAGCAGCGAGATTATGACATCATGATCGATCGAGTGCCAAGGTGGAAACCCCTGCAAGGTCGATCTAGAGAATAATTCATCAGCACAAAGAAATGCGCTACGGAGAATAATTCATGAGCACAAAGAAATGCGTGGACTGATGTCTAGTCTACGCTAGATTGAGTCTAGGTTCTGGAGTTCATATTCTCTTTACTCTGAGACAAGGAGCCAGATATATAGTCCATCAGTAGTCAAAGTCTTGCTACTATGTGATGCCATTTGCCTTTTGCAAAAAATATTCTATAGTCAAAGTTTTTCAAAGAACTTCACATTGGTTAGTCTCTGAGACCCACGCTAGACGGCAACGCGGAACCACGGAAATTCCACGGAGTCGACGAAACTCAAATAAAAGTTTCGCGATCAAGTAACTTTCATGGCGGCCAGGCGGGAGATACAATCATACAATGAAGTCAAGTCGTCATCACCCATTTCCATTAGAAACTTTTAGTCGACGTCGAAACTAAAAAGAAATTTTTATAAACAGTTTGTTTATAAAAAAATTCTTCAAAGAAATGGCGTTTCTAGGGCCTATTATAAAAAGTGATTCTTGCACTTGAAGCATATTGTTTGGACTTCGATTAGAAGCCGTGATGCATGTATATTGTTTGGACACAATCATACCGGAGAAGAAGAACGCGGTTTCTACACATCTGCAAGGACCGTACGTGGAAAGTCTATGCTGGTGTCGGAATCAACATTCTCAGAATAATTGGCCTGACGTGCAGGGCGGGGATATATCAGCCACGCGGTCCACGAAAATATTTCAGGCATCGCTGTCGAATACTACGTCGTCTACGACTGTGATTATACATGCATACGGAGATATACATATCAACAGGCCGTAGCCGTGAAGGTCCTCAAATTTTGAAATGCAGCAAAATCAACGAATATTTTCACTTAATTATACAACTTAGTTCTTACAATACTTGGGAACATATCAAATATTAATACTAAAGCAAGGAATTGAGATTCAAGTCTTTATTTCTTTTCATGACTTTCACAACAAGAATCATAATGCCTATTCCTAGAACACATGAAAAACTTTCACTCTAGGTTGATGTTTATGTAACATAATTGTGAAAGGCTTCCAACATGCTAAGCCTTTCATAAGTATCCAAACTTTTTTGTTTTCTATTTTAGGCACCCTTTGGTAGAGCTCCGGCTCCTCTAAAACGAGGAGGAGCCGGAGGATATGATCCACTTTTTTTTTCTGACTTTCTCTATATAAAACGGCTACAGCTCCTTTAGTGCTATATCCATTGTGGAGTCGTTTTTAACCAAAAGATTTGGTAGGGCTTCAGCTGGAGCCACAGGAAAACCCGGAGCCGAAGTCTATGACGTCCTGAAATTTTTAAATGCAACCAAATCAAAGAATATTTCAATTAATTATACAACTTAGTTCTTACTATACAATATTTAGGTAGTACTCATGCAAAGGAATTGAGATTCAAATCTTTATATGGTTTCATGACTTCCACAACAAGAATCATAATGCCTCTTCCTAGAACACATGATGAGGATGGATGAAATAAACAAATAACCTCCTCTCTAGGTTGATGTTCATGTAACATAATTATGAAAGGCTTTCAACTTGCTGCGCCTTTCATAAGTACTTCCACTGTTCCACAACTTGCAGACTTTTTGTTTTTTCAATAGATCTTGAAGCCTCACTACTAACGCTAATTTTTTTAGGGTGTGTCTATACATCAAACGTTTGATTTTTAACAAACTCTCAATCACTTTTTGTGGCCGTCAATGGTAAATCCAACCGTTGGAGGGGTGCAGCTATAGTTTTTTTTTTGTACCTGTCAGAAATTGATTGAAATCTTCTGCTTTCTCAGTCACTTTTTCAGAACAGGACCAGCAAACCCGTTAAGGTTGTTTTGGTGATCAGAATTGACAGGGATTTACCCTTTCCTCAATCACTTTTCCTGAAAGAGGACCCTTGGGCTTTATAAACGAAAAAAGGGCACGAATGTTCAAAGAAGTAGGGCTACTTGTGATGTATTTTTTCAATTTTAGCTCTTTTTTTAATAAAAAAATATTTGATGGGCCTATAAATTGAAAAAAAGCCTGAATAATAACAGGAGGCGGGAACTGGGATGTTTTTAAGGCCAAAACTGATTTTGCCTCCTTCCCCATCCCGATCACGTGGTGTAGCTCTGCTTATTTAAAGAGCCACATGAAAGTCCCATCCCAGATACAAACAGGAAAATGAGGAAAAATGGAAGAAGCTATCTGGTGCCGATGGAAGCCGTGAAAAAATCGCGGAGGCAGAGGCTGGTGGTGACCTGGAGGGAGCAACATGGAAGCTATCAGTTTTGTCTTGCTTCCACCTCCATTGAACAGAAAAGACTAGATGCTCTGCTGCTTTAGATCCAGTTGCATACTTCCGAGTTTGAGATCCTGTTGAAATAGAAAATTCACATGTCTAGACGAGAAAAAAAAACAAAAAACTGTAAGAAAGCAAGATTAAACAGATGCTCTGCTGCTTTGTAGATCCACTTGGTTTGAAGAATTTCAGAACAAAAACATGTATATGTACAGAAATACTCTGTAGCAAAAAGCTTGGAAAACCACAAGTTTGAATAATTTCAGAACAAATGGTGTTATTTACTCTATACTAGTGTGATTGAAAAGGTTTGAAAACAGAAAGTGTAAATAAGATGGTACAAAAACTAATGAATATGAGATCCATAATTTATAAAGTGAGCTTTGGAGATGTTACCCATCTATATACTAAAAAAAGTACAACTTTAGAATTAGTGTTGAGGGCCTGACAGAGAAAAAAAATGATCCATTAACCTTAGACAGTTACAATGTGAACACCTATCTAGTGAAAAGCTCACACCGCACTTTTGATTCTCAGATAACTACTGGACTGTCATTGTTTTGTTATCCATAAGACAGGAACAATTTTGGCAGTCGAAGTTAGCTCAGAGTGGTAGTGATTTGACATACCTTTTAACTTCCATGTAGAAAATATGTTCACAACTCTTGCCTGCATGATCAGCATTTCCATCATGTTTCGAAAAGAAAAGAAAAGAAAAGAAAAGAAAAGAAGAGAAGAAAGCCCTCACTTCCGAAACAGTTTTTTATGTACTTTTATTTAAATTACAAAAAATGCGGCTATGGGGAGAAGAACAAAATCCAGAAAGAATTATATAGGTCAAACTTGGAGCAAGGACTTATCAACTATATGACGCTAGTGTCAATAAATGTATACAATGTTCAGTTTTGAGCAATGAATTAATGTTTTTTGTTACATACAAACATTTTTATAACAGTTTGGGGGTATATGCACTTTTAACCTTGTGTTTTCTGCGAGCAAGAAATTTAGTACCTTTCAAAACCTAAAATTTCACACATTATTACAGAATCTTATCGACATATGGATACAGACCTACAAGATAATAAAAAGATACACAGTACAAGGAAGTAGGGGAAACAAGGCATAAAAGCAACGAGCACTAGCCAATAGGGACCGAGCCTGATTCAAACGTAGATTCCAAAACGATTAGGTTGAGTGCAATTCTTCATCAACTGAAGTAATAGATTATGCCGCTTTGACTTGATAAAAAATAGCTACCTAGTTAAATTAAACATGGTTTAAAAATTATAACGTAACAGGCGACTGCAGGGGGCAATGGTCTGAACTGTTGTGGTGAGAATTGAAATTCAATTAAAACAAAGACGTTTGGTTTAAAATTGTTACGGTTACAGTTTTAATTGACTAAAGTCAAGAATTCTTGCTATTAGAGATATAGTTTACGGTGTGAACAAAATATACACACAATAAATTCAAGAAAGAATTTGGAACGAGGTAAAAAACTATCACTTACGAATAAAAAGATCAACTGAAATGTTGGATAGCGATTCAAATATAGAATTTGTAGCTCTGAAAAAATGGATGAAACACACAAAAATAAAACAGTAAGAATTCATAAATAAAAAGAGTGAACATAAAATTGTTTTCTTTCATGCAGAAGGCCTGAATGTGCTTGCAATCGCTTATAATTTTTGAATGATTGAAAATAGAAATAATTAAACTAGTGTGCTGCTGTCTCCCACATGCAGTCAAAGATTAGCTTTAGAACTGCTTTGCCTACTACAAAAATAATAAACTAAATACATATTAGAGGACCAGAGAATCTTCTTTTTGAAAAAGGATAGCATAAAAATATGTAATTCAACCACTAACATGAGTCCATCATCTGCATGCTGCTTTCAACTAGCGTAGGAGCATGCATCGGGATTGAGTCGATACAAGCTATTAGCTGGATCTAAGCCTTCCTCAAGCAAGGGCAAAAAAAGCACTTAAAAAACAAAAAATATATACTATATACAAGTTAGTGAGCAAAGAAAAATGGCAAAAACACGCTTACTGTGTATTTTAAAAAGTTCTAAAAAATTAAAAATAGCTACAGAATAGTGTAATCTATTACAGTTGTTTTTGGACTATGTATTTAAACTTAGTAAGCATATATTTTCCATCCAAAGAAAAAATATAAATTTTTAATACATTAAAAACTAAAATAAAAATCTATCAAAAAGGGAATGGAATTTTTAAATATCACTAAGTTGCCATTATGTAGGGTGCACCTAGGCTGCTAGTTGCTACAGTTTACTTTTCTTTAATCTTCAGTTAGATAGTTTCCCCAGGACATAAAAACAATTGGACAACTTATCTTCTACATTTACAAATATAAAAAATCATAAAGTTTTAGGTATGCTTATAATTTAAAAAATCTTTTAGTTTAACTTGTCAAAAAGAAAAAAATGGTTTTGGTTAATAGCTCAAAAATATTTTTAGAGCTAAAAAAAAGAACACACTAAAAAGGCATGACCCGCTACATACTATGCCCCTACTGACAATGGAGACAAGAACAGGTAGAGTTCAATGCCTAGTGCCAAGCAAGAAGGTTAAAAAGATGACAATGAATGCTTGAAAAAGTTCATCACTACTGCAACACACTGCAGCTCAAACTGCTGTTAGTCTGAAAACACTACAAGAAACTATTTAATCTGTGACGCAATCATTCTGTCGCAGATCATAGAAAATTCGTCGCAAATCAGTGTCCGCGACATTTTAAATTTTCGTGGTGGAATGAACGTCATTGATTAAATCGGTCGACGTTTCTTCAAAAATATCGCAGTCCGTGTCGTGTCACGAATCACGGAGTAGCCCAGAGCCTCACCCCACGGCCCACTATCCGTGACAAAATAAATCGTCACGATTCTGCTGAACGATGTGACATGGCTGCGACTTGGATCGGCGTGGATCTGACTTGGATGTGACATGGCTACCGATTGGATCGGCGTGGGCTCGATCGATCTAACATGGCGCGGCGTGGCTACCGACAAGGATGTGGCGTGGTCTGACTAGGATGATACGTGGCTGCGACATGGATGATAGGTGATGACGTGGACAATGCCAAGGATGCTGACGTGGCACGGTGACGTGGATTTTGATTTAAATCTACATTTTCATTTTCATTTCAGCCCATTTCACATACAAGCCCATTAAACCAATTCATTTTCATTTCAGCCCAAAACAAAATAAAAACCAAACAATGTAATCAAAGGAGCATATCTTTACAAGGATAAATTATAATCCAACATCTCATCACAACAGATGAAGCATCTCATACAATGTCAGTTTTTAGCATCTCATCAAGATGAAAATCAGTTTAACTCAATTAATATCACAAAAAAGTAGCTTCAAAGTAGCTTGTTTTGCATCTCTCATCTTTTAGACCTGCACATGATAGCACAAGTAGTAAGTACAACTGCACATTACTTTTCTACTAAATGAAAATTACTTTTTTGCTAACATGCTAAGTGCTAAGCTCTCAAGCAACAGACAAGTTGCAAGTAGTACGGGAAATACTAGCACTCATGAATTAATACAAAGCCACTTATAATGAGATTTACCTAAATTTAGTTCAAGATCATTTATTGAATAAGCTAATCAATATTACATTCTACAGGCAATCGCAAGTAAACATCTCAGAAGTGACAGACCTAATATAACACTAACTCTGTATCTACCTTGAACAAATAAAATCTTCCTACATACATTGAGTGTTTGCATAGTACTTTATTTGCCCTCGTCAAAATTTAGATTATCATGCAACCTATCATCAAAGTATAGCATTTAAAGCTAACCTGAGACAACATGTACCTATACTACTGCAGCATGCTTGAGATAGAGGTAGCCGTGGTACATACAAATAATTAGATCGCAAGAGATATTATTTAAGTGCTATTGTCAATCAAAGTGCACATAAATCAGAGTGACTTAGTGCAAGGGGACAGTGCTCCTGGACACAGACAAAAATTAATGGCACACAATAATTGTTTGCTGTCTAGCCTATCCTTTACTGTGGACAGTGCCCCATTTCAAGGGTGAGCAGATAAACATAACAATAAATAATTCCTAGATCAGGGTCAAGATATGCATAGTTAATGTCATCATGTATAAGAATTGAATACAATGTTCAACTTGGTGGAACCTACAAACATGACAAACAATGGCAGCAAATGCAATGTTTGGTAGCCTCAAAATTCAGCATCATGCCAACATTTATAGATAAAGTTCAACTTCAATTCTTAAACACAAGAACAGAGTATAGATAAAGTCATCAACAATTTCGGAAAAAGCATGTAGAACCTGATTATAGTTTCCCTGAATGTATGTTAACCATTATCGTGTTTCAATTACCAAGTCGACTAAGAAGTAACAATTAATTGTGTTTCATTTCATAGGAGCCCAAATTGATTTTTGTTGAGACATAGCTTTTACTCTCTCTTTTTTTAAGATCAAGGATGCTACAGGAAATTGTTTTCATTCAGCAATTTATGAAAGCAATGGATATATAAGCTGTAAATATGAGGGTATAATATAAAAGCGCGAGAATTGACCTGGGATTCAAAGAAGAGTTTGCCCAAATTGTTGTCTGGTGTTATGGTAACCAGAGAAAACCTGTGCAATGAGCATACAATGGTTATGCAAACAAATAAAATTCTGAAAATAGATATTATCTGACTTTGAAGAAGCATAGATGGTAAAATGATAGCAAGAAGACAACATCTCATTCCAAGGACCACTATAATTGCTTAATTATTCGAAAAAAACAGAGCTCAAAGAACTAAGCATACTACCCTAGCCATGTACTCTGCAAAATAAAGCTAAAGCCTGATTTGAGGTTTTGTTTGGCTTGCATTCCGTGGGTGAGAAAGCAGAGACTTCACCAGGCCCAAATTAAAGGGCATTGGAATCTTCTACAAGCATCAAAACATTGGCAAAACAACATCTTCTGAATTCTAATCTGACAACTACCACCCTTCACTAGTACTGAACTGCCCTAGAAATTAATCAGTTGTGATCTACACAACACAGCCAAGCCAAGCAATTCGAGAATCGTGTGGACCAGACAACAATTACTTGACACAAGCCGGCTCAATTTGGACGGCGGTGTCAATTGGGATGGAATTCTCAGTAACAATAGCGAAAACATTAGAAGGCAGCAGCAGATAACATTTGAAGAGGAGGGGCGGCGAGCAAGGGAGGGGAGGCAGGTGTACCAGGAAAGGCGGCGGCGGGGGAGCGTGGTGACGTCGGCGTCGTGGAGGTGGACCTGGAGCGGCACGACACCGCACTGCACCCGACGCCCGCCTCCGCTCAAGGTGTGGCCCGGTGCCGCCGCCTCCATCTCGTGTTGCTCGCCTCCGGCCCCGGCTGCATAAAAACTGATTCAGCAGGCGCTGGTGGCGGAGGACGCTGCTCCATGGGACGCTGCTAGGGTTTGCAGCTGGAGTGAGAAGAAGGAGAAGGGGGGAGAGGAAGGGTGCAGGGTGAGGAGGGGGACTTATCTCGAATCCAGTTGTCGAGCGCATCCAAGCCCGGGAGGACGTGCCGACGGGACTGGCCCCATGCCGCACGACGCCCGTCGACGACGGATCTGAGAACCACCGGCCGTCCACACCGCGGATCTGAGCGCCGAGCCTGGCCTGCAGGTGGACCATGCCCGAGGCGCGACCATGGACTGTGAAGGTCAGGTGCGTTGAAGGTCATGCCGGTAAGTGTGGAGTAGTGGGGGAGAGAGAGTATAGTGTCGTGCACGGCGTGCGGCCGGGAGAGAAGCGGGTGGTGGTGGCGGCGGGAGGCAGAGGGCGTGAGGAAGAGGCGGCGCGCAGGGAGGAGGCAGGCGGAGGCGAGGCGGAGGAAAGGAGACTATGGGAGGTAGGGTTTCACCAGTCGGCTTTTATCCACGGGGATTGAGATGGACGGTGCAGATCTATTAGACCAGTGATGGACGACTGGAAGAAGTCGGGCTTTATCAGAAAATGGCCCTTTCTAGATTTCACGGCCCATTTCACTATTTTCTTTTTACTTTTTACTTTTTTTTGCTTTCACCATTGTAAAGGAACATATAAAAATAATTATATTGTATACACCAACTCATTTTTTATATGCTATAAACTCTATATAAGCTGTCTTTGAAGAGTTTCAAGAGTTTTTTAATAGATTAAGTATTTTATATCATTTAAATGAATTTCTATGTGTTTATCGAAAATAATTCAAAGTTGAACAACATGTACCTCTAATATGATTCGAATAATTGCACAAAAATTATATTTAGGCACATATGTTCTATTATAGCCCATGTTTTGGAGATAGATAAAAAATTCAATTGTCTTCTAGAGAAATTGAGACTTCTATCTCTAAAATACAACATAGTAATTATAATAATATCTAAATATGGTCAAAAAATTCTACAAATTGGTATAACAGCAAGTTTTTGGTCCACAATCTTGCCATAAAAAACTCAAGTGGTTTCAAGAAAGTAGGACCATACATTGTTCACAAAAGGATACATCCCTCTTATAGTTTTCTAAAACTCAAAGTCAAACTTTGAGATTTGAATACCTCCTAACAATTTTTGACTCGTATGCATCAAAACTTTGGACACAACCTTATGTTGACCATAACATTAGCAAATACGAAGTTACATTACCATTTTGCCTTTTAAAAAGTTGGTTTTCTATTTTTAAATGCCTAATTAAGCCACCTTTGTGATGTAACTTGAAAAGTAATTACTTTATACACACCAACACATTTTTCGCATGTAGTAGACAACATTTAAGTTTCCTTCTAGGAGTTTTAGGATTTTTCGAATAAATTTGCTACTTTCTATCATTTGATTTAATTTCTGCGTGCTTACCAAAAGATATTCCTAGTTGACCTATGTGTACCTCCAATAAAATTGGAAAAATTTCACAAAAATCATATTTAGGCTTTTATATTCCACTCTAGGCCATGTTTTGGAGATTGATGTCAAATTCAATTTGAGTTATAAGGAACATTCAAAATTTTATCTCAAAAGTACAACATAATAATTACAGTAATATCTAAATTTGGTCAGAAAATTCTACAAATTGGCATAACATCTTGTTTTTGGTCCAAAATCTTACCATAAAAAAATTAAGTGGTTTAAAGAAAGTAGGATCATTCATTGTTCACAAAAGGATACATCCCTCTTATAGTTTCCTAAAACTCAAAGTCAAACCTTGAGATTTGCATACCTCATAATTATTTTGGACTCGTATGCATCTAAATTTTAGACACAACCTTATATTGACCATAACATTAGCAAATATGAAGTTACATTACCATTTTTTCTTAAAAAAAGTTGGTTTTCTGTTTTTAAATACCTAATTAAGACACCTTTATGAAGTAACTTAAAAATTAATTACCTTATATACCCCCATTACATTTTTCACATGTATCAGACAACATTTTAGTTTTGTTCTAGGTGTTTCAAGATTTTCTGAATAGATTTTCTATTTTTTATCATTTAATTGAATTTCTGTGTGCTTACCGAGAGTAATTTCTAGTTGACCTATGTGTACCACCAATAAAACTGTAAAAAATTCACAAAAATCATATTTAAGCTTCTATGTTCGATTCTAGCCCTCATCTAGAATATTGAAGAAAAATTAAATTAACTTGTAGGGAAAACTCAAACTTTTACTAGTCACCTTGTTTTAAAATAATGATAATAATATCTAAAACTTCTCCGAAAATTCTACAAATTAGCATAACATCATGTTTTTGGTCCACAATCTTGCCATAAAAAATTTAAGTAGTTTCAAGAATTTGATAGCATACATTCCTCACAAATGGATACACCTCTCACATAGTTTCTAATAACTCAACACAAACATTTGAGATTTGAGTGGTAATTTACATTTTCAAAGTCGGATGCATCTAAAACTTGGCTAAAACCTTATGTTTATCATAACATTAGAATATATGAAGTTATGTTAGCATTTGTTATGCAAAAATATCTTTTATCTATTATCTTTTGGTAGAAAAAAACAAGCTATATAAAAAAGATACACGAAATAGCAATTAATATGCAAATGAACAATATTATATGAAAGATTATGATTTTACAAAAAATCAGAAAAAAAATCCACAAATTTGAAGTTACGATGATCGAAAAACACCATTTTCAAATTTTAATTGTAACTTAAAAAGAAAAAATGATGCGGGAAACAAGCTTGTTGTGCGCCACGTGGTCCGCGTGAAGCAACTCAACCATCCGGTTGCTGCCACGTGGTCCTGATGAAGCAACTCGGGCAAGTTATGCATATGATAACATAAAATTGGTTCAGTTTGTTCACCGAACAACCACGTAGTGTGGTGGTAAGGCGCTCAAGTCTAAGGTTTACGGCCAGGGTTCGAGTCCGCCACTACACCTCTTTTAATTTTTCCAAAATAAAACACTATATGCTTATATATATGCTGAACACCAAACTTCAACATACATTGATGCTTCAGCACAGTGGTAAAGGAGAACCGTTGTCTCCTTCGAGGTCCGCGTTCGAACCTTATAACCACAAAATTTTTGGTCATTTTTGCGCGTTACACGTGGCGCAACTTGATTTGCCTACGCGGCCGCACGCGGATCACCGTCGAGCCAATAGCTCGTTGCCGCGTGGGGAGAATAATTTAATTAAGCCTGCTGTTTGAATAAAGAAGGTCACACAGGTATAGAAATCACAAATGAGCTAGTAGCTCGGTGGTAAGTCATTTAGGTCTCTCGGAGGAGATGCAGGTTCGAAACCTGCCGACGCCATTTTTTTTTTCAAATTTTCAGTGCGCGCGGATCACTGGCCGGTGACCTGGCGTGGCCGCAGCCGGTTGACGTGGCGTGGCTTCATGTGTTACAGCACGTAAACACAAGATTCAGGAAACAAAAAGACTAGTAGCCTAGTGGCAAACGTGTTTCTTCTGAGCCTTGAGGTTCTGAGATCAAATTCTACTTGTTCCATATTTTTTTCCTTTTTCTGATTTTTCATGTTTAGTTTTTGGGTGAAAAAAAAAGAACAAGTCCATGAAAATAAAAGTATATTTATTTTGCCAAAATAGTGATTGAGTATGGTATTAAATTATGTCGATTTTGATTTTTGATCTATGACTATTGTTTATTTGTTGATCACGACGAATCTACTCAAACGTCGCGGCGTTGTGGGCCGCATTGCGACGAATTTAACAAATCGTCGTGTTGTTTTGGACTTCAATATCCATCGATGCACATCCGTGACGAAAAATAGGAATACGTCGTAGAATCGCGACGAATTAAACAAATCGTCGCAGTGTTTTGGGCTTCAATGCACATTCGTGATGTTTTCTGAAAACGTCGTGGAGAATGCGTCACAGATTAATTAGTTTCTTGTAGTGAAAACCAAATGCGTCTGCATAGAAAAAATTGCTGCTCGCTGCTACTGTCTATCGAGGTAAGCTGCCGACGGGCTGACCTGTTGCAACTACAAATGTAGAGACAACAGAAAAAACCCAGCCACACACCATTGGATGAACCTGTGATAGGAGCAATTGGTTACAAGAAAAGCTAAATTGCAGCCAGTGCTCTAGTAAAAATATCCAAAGACAGCTCAAAACAAATCCAAATAAGACAAAATTAAAACCACAGCCTCAGCAGATCACAGAGATACTGTCCCCAACAAAGATCCATAAAAGGGGATTAAGACTCCTCCCCGCACCACCAATCTCATAAGTTTTATGAAAATTCTAAAA
The DNA here is from genome assembly GCA_022644695.1 of Cenchrus purpureus. NCBI lineage: Eukaryota > Viridiplantae > Streptophyta > Magnoliopsida > Poales > Poaceae > Cenchrus > Cenchrus purpureus. Next base: position 46,875,324 of record CP053466.1, read on the forward strand.
AAAAAGAGAAAATCAGGAATGACATCAAATTAGAGGTGCTCATTAGGGGATGAATCACTTGATGTCCAATATGCAAAACCCCTCAAGAAGTTTCACTTAAAATGCAACCAAATTCAAAAAGAATGAAGAATCCCAATAGCTCTGAAAATCTCAAAAATGGTAAATGCGGCACAAATTGGCCATTGTAATGAAATCCAATGATTTTAATCCAAACTACATGAAAATTTGAGGGAAACCTGATCCCTCTCTCACCAAATTGACACCCTCCTTGCACTGATAAGAAAAATGGATAGCACAAATAAAAATAGATGGCAGGGTGGAGACAAGAGTCTACCTTGATGTGCTAAAGTGCTTGAAAGAATGGTCTGTTGCACCCATCTTTGCCTCGAGCAACTTTCAAGTGGTTATGTGGACAAGGTGCTAGAGAAAGGATTGTCCGAAAAAAAGTGATAATACTTTGCAAAACAACATGTAAATAAAGGAACATGCATACTGTAGTATCTTACTGAACTACATTTCAATGAAACAAGTATGTGTGGTTAGTACTTTCACTAATCTAAAAACAAGAGTTTTAGGGGGTTAGAAAAGAAAGTTTAGAGAGAGGAAGACACGTTTGAAAAACTGAGCATTCAAGCATTTGATGTTGCAACTTTAGAGTTGCAGCTTGGTGACACATGCTATCCTGGTGTCAGTAGTGGTACAGTGTGAAAAATTCTTTCTAAAAATAGGAGTACTCTGTGAACTACTTTTTTTAAAAAAGTTAATATATACAAATAAATCTGCCATGTACTTCAAGATTTAGATTTTGTTTAATCAAGAAAAGTTACACTAAAAATATTTAAACCTACAGTATATGATATATCTATTAATTCAAACCAAATAGAAAAAACAATAATACGATCCGACATAAATATGAGCATGCCACGAAGACTAATAGAGTCTAGCAGCTTTAGATGTAGGAATAATATCTATCTGAAGAACATCGATCCAATGCAAAATAACACATTAAAATTTTTTTTGTCCTAACACTATAGTTAATGATGGAAATATTGTCACTAAAACATATAAATTCCTACAAAAATATATAAATTATCTTGGTTAAAGAACTGCTACTACTATACTACCACTGATCTATGGCTATAAAATTACACATATGCTGACTACTATATTACCAGCTATGTGACTTCTTGCTTATTTCATAATTAGAGTTTGTGTTCATCATGTCAACTCGCCACACATGCAGGCCTGAAAAACAAAGAAAAGCAAAATATAACTGATAATGGAAAAGATAAGACATTCACGAAGGGACTAAGCTATCCAAAATCCTGCAATGTTCAGAGGAAAAAATGACAATGTTTAATACCAAAATTACAAAATGTGACATTAGGTAACCTGCACATTATACACAATCTTTCAGAAATATTAATTTACAATCCTAATTCTTTCTTTTTAGCTTATATTAATGCTGACTTAGTTAGAATCGATCCAACCATCCGTGAGAGATCCAATGGTTTGCAGAAAAGTGATTCAGAGAAACACAAAAGTGAAGCATTTGAAGACTAGCAAATCTGTTTTCATATTGTGAAGTACAAGATGCAGGCTCCTCAAAATTTGATTATAAATGTGTGTTCCATAAACAATCATTGCATCTTTGATGCCAGTTGAAAGATGTTCAGCTTATTTAAAAGTCACTCTCAATTATTTAAGCAAGCATGATGTATAGTTTAAATATGAAAGGAAAAGGTTGCTTGCATGAAAAAGCATATCCATTGTGTCTACTTATTGGCATAACCTTGTACAGATAATATATGCTCCACACTAGGAGTGGCAAAACTGCGAAGCAACAAGCCAACAATTATTACAGTCTCATTTTTACAATTTTCTCATACTCAAAAAGAGAGGCATAAACAACAAATAGTTACAAATTAGTAAGAATATTTGAGCACTTAAGCTGAACGAAATTACTTGTCAGAAAATTGCAGCAAAGTGTTTGAGACAAATCTAAAAATCAAGCATTTGAGTTGTAGAAAATCTGATTTTTTTTATGCATACCTTTTCAAAAATCGCTGGAGGTTTGCGTTCTTTGAAGTTTGGCAGAAAAGTTTAACTGTTGAACATCGACTCGTTGACGCGTTGTAGACTTGCCTCTATTTATACTCCTACACCATGCCCTCATCTATCAATGCAAGCATGCAGAAAAACATTCGAAGTCCAAAAATGTCGGCGAAGTACTTTTTTCTCCACGCGCTCTTGATCTCCTTCCTCGTAGCGGCCAACTCCGAGAGCCGGCCTGTGTTCCGCGCCACCATGACGCGCTGTGAAAAGGCCATCAACTTCACGCGTGCGGCCCGCAAATCACACGAACGCCTGTCGATGCTCGCTGCCCGGCTAAACGCGGCCGGCGGCGGCGTGAGCACGGAGACTCCACTGCAGAAGATGGACGGTGTCGGCGAGTATGGCATGACGTTCTCCATCGGCACGCCGCCGCAGGAGGTGTCGGCCCTCGCCGACACCGGCAGCAACCTCGTCTGGGTCAAGTGCGGTGCGTGCGCTCACTGCTCCCCGCGGGGCTCCCCTTCCTACCACCCCAACAGCTCGTCGTCTTTCTCCAAGCTGCCGTGCTCCAGCGGCCTCTGCAGCGATCTCAAGAACAGGTCCCGGGCGACGTGCGGCGCCGGCGGCGCGGAGTGCGACTACACGTACTTCTACGGCCTTGCACTGAACTCCCACCATTACACGAAGGGCTACCTCGGCAGCGAGACCTTCACCCTCGGCGGCGACGCCGTGCCGGGCATCGGCTTCGGCTGCACCACCATGTCGGAGGGAGGCTACGGCACCGGCTCCGGCCTCGTCGGGCTCGGTCGCGGCCCGCTTTCGCTCGTCAGGCAGCTCAAGGTCGGCGCCTTCTCGTACTGCCTCTCCGGTGACCCCTCCAAGGCGAGCCCTCTCCTGTTCGACTCCGGCGCCTTGACCGGCGCCGGCGTCCAGTCCACGCTGCTTATCTCCGGCGTCAGCCCCAGCCTCTACACCGTCAACCTGAAAAGCATATCGATCGGCGCCAAGACGACGGTCGGCACCGGGGACGACGGCATCATCTTCGACTCCGGCACGACGCTGACGTTCCTGGCGGAGCCAGCGTACACGCAGGCGAAGGCGGCGCTGTCGCAGACGAAGCTCCCTTGGCGGCGGGCAGGCGACGGATCCGACGACGTCTGCTTCCAGACGTCCGGCGGCTCCGTTGAGGTCCCGTCCATGGTCCTGCACTTCGACGGCGCCGACATGGACCTGCCGGCGGACAACTTCTTCTTGGCGGCGGGCGACGGCGTGATCTGCTGGATCGTGCTGAAGTCGCCAAGCATTTCCATCGTTGGTAACATCATGCAGATGAACTACCACGTCCGGTACGACGTCGACCACTCGGTGCTATCATTCCAACCGGCCAACTGCGACAGTCTATGAAGAAACGGAGTTGTTTCCACTCGTCAAGGTCGTCGTACTCTCATATTAGGTGGTTCGTCATTTTCATTTCACGAATGTTTTGGTACATTATTAAGAGAAAAGTGGTAGAGACTGAAACACAATCGGCTATGTCATAATGGGACCCCAAGAAATAAAGATTGTATTAATAAGTAATGCATGTGGGCTTTATTTATTTTGTCAAGAACAGCATCATAGTGTAGCATGCCAGTTTGGTTCAATGATCTAACTACGTACGTGTTTGGGTGCGCCCCAAACGAGATTTGCTCTGGTCCGCTCCTGCTCGCTCCGTATAGCTCCAGCAATAGATGGCCATACGGGCCGCCCAGCACGACGCAGCACGGGCATGATGTGACACGAGCACGAGCGGCACTTCGGGCCGTGCGGTGCTGGCAATATGTGCGGAGCGCCGAGCACAACACGAGCACGGTGGCTCTTTTTTGCCATCACCGTGCCGGCATGATGGCACGGCGATGGCCCATTGTGCTAATCGTGCGCATGCCAGTCCTAGCCCAACACGCGTCAAAGGGCGTTGTAGCGAGACCGCTCAACGACGGTGCGCTCTCGCTTGCGGGGAATGGGCTCGCCAGCGAGGGGACCCGCGGCGGCACCACTACCCTCTCGGTCGCCATGGATGCCTCTCTGAGCTCGCGTGCTGCGGGGCTAGGGAAGAGGGGAAGGGGAAAAGAAAGAGGAAATAGGAAGGGGAGATGGTCGGCGGCGTGCAGGTAAGCGGGCGCCCCGCCGCCATTGTCCGGGCATGGGTCGTCCCAATTGCTGCTGCCGTCGTAGCGCATGCGAGAGGCGCGAGGTAGAAGAGAATCCGACGGGAGAGGAGGGCAGGCGTCGAGGTGGTCGGCGGCGGCGGAGTTAGTCGGCAGCAGAGGAGGGTGTGGTCGTGCGGAGCAGGTGGCGGCTGCGGAATGGGAGCGAGGCTAGGGTTTGGAAGGAGAGGAGAGAGGGGAAGAGTTTTATATGTCGCCGGGCGGACCAGTTGGACCGGTTGGGCCGATTGACCTCATGCTAGTCCACCGTGCCGCATCAATCATGCTTTCTTCGGGCCATGCTGGGACGACATGATGGGCTGGTAGTGGTGCCAAACACTAGTACGAAGTGTGAGTTGAGCCGCCACGTGAACAAAGCTGGTCGTGCTAGGTCGTGCTCGTGTCGGGCCAAATCCCCGTGCTATGGGATGACTCATGGGCCTTAGGCGAAATGACCATCTATAGCTCCAGTTCCCACTATACCTGAGCATTTTAGCTCTATGCCCGAACCCGACTCGCCACGGACCATCGATGGGCGTGGGCGCATCTTGCAGCCCGAGAAAATCTTGGGCCGAGCCCGCCAAATCTTGCTTTTAGCTATTTTACACTATAAAATGTGCGGGCGGCCCGCCCAAGTTCGGGTCGAACTTGGCCCAAAAATTGAGGCCCGACGCGTCCCATGGGACGGTCATGGGCGGGATTTTCTCAGCCCGAAAAAACCGGGTTTTTTTCGGTCCGGCCCGAACCCGACCCGGCCCGTGAAATGCTCAGGTCTAGCAACCACAAATGTTTGGCACGCTCCGCTGTCACTTCAGCCTCCGGGCCCGGTGTCGGTAGCCAGTAATCAAACTCTGGCACAACAAATGGAGCTGGCGACTATATGTCGCTTCAGCGACAATTAAGCAATTCATCACACCAGTTGACTTAGTGCATGCAAGTGCGACAAGATTGCTGACATCATCAACATGCAAACTTGCTTGAAAATTTAAAAAAACTTATATACCTTGCACTAATCATCTAAATGAAATTCCGATTGCACCATTACATTTGTAACAGTAAAATCTTCGCAACAAGATCCCACTTGCCTATATTTGGAAAAAAAATTATATGTATTTTTAATGAAGGTTATATTTTCTATGCGGCATATACATGTGGAACAAATTTTACAAACTCAGGACAAAAAATTTATATGCATGTATATGTCGGACATAATATATTTGTTCTCTGAGTTCATATAACTTGCTCATTACGTACATATTTTTTGTTATGTGAGTTTCTACAATTTGTTCTACATGTATATGTCGCACATGCTATATACAATCTTGATTAAAAAACACGAATAAATTTTTTTGTCAAAATATAGTCAAGTGAGATCTTATTGTGAAGTTTTTATTGTTAGAAATCCAATGGTGTAATCAAAATTTAATTTTGATCCTTGATTTATAATTTATAACTTTTTTTAATTTTGATGCAAAACTTGTATGTGGATGACGTCAGCTGTTTTCATCACCACGATGATGTCTAGTCCCACCAGCAAGTGGACCTGTGGTGCCGGCAATATTTATATGCATACATCTTTCTAAGCAAAAAAAGGTTGGTCTACAACCTACTCCGTCCGTCTCAAATTATTTGCACATTTTAACTTCTATAGATCACGTTTAACCATTTGTCTTATATTTTTTTTTGAGAAAATGTAAAAACAATTATGATATACTTAAAATATATATGATGATAAAACACGTCATAGCAAAATAAATAACATTTTCATAATTTTTTTAATAAGACGAATGGTCAAACGTGAAGTGCAAAAGTTAAAAAGTGCAAATATTTTGAGACGGAGTATGTATAGCTAAATAAATAGGAATGAAGTAAGAAAAATGACAGGAAAAATAAAAAATATATATTATTGTTTTTCCATCCATTTTAGGTTCATACGTTTTTATATGTGTCTACTGGAAAACTAGACTTCAATCCTAAACAAAAATCTCGAAACAATTTGGACCGGGGACTAATGTAGTATTAGTGTCGTGTTTAAATTTCTTAGGCCGTGGGGATCCTTTAATCTCGGTTTATAACGCAAAGTCAAACTAAAAGATGATCTTTCACTACTAGGGAAACGTACATCTGTACCGGTTTATAACTCTCATTAGTACTGGTTTCCAAACCGGTATTGTTCGATCGGTACTAATGTGAAGTCACATTAGTATCGGTTTTGGAAACCCATACTAATGGGGGCATTAGTACCGGTTGGCATTCAGAGCCGGTACTTATGTGCCCCGCCCCCAACGACGTGGCAGAGTGCACATTAGTACTGGCTCTAAATGCCAACAGGTACTAATGTTTTTTTGTTTTTTTCTTTATTGTTTTCTGGTTTATTAATTCTATCGTATTTCCGTATACTAATCCTAATGCCTGATACGCTATAATATATATTCGTGTTCTATATAAAATATTTGAGATAATACTATACATGCATACGTATATATGTATTAGTATAATATCTAATATTATACTAGTACATATATTCGTATGCATGTATTATCTCAAATCTGGTAGTTGATCCAATGCAAGAACATATATAATATTTTGCATACAGAAATAGAAAAAATATATATTAGTGTATATAATACATTGCATCAAAGGTTAGCAAGGTTTAATATTAGTTTTTTGCTCCCACGATTGGTCCTTTGCGTAGCTTTTTCCTCTTGCTCCCTCGCTTAGTCGACCGCTTGTTCCGTCGACTTCCCAGCTTGCTTTTGCGTGGACTTCCCGATGTGTCTTCCGTGGACTTCCTTTACAATCACGGATGATAAGCCCGAATAGAATTCTCCACCGGCGTAATCACCTCATCTAGAAGAAATCCGCATAGTTGTTCTTGAATTAACCGAATTCTTTCCTACTGAGGAACCCACAGCTTGATGTCATAATCTACAAAAGAATATGAACAAAGAATAAGAACTAGTACAAAAAGAACATGGACAAATAAGAACTACATGCATGTGTTGTTTAGTTTAGTGGACGCACCTGCCTTCAAGGTTGGTACCTTGTGTGATGCTTGAAAAGGTATGCATGAACTCGCATACATAGTATCCGCATGATTGGTACACGAAGGTTGTGTCAAGCACTACACATGTGCGAAAATAAGGTTATGAAATATGTTTAATTATATTGGAAGACATGAGATATCGGACTAGCGAATACACATATAGGGAAATCATAGTGGAAATAAAGGTTCTCTTTGTATTTTCCGCTCTACACAGAGGCGAGTCCATGCAAGTTTGATCATCTCTCGACATCTTGGTATGCGCTTTTGTCTGATGTTGCCCTCAAAGAGTCGAAGATGAAGACCTTGCTTAGAGACAGATGTAATGCAAAAGAATCTAGTGGGCTGTACATACGTTAGAAGTATTAGTTTCTTGAAATATATATGCAATATCATTTGAAAAGATAAAATAGATGAGATACACGTTGCTCACCGAAGTTGTATGGCGAAGTATGATACCCTTCTCATGGTGTTTTCTAGATACAAATATATATAGTCCAATGTGGCCGACTCCCATTTTCTCGACACAAGTCGATTTATCATTAGTGGATCCATGAAGCCGGACGTCCCTTATTCCTCTCTTCCCACGCTGCATCTTAAAAGCTGCATGATTGAAATTAAATTCAAATTAAACACAAGTTAAGATAAGGTAGAATGTCTAGATCATTGTTTTCGAGACTTACGAGTCCAACAAGCGATGAGTCCCGAGTCAATTGCATCTTGATTGAATAAGTACCAAAATTTGGTCAAATTCCACACCAAAAGTTTCTCGGCCACTCGGAAATAATGTCGATCTTCTATAGTAATTTCCACATAGGTTACACCGCTAGTCGAGACCATGTACCAATTGTGCGATTCATGCATTCATTGGAAGAAACGGACCAACTCTGCGGCCACACAAGAGGTTTACCCACTCATACTTCGGTCTATTTGCCCTTCATGCTTTGGGATTGGTTCGTCCCTCGGATTTGACCAGAGTCGAGACTGAATCCTTATTGAATACAAGATCATATGCTGCTCAAGTGAAGAAAGCACCTTGATGGGGGAGACAGATTGCTTTGACTCGGTGCCTAGTTGTGGAATTGTAGATTTAGCTCTATTCGCCCTTCTTCGTTTGTCCATCTTGAGTGCTTGTCTCATAGTCACTCAAAGGAGGTGCACAGGCATTTATTCGTTTCTCCTCCTCCATTTTTTCATGAAGCGATGAAATTTGACCCGGTCAATTGGTTTCTCAACAGGTGGCTTCTTCGCTTTGAATATTTGTCTATCAAGTTCAGCCCGATCAAGAATCTAGCTCCTCCCGAGTCTTCTCGTAAGATAATTTCGGTTGAGGCTTCTTGACTGGGCTTCGCCTTCTTTGGAGGAGGCGGAGGAGGATGCGTAGCTCGTCGTTTGGTACCCTTACCCTTACTGCACTCATCATGCCGAGGGGCGGACTCTCGCTTGGGTCCCGATCAACTAGAGGACTCATGCTCTGTTGGAGACGCGGTAGTGATGATCTTCACCTTGAGCACGGGGGTGTAGATGAGGCATCAGGAAGAGGTGCTTCTGGTGAGGCTAGGGGTGCTTCCTTGACCGGTTCCGTAATCTTTATGTGAGCCTTGGCCCACAATACCCAACCGCACAGTATCTCCAAGCACCTCTTCCCCATCGTGTCCGGTAACTCCAGTTCGAGGTCTTCCCAACCGGGGACCACTTTCGACGGCAACTTTATAGTAAAATGATTTATCAATTCCACGCCCATGAAAGTTTCCCCGGTTGGGACCTCGAACACCATAAGCCACCGGTAACATCTTGTTTCTGAGTTGAGCGTGAAGCTCACATGCACGACCTCACGTGATGTCATCCACGGGGAACCGTTCGTGGCAGACCTCGGCTGCTTTTGCTAAGGCTTGGGGTGATTCTGGTGAGGCAATCGGTGCTTCTGGTGAGGCTAGGGGTGCTTCTGCTTCCTTGAATGGTGCTTCCGTGTTTCTTTGGTGCATCCGTTGAAGCGACACTACTTTTCCCTTAGTAGATGGCGGGCTCATTTCATCTATAGGCCCTTGCTGAGATGTTTGTTTGTTAAGAGCAAGGGCCACACGCCGTCAATGATGGCCTCCATTCTTGCCTCGATCATTTTCTACGCTCTTGCAATTGTCTCGATTTTCCTATCTTGTTCGTCCCTTGTTCCTTTTGGCGCTTCTTATACGAGTCAATGTGCTCATGCCATGACTTTCCATGGAATCACACCTTTGCCTCGGCATCGTCCACCATGTTCTCTAGTGCCTATTGCAGCGAGCTCGTCCTTCTCGATCAGCTATGAATGTTCCTTCGGCGCTAATCAAATCAACAAGCCTTGCAGTCTGCTCTTAGTTGCTCACCCGGTATTAATGATCCATCTTCGGATTGAGCGTGCCACCATGTGCATAATAGTAATTCGCGCTCGGTCGTGCCACTCCGAGTTGTGATGCGATTCCACAAGCCATTATCTCTTGCTCCATCCGATCCCATTTGGGTAGGGCCATCAGCGTAACCTCCGGGGCCAAGATGATGGAATTCTTTCTTTTACGTGCATTGGCATGTTGGTTGCAATCAACTTGGCGGCATCTTCCGATTGCTTGCGCGCACAAATGCATCCCAATGATCTCTTAACTTGGCATATCCCGCTTCTTAAAATCGGTGTAAGCCCTCCTTGATGAACTCCTTGGTCACCGCTTCTTGTACGTCTGAAGGCAATTGCACTTCCTGCGGGGCCCAAGTGCGCACATCTTTCAAATCTGTGTTTTGAAATGCGAAGTGTGCTTTCACCTCGGCCCAAATCATGTTCTTCTCAGGACCGGACAACATCTGGCGAACCGGTGCGGGGTTCATTCTCTTCATGTTGCTCTTCGTCACGATCTTGATCTTCGTGCTCGGCTTCTTGATCACCTTCTTGGGTAGCAAGTCGGGGCGTCACCGCTTTCAAAACCGAAAGCTTATTGGGATGTTGTCGAACAAGAGCCCCAATGTGATTTATCAACTTGACAACATTTTCATGTGGAGCTAACGGTCTCCCATCGGAGATACTTCCGTGATGATGAAACACCCTCTAGCTTCTTCTTTTGGGCGCATTTCCCACCCGGCTTCTTCTTGCTGCTCGATGCAGGCTCTTGGAAATTTAAGAACTATTAACTCATTTTCTATAATTAGTAGGTTCCTAGAAAATCATGACGAGGTACTGGTTTTTATTTATTATACCTCGGATGGTTCTCCATCATTGCTTCCTTGAGCAATTGGTTGCTCTCTCTCGTTGCCATCACCAAACATGTTCGGTAGTTATCCGCCTCTCGTGATCCTGTTCTTGTTTATTGCATCATCATAGTATTGCGAGCAATTAAATCCATGATCATTTGCTCTTCGGTCCTCTTCTGTTCGCACCATTATAACTAAAATAATGTAACAAAAAATAATATGAGGACAAACTATTCCAATGATGAGACTATTAATATGAGGACAAAAAATAATATGTGAAAAAAAATAATAATGTGGCGGGGGAGTGGGAGCGTGGCGGGGAGTCGGGACCGTGGCGGGAGGGGGTCGGGAGTGTGGCGGGGAGTCGGGAGCGTGGTGGGGAGTCGGAGCGTGGCGGGAGTCGGGACCGTGGCGGGAGGGGGGGGAGCGTGGCGGGGAGTTGGGAGCGTGTGGGGGGGGTCGGAGCGTGGCGGAGGGTTGGGAGTGTGGTGGGGGGTGGGGCGAGCGAAGCGAGCGAGTCCGAGAAACTCGAATCGCTTCTCGACTCGCTCGAGCGAGTCGAGCCGAACGTGTCCAATTGAAATTTAAGTAGCATTTACATCCACAATTAAATAACATTTAAATCAACATCCAAATTTAATTCTAAATCAAATTCTAAATAACATTTACACCAAAATTCTAAATCCATTTCTAAATCTATATTTCTAAATTCTAAATCTATATTTCTAAATTCTAAATCTATAAATTCTAAATCTATATATTCTAAATATATTTCTAAATTCTAAATTTATATATAAATTCTATATCAAAAAGAAAAAAGGTGACTTCATTCCCCTGACCTCACCATTTCACCCTGCATGTGGCCGAGCGGGCCAGCCCGTCGCTGCGCACGGAGATGGCGGCGGCGGCGGGCGGGCCTCGCGGCGACGGCGGGCGGGCGGCGGCGGCAGCGGCCGACGGCAGCGGCGGGCAGCGCGCTCGGCACGCGCGACGCGGGACTGGCGGCGACAGCAGCGCGACCACGCGGACGACGGCGGCGGATGACGCGCGGCAGCGGTGGCGCGCGCGCGTGACGTCAGCGGGCGGGCGTGGCGGGCGCGCGGTGATTGACACGCGGGCGGGCGGAGTGGGAGCGGGCGGCGCGCCGCCGTGAGACGAGAGGTGGCGCGGGGCACCGACGGCGCTCCTATCGACGAGCTCAGGGGCGACGACGGGGAGGGGGGAATTGCCTAAGTGTTGGGGAAGAAGGGGGCGCCGCCTTATAACCTCCCCACATTAGTACGTGCTCGACCCTACTAATAATGTGGTTTTTCATTTGCCGCCAAATGGAGAAGCAGTTTAGCACCGATACTAATGTGGTCTTCATTTTGTTGCCCACTTTTACCTTTTACTTTTCGTTTTTATTTTCCATATTGCAGTTTATTTATGGTACATCATATACAACGCATAAAATGGTGGAACAAGTTTATTTAATTTTCTTTACGTAGATACTATGACATTCTAAATTTAGTAATCAAAATTAAAATTTTCTTATCAATAAGCTACTAATATCTTCTAAATTGTCTTTTTTATCTTGACTTTAACAAACGAAAATAATTTTATTTTTTTCATGCAAAATCTTTCTTAAATAGTACATCCAATGTAATTAATATAAAAATCATGATTTAGTCTTGCTCAAGTATGTTTTTACGTAAATTTATTATTTAATATCCGATAATGCTAAAAAGTGAAATAATTGAAAGTTTTGTTAATAAAGTAGCAAAATACTAGTTCATTCAAATATTACAATACTTTGGTACATATTATACATCATCATCTAATGCAACATTAACAATCTTCCTCTTCACGAATGTCCCTTGGTTGTGATCACGACGTAGGTATGGAGTGTCCTCTTCGGCTAACAGGATGCTTGGGTCAATCTTTACTGAAAATGGAGGAAGACCATCGAATTGATCATAATCTTCTGAAATGTCAGTCTTGTCCTCAACTCCAACAATTTTCTTTTTCCGGTAGAACTATGTGGCGCTTTGGCTCATTATTAACAACACCCTTATCATCACCTTTCTTTATTATTGGTGGTTTGCTCGACATGTCTTTCACATAGAAAACTTGAGTCACATCATTCGCTAGGACGAACGGTTCATCTTTGTATCCAATCTTGTTGAGATCCACTGTTGTCATCCCAAATTTGTCTGTCATTATACCTCCTGTAGGGTTTTTAACCCACTGACACTTAAAAAGAGAGATTTTAAAGGTCCGTAGTCCAATTCCATATCTCTTCAATGACACCATAGTATGTTTGTACATTTCCTTCGTTGTCTATTGCATCTATCTGACACCGCTGTTTTGGTTTGTGCTCTTTTGGTCTTGGGCTCGTGTAGAATGTGTATCCGCTATCTCGTATCCTTGGAACGTAAGTACCGAGATAGATGGACTTCTAGCCAACCATTGCGCTGTTGCTCTCCAATAGTGTTATCACCCATAAGTTTTCTCCAACCATGATGCAAAATTATCATTGTGATGGACGTGTAATCCGAGCCCTCGACTTCCCTTTGTTTGAGGCTGCGTACAATGGACTTGTGCTCCTCCACTGTATGGAGCCACTAGGGATGATTGTTGCAGACAAAGGAATGTCTTGTCGAAATAATGTTTCATCCATATCCATCCGAGTTTTCTTCCCTAGTGTGCCGTTTCTCCTGAGTCTCCCCTCATGGCGTGATACGGAGTCCAATAGAGCAAGCTCATCAATAAAGTCGACACAAAACTCAATCACCTCCTCTAGCATATCCCGCTGCGATGCTTCCTTCGGACGAGCACGATTACGGACATACTTCTTGTAACTAGACATCAACCGCTCAAAGGGAACATGTTGTGTAAATACACAGAGGATAAAAATCTCTTCAACTAGGTGCACTAGAAGGTGGGTCATGATAGTAAAGAAAGAGGGTGGAAAGATCATCTCAAAGCTGACGAGGCATTGCACAACATCTTTCTGCAACTGCACTAGATTCTTTGGATGGATTGACTTGAGAGATCCGTTGAGGAATGAACAAACCTTGAAGACTGCCAATCTCACATTCTCTGGTAGAATACCCCTTAGTGCAACAGGCATCAATTGTGTCATCAACACGTGGCAGTCATGAGCCTTCAGATTTATGAATTTTTTTCTCTTTGTAATTTATTATTTCGTTGTATATTTGAGGAGTAGCCAACGGGATCTTGATACGCTCAAACAATCAAACATCATCTTCTTCTCTTCCTTCTTGAGGGTGTAACTAGCGGGGGCCAACCAATTTCCTTATCTCTCTTTTCGGGATCGTGCTTTTCGTTGTTTCATAAATTTAAGATCCCGACGAGCTTGACTATATCTTTTGGCTTTCCGTATACACCTAGGTGGCCAAGAAAGTTCATAAAAATTCTTCATCACATGCATCACATCAATTGCATTGCGAACCTCAAGGATTTCCCAATAAGGAAGCTCCCAAAATATCGACATCTTCTTCCACATGGGTGCACGTCCATCCTTGTCGTTTGGAACAGATTTGGCACCAGAAGCCTTCCCGAACACTACCTTCAAATCTTTCACCATAGAAAATACAAGTTTACCATCATGATGCACTGGCTTCTTACGTTTTTCTCCAACACCTTCAAAATGCTTTTTTCCTTCTTCTCTTAACGGGTGCTTAGGAGGAAGAAATCGACAATGGCCCAAATACACAATCTTTTTACTGTGTTTTAGATACACACTGCAAGTATCATCTAAACAGTGCGTGCATGCTCAAAATCCCTTGTTTGTTTGTCCTGATAGATTACCATGTGCCGGCCAATCATTGATGGTGACAAACAGCAACGCTCGTAGATTGAAGGTCTCCTGTTTGTCCTCATCCCACACAGGTACACCTTCTTTCTTCCATAACGTTATAAGATCCTCAACCAACGGTCTGAGATAAACATCGATGTCATTGCCTGGCTGCTTTGGGCCTTGGATGATTATTGGCATCATGATGAACTTTTTTCATGCACATGACCATGGCAAGGTTGAATATGCATAAGGTCACAGGCCAAGTGCTATGACCGCTACTGAACTCGCCGAATGGATTGAATCCATCAGTACTTAAACCAAACCGAATGTTCCTTGCGTATTTTGAAAATTCGTGAATTCTCTATCAATTAGTCTCATTGCGACCCATCAATCGGGATGTCGATCTTGTCATCGCACGATCTTTTTGTGCCAACACATCAACTTTGCATTAGCCTTGACACGAATAAAGCGCTTGACGTGGTATCGAAAGTACCACATTACCTTAGCAGGAATTTTCTTCTTCTTCTTCTGCTTCTCCCCCTCAACATCGTAAGGGTCATCTCGTGGGATCTTATAACGCTGCGCTCCTTTTGACAAGCCTCCAATTTCTCATATTCTTTTCCTCGGTAAAGGATACAGTCATTAAGGCACGCATGTATCTTTTGAACCTCCAAACCCAGAGGACAAACAACCTTTTTAGCTTCGTACATTGACTCCGGCAATTCGTTCTCCTTTGGAAGAATGTCCTTTACGATCATCATTAACTCATCGAAGCCCTTGTCAGAAACTCCATGTTTAGCCTTCCATTGCAGCATTTCCAATGTGCTACCCAACTTCTTGTGCCCCTCTTTGCAATTTGGGTACAATGGTTTCTTGTGATCTTCTAACATACGGTCAAACTTCTTTGCCTCCTTCACCTTTTCGCAATCTTCCTTCTGCTCTCGCAACACCTGACCTAGATCATCAAGCGGCTCATCTTCTCCTTGTTCATGCTCTCCCTCAATTATTGCAACATCATCCTCACCCATTGGATCATCTCCCATTGCAAAGGCACCTTCTTGAGTCCAATCGGAATATTATTGTCTTCTTCTTCTTTATATATATATATATATATATATATATATATATATATATATATATATATATATATATATATATATATATATATATATATATATATAGGATATAAACAACTTTGGATACTTCTCTGTTGGCTTTTAATTGGATGATGAAAAGAATCGAATCACAATAACATCATTGATGCATCATTATATATATATAGGATATAAACTGTAAATATTACCTAGAATTTAGTAGGTACCTGTGCAAGGTATCCACCAATAGATGGCCCAAGAATAAGACCTATTGCCCATGATGTGCTAATCTGATCACATAAAAAGTAATTATATAAACTTTTGATTTCAGGAATGAAAACTTACAGATACGCTCTGTGTAGTTCTTACGAGTGACAATCCAATAGCACTATGCTCAGGTGGACAAACTTCAACAGCGTAAGCCTGAAAAGATCAAGAGTCAAGTTACTAAATATATCATGCCTGGCTACAACAAACAACAATATATCAATTAGATGTCTCAGCGTATCATACTCTTAAGGTTCCAAGTAGTCCATTCAAAGAACCAAGAAGAAATCTGGTGGCTAGTGCCATCCAGTAGTGCATACTCAATCCAAACAAAGAGTTGAACACAAGCCTGATGAAAAAAAAATAGGCCACACATAAGGAAAGATATCATTAGGATAACCGAAATTGAGTTCCTTACTGTTAATTAATTTATTTTGTACGATATCAAAATAAGAGTTAAATACCGACGTAGTAAAAATTCCAAACACAATAACTGGCTTCCTCCCAATACGATCTGCTACCATCCACCAGAATGTAGAAGTTAAGGCTCTACCAAGCATTAATGAAGCACCTGTAAAATTAAGAATATATATAATGCGTGCATTGCCCAAATGTTCCAGGTGACTATGAACAAAAATGCAAATCTTAGTTTAGGATTGTAAAGATTTAATCATCTGGAAAGTTCTTACCCATAAAACCAGCATAGAATCCAATGTCTTCTACTCGCTTTGCGACATGTAGGTCTCCTACCTATAGTTCAGAAGCGAATCAGATTATTCCACGTGATGGGCTATGTTTGCTAAAACTCCTAAACCCTAAACCCCGAAAAAGCAGTAACACAGGAGGTGTTAGTGATGAAGTAAAGGCCGCCATCCAAATTTGAAGAACATACCATGAAATAAACGAAGGGAAATATTGATGATATTGGCAAACCTGTATTGATAGGAGAAAACTTAGAAAGTATCACTGTGAATTGACAAAATGTATTTATGTGACAGAATAAGGGTAGCAGTAAAATTGATGAAGCTATGCAGGAAATTACGTGCTAATAAGCCTTTCTGTTGACGTCAAGGCTGATGTACAGAAAGTCTTGGGCACAAGTGTTCACAAAGAACATTGGGTTATTAATTAATTCTACACTCACTAATGGAGAAGTTACTTTTGCACCCGTTGTTATCTAGTCAATTGGAGAAAGAGGAAATTAATATGCAATTATGAAATTCACGCTAGTACGTGGAACAGTTGCCCGAGTATGCTGCTTGATTTACCAAGATAAATTAAGAACATAAAAAATTGACTTGTGAATCATTCAACACACAGCAAAAGATAAAAAACAACAACAGCGAGCCCAAATGCCATCAGGCATCAGCTACCTGAAAAATGACCCGATAAGCATGTTATAGGCTTATAGCTGGAGGAGAGAACGATATGACTATAAGAGACACAACTGTCTGGCAGATCAAGAAAAGAGAGTAATAATACAATTCAAACGGACAACAATATCACGGAGGGTAACGCTCGAGGCATTATTGGAGTATATATGCTTACAAACGACGAGGTTGATGATCCAGATATGGAAGAAGCGCATGTACGGGATCCCTGTGCTCTCCGCCTTCTCCCGGTCGACGGCACAGGGCAGCCTTCAAAGTACGCAGCAGTGGGCTTCTCCTCCAGCAATGGCGCCACCGCCTCTCTCTCACTGCTGCTGTCCATCTCTGTTTCCTTCTGAGCTCACGAAGGTAGCTCACTCGCCTGGCTCACTACTGCCCCCAAAATGCTGGTATGTAGCTAGTGCGCAAAATGGACTGCGCATGTGTTCGAGCATCATGGAAGAAAGCAAAGTTAGTCATGTGATCTAGTACCTTTATTAGGTATAAGCACGTTGTCTTCCTCATAAACTACCGAATACTAGTACCTTTTTTACAAGTGAAAGCAGTGACAATGTTATCCCATCGCGTGGTGAATAAACAATTTCATATAAAAAGCTATAATACTTGAGCACAAAGTGTTGTAGCTAGATCACATGACTAAACAGAGGTGTGCTATTACGATTTCTATTTGCTCTTCTATTTGTATTAGGACCCGAGGGTTTAAATACTACTATATGTAGGACTCATACTTGCATGTATGAGAACCATGGAGGGGACTATATAAACAACGGGTTGGAGCACATCTAGGAATGAATCAAGGTAAAGGCAAACACAAAAATATCTCTTCCAAAGTTTGCGAGAGGCAATTAGGAGCACTCAATTAATTAAGACGGATAGCTTACAGGTATAGTAGTTCAAGAATCGGAGGGAACGGCAATCACTTGTACTCGCAAGATCTTTTTTCAAAGATCGGAGGGCTGTTGCGCATATCGAGGTGTATCAGGTTCTAACACAAAGTACCCCCAACGACTAAGCCTTTGAGATACATGTGCCGGCTCTCAGGATAAGTGCAAATGGACCAGCGCTGACTGGCGCCAATGGTGGATTATATAGTGAATCATATGTGTGCCCTGGAAGATTCCTCTGTCACTAACCTCTCTATTTTTTTTCAATAAAGCCTGGAACGCTTTGTTCGTTTCTTACCTTCTTTTGTATTTTACAAACGTGTATAACATGATGGAGATAAGGATCAAAATATGATGGTATTTGTCTAAAAACACGCAAACTTATAGCTAAATTTTGAGCATTCACATTTTGACACTTAACATTTAGAGGTCTTTTTCGGTACACAATACCACTCAGTGGTAGTACGGTAGTATTATCGGTTTTTTCGATTTTTTGCTATAGGTAAAATGGTAATTTACTCGATGTATATTATTTGGAAAAATTTTCCTCCTCCCTCCCCTATGATACCTAAACCATTTCATATATTTCATTTCATATATTACAACAATATGATTTTGTATTTTCGATTATACCCGTATACTACCAATACCACCTATGAATACCACATATACCAAAAAAAAAAACCGGTGGTACAGAATTAATATCAACCATCAGATCCTTACATATAGATCCTTTTCTTTTACATACGAGTCCTTTTCAACCGGTGGTACAGGATGGTACTGTGTACCGAAAAAAGCCTCTAACATTTATCCCTCAGCTGGTAAGTAGTAAACGTGTGACAAGGTTAAGGGAGTGAACATTGCAAGCAGGTCCAATTCTGCTGGCGGGCCTCACTCATTAGTCGTGATTTGTGCATCCAAGTAGTTATGGGCCATGATAAATTGGGCCAAGCGCCCAAGCATGATTTTTTTTTATTTTGCCTCATGCTAGGCCAGATGTGTGGTCTGCCTTTTAGATTTGGGCCTAGGAGTCTGCTTGAGCAATCCTAAGATTTTTTTTATTTTTTTTCATTTTGCAAAAATATACGACTGTTTCAAAATTTATCAAAACTAACCAACAACCGCCGTAGCCGCGTCGTGGCGCATTATACACTAACCGTAGCCCACGGCGGTTAGCCAAACCGCTGTGGGCTACGACGGTTGGCAATGACGGTTGACCGCCCAACCATCGTCCGCCACAGCGGTTGGTTTTTTTAATTTAGATGATAAAACACACACCTTTGCAATGGCATGTACGACGCTTCTACTACCCTAACCATGCGCCTTACGTAGTCCTAACATGCCTTAGGAAATTTAGAAATTTGATTACAACATTCCTAATTAATCTAGTTATGCGAGCGCTCGGAGCAAAGAGCCGAGTGTTGCGGCGACATGTAGTAGAACCCACGGGGTGGAGGTGAAGGTGGAGGGGACCAATCTTTCGGGAGGGAGCTGATCTTCTTGTGGCATTCACAAGTGCAGACGAACATTTGTAGCATCGGTCGTCTCCTGCGCTAGACGATGGATCTGGAGAAGCTAGTGCCTCCGACAGCTGCCGCTTCAAGTTGTAGATGACGACGTCCTCGAGGTAGTCGATGTACTCTTGATAGGGGTCAATAGGTGCTGGATCCACCCATTGCGAGAAACTGCAGTTCTCTGGTTGGGTGGAGTACTGCAAAAGGTAAGAAAACGTCAGCAAACCAAAGAAAGATGATGAACCAATTTCAGCAACATTGCTTACCCATGCGTATGGGCAGTGCTAGAAGCGACAAACGGAGTTGTTCCATCCCTTGTAGACTTGCATCACGCAAAACTCACCGTGCGAACACCTAGGCCACAACACCGGTTGCTTGGGTGTGTAGTTTCTAACTTCACGCATAGAGGTGAAGTCACTCTTGCCTTTCAGTGGGAAATTGACATTGAAATCTGGAGATTGTTGATGCCACAACTCAGGACCGCAATCGTGTTCATCCCCACTCTAGGAACTCATTGTTGAATGCTGTGAGAAGGCAATGGAGTGAATGGTGATACATATAGGCGTAAGAAGAAGGTCGGTGGTGGGCCGTTCGATCCATGGGAAGGGAAACGAAGCAGTGACTCGGAGAAAACACACCGTAGTACTAGGGGACTGTCGCGTTGTGGGCCAGTCGATCCGTGGGAGGAGAACGCGACCGACTTGAGGAAACACATCCGATCGTATATGGCGTCACCTAACGAAACACACATAACGAAGAAAACACACTCTAATGCAATTCGATTAATGTTCTTAAGGATACAAACCGACCCTAGTTGACGATGTCATGAAATCTAGAATTATTTGATACGATCCGACTAATACTCTAGGTCTACTGAGTACAACGGGGGTATTTCCCCTTCCTGATGGCATCCGGCCCAGCTTCCTTGGCCCGACGAGCCCTCTCCCTCTTCCTCTCTCTATCTGCTTCACGGGCCTGGGCCGCTTCACGTTCTCTCATCTCCTAGCGACTGCGAATTTTCTTCTCCTCCTCCTTCTGTTTTTCCTCTCTTTTTTCTGCATCAATCATGCAGAACTACCTCTCCCTTGCATCACGGCCCGCCTCCTCGACGTAGCTCTTGTCAAAGTCAGACTGCTCGGTATCTAGCCACAAAGAGGAGGTGGAGCCTTTTTGCAAAGACATGTCAGCACATAATAAAACAACAATGACAAACAAATAATCGATAAATTTAGTAAGTTCTCACTTTGGCTCTAAGATTGCGGTCGAGTGGCTTGATTGGATCGTGCGCATAGTTGGCACACATGAAGAACCTCATCCCGTAGGTGTACCCGAGAACCTTGCACTTGACAAGCCTGCTGTTGTCACCATAGAAGCACATAGGAGTGTGGATCCCCTTTGGCACCGCAATATTGTCCTTCCTCATGGTGAGGAACTCCAAGTCCAAATCAGGACCTGAGAAAGCCATTGCAAACCTGCAAAACAAGATGAGAACAATCAGATTATTAACATAGGGAAAATAGAATAATTGAGACAGAATAATTAAGATGTCACGAAACAGAATAACTGAGACGACACGAAATAGCGGTTCAATTATTACAATACAATACCATGCATAAGTTCGTACATGAAATGTTAGTTCAAATATTACAAATTGCAAAATTAAATGTCCTAATGTTACAAGCAACTATGATCATCTGAATCCTGCATTGTTGCTACGCCCACGTCCACGTCCGCGTCCATTGTTGCTACGATCGGTTGGGGTTTGGGAGAGTCTTGAAGGTGATGATGATGCGCCCACATTGGACGTACTAGGTGCGTTGCAAGCATAATTTGGAGATGTGCACCTCTTGTATGTGTGGCTCGTGTTGTGGCACTTGTAGCAGATCACTACTGCAGCTCCAGCTTCTGCTTCGTCCATGTTGTTCCTAATCCTCTTCTTCTTCCGTCTTCCAACACCTTGGCACATATCTAGATCTGGATCTGGTATGTGCACAACATTTTGCTTGGGATCCTCAGTGAAAGTACCCCACATGAGGTAGCCCTCAATTGTTCGGTTCCAAGTGTTCCGAACAGTTTCCTTCTCGTAGTACCAAGGCACGTACCTACGGTGGCTGAAATTTTGAATTTCATAACATACAGCGATCACATGTGTGAAGAGAGTGTGTAGTAGCTGCGGCTTCCGGCAAGAGCATCTGCAGATTTGGTTGCCAAGTTCACACACTGGCTTCGTCTTTTTTCACGCGATGGGCCTAGACGCATTTTCTCCTTGCACTCAACCTCATATTTCCACATAATTTCATTCTCAGTAGATTGGTAGTAAGGCTGCGATCGGACCTTGTGAAGAAGTGCTTTTTCCTGAGCTTTCTCCAAATACTGGGTCATTCTGGTGTAGTACACCATTTGAGTATTCCTCACAACCTCATCCGTTGTCTTGCTCCTTTCGTAAAAATATTACATTGTGCGATACATAAAGAACTCAATGATTCCAACTAGAGGAAGAGCTCTTGAACCGCGAAGCACACAGTTGTAGACCTCAGCAAATTTAGTGGTCTTTATCCCATGCCTTGCACTGCCCTCGTCAAACATGAGACACTACTTTTCCTTACACTACAAAATGACAGCCCATACAAGGCATTATCAAACGCCTTCAAAAGTGCCAAAAACACCTTAAAAACATTTCAAGGCATTTCTGAAAATGCCGCTGAAAATCTTGACGCAAAAGGTCTTTGGTGGCATTTTTCAAAATGCCTTCAAAGATCAGTTTTAAAGGCATCTTCAAAATGTCTGTACTACTTACAGAGGGTGCCTTTGAAGCTTGTTAGGGCATTTTCTTGATGCCCTCAAACACAAATGGATAAGTCACTCAAGAAGAGCTTGCTGCAGTACCCATTCAAGCTATTCAATTGGAAAATGAACCAACAAAATCACATAATCATACTGGATATGTCCAATCCGTTAACATTTAAGATACACATGATTTAGTATCCATACCTATAAGAAAACAGTCAATAATGCTTTATTAGTAGAAAATCTCCATCTCCAAGTATTGTTATAGTTCTAATGTCTGCTATGCTGAATGTGAAACAGGCTGCTTGCTCACTTGAAGAAATAAAAAACTAGCTTTTGCAACCGTAGATATAAATTAAACTATAAATATGGGATCACCAAATCATGATCCATAGTCTGCCTTCTTATCATCTCACTTGGTTGATGCTTCCTGCTTGGAAGAAAACATACATCAGTTTAGGAAAGGGCTAATCACACAGTCAGGAAAGGGGACTCTTCCACTAGCTACAAGAGCATCAGTTCATATTTAGTAACTTGGAAGAAGTAAAAACTGCAAGAACGCTCTAATTTCACAGAATACAGCAAGGACTAAGTTCTGAAAATGCAATCAGTAAGTAACCTGTTGTTGCTCAACTGATATATTTACACAATGAAAGTGAAACAAAGACCAGATCTATGCTAAACAAATTAGAATTTGGTGAATTATATCAACTATGGGATAGTAATCAATTTCATGTGCCAATATAAATAACATGGCAGTAAAGTCTAATGAATTTGTTTCCATTCACCCAATATATGTAAAGTATATATGAGTTGTTCTTTCTCGATGGTTGAGATATGTGCAGCAATCTGATATGATTTCAAGTTCATTTTGTTGGTCTACTGATATCAACAAATGAGTGACTGATAAGAGTGGGAGACTTACTTCCTTCAAATTTTCTTTAGTAATCTTCCCTGCTGATTTTTTAGTCACATTTTGTGAAGGACCATGGACATTGAGTTTCATGACCTGCAGGTTGTTTAGAACAAAGTAAACTTGAGTTACATGAACAAGAACTAATCAAATAAACCAACTAAGTGCAGAGACCATACATTTTCTTGAGGCCATGCTATATAACAAGCAGTGGCATTCCCTAGCTTTTGGATCTTCCCATGCGCACGAGGCAACATAGTCATTTGGTTAAAAACAACACTGATAAGTACCTCGACACAATCAGCCAATGGATATCCATCACTTCCTTTAGCTTTGATATCTGTTCTCTGAACAATCCCCATTGCCACCATCTTTTTGCTGTTTGGTGATGCCAATCCAACCTCCATGCCACATTTTATACCTTGCATCTCATCCTACAATGAAATTAAACTTCTAAGTGTTTGATCTATTTGCGTACAAGGAAAATAGTAGTACCAGAAAAGAGTATACCTCACTCACCATATTAAGTGGAGTCTGGAATTTTCTTGGTTTCTTCACTTTCTTCTCAAGGCTTTGTGGACTTGGTTTTTCCTTCACTCTCTTCTCAAGGCTTTGCGGACTTGGTTTTTCTTTTAGTTTCTTCACTTTCTTCTCAAGGCTTTGCAGACTTGGTTTTTCCTTCAGTTTTTGCTGGACAGTATGTTGTGATGAACTGCTCTTTGTTTTGTGCTGACTTGGTAACACAAGTTTTCTTCTTTCCTAATGATTGAAGAGAAAATAGTAAGCAACGATAGCTGATTATAGTAAATAACCTCAATAGACATATTTACCTCAGGGTCTATTCTAGGTTTCTTGTTTGGATGTACAACTGAATCTCCTTGGGCAGTACCACTCATAGCTTGCAAATGATCTCTAGTTAGTACTGGATTAACTTTTGGACTGCTTTCAACAGAAGGGCTCCTTTGTGGTGCTGAAACTTGACTTTTCAGTTCATCATATTGCTACTGCAACTTGGTTTGATTTGACATTAGAGTTTGCACCACACTCCAAAGCTTCTTGTTTTCTTCTTTCGCTTCCTACACCTCCGCTAAAGCTTCAAATATGCGTTTAGATGTCACACTACCAGCTAACAGCCCTAGACCACGCCTTCTTCCAACCCTCTCCTTTGGGAATAATGTTGAGAAAAAATCATTGTCATGAATTTCTTCAGCAATCAAAGAAGGATCATCTTCAAAACCTCTTCTAATTTCATCCTGAGAGATTAGAATGAAAGATAATTGTCAATTCTATGTAAATTGCTTAACTGGACAAATTTAGCTTAACTGCTTTTCTATGGACTTGTTTAAAACTAGAGAGATTTAGCTTAATATGATATGTAAAATTCACACAACAAGATGTGCATGCTGATTGGATAGATGTGCAAGCTGTGCAAGCTGATGACAGTATACTAATTCACACAACTATAAGACTTGCTGTTGGATAATCCAAAATAGGGCTAGGCAAGCTGACCAGTTAAGCCACTTGATCACAAGCTAATTCCTTTGACAGTAAACTAATTCCTTTGACAGTATACTAATTTACTGCAGGACAATAACGAAAATAACTTTTATCACCACTGTAATCATCAATTAGTTGTCCATTTCTTCTGATATGTGTTGCAACATAGAGCTCATCACGCCCTATTTTTCTACCTTCCTTCAGCTCCTGTAAGGTTTCAGTATTGGTGAAACACATTGACAAATAATAATGGAAACTAGATATCACAAATTTAAATGGCCATCAGGAATTACCAGCTGATCCAAAATGACAGCATTACTTCGAGACCCATTAGTGTGCCTTTCATTGAGTTGTAGTGCTCTAGTGGCTTTGTTCTTCTCAGATTTAAGCTGATAACATTAATTGCAGGGGAAAATTATAATAGCAAATAAGTACCAATTAGTTATAGAAATGATTAAACAATGTTGCATCGAGAGCCTATCTGACTTTCATCTGACTTCCAATGATTTACCAGCCATACCCATTGAGGTTCTGAGATCCTATTAGCACAACCATTACTTATATTTTGTCTCATGGATAAATTAGGATCAAAGTATTTTCTCTTCAGAACGACCTTAAAGTCTTTCCACTTTTTGCTTGCAGATTTCAATACCCAAGCCTCATAAGTATCATCAATGTCAAAAAATCCCTGGGCAATCAGTTACATCTCCAGTCAACACTAGCATTCAAAATAGAGTAAATATTAACTTTCAATATCAAGTAAATCATGTCAGGTTGTGGCTATGTATCTGCACAGTTTTCCACAACTTATCTTTGAGAGATTTATCTACGTTGCTCCAGTTTCTATATGCTAAAGGGATTTCCTTCCCTCTAACAAGGTATCCAATAAAACTTGTTAATTTGCAGGTCTTTAGTCCACATGGCTGACCAAATCTATTAAACTTCAACTGAATCTTGCTATTAGTATCATGCTCTTTCCACATTCTTTTCATCTTAGTTGGGCTTCTCACATTTCTTATAGGCTTGTGAGACTCACCAGGAATGTCCATATGTTGTAAATCATTTTCATCTACCAAGTTATCTTCAAGTTGTTCCTCATCTTCGTATTCAGACTCATCTTCACTCCCATCTTCATAACTACTGCTTTCATATTCAGTATCGAAGTCCTCATCACTATTGCTTATTTGAACATCAAGTTGTGTCGGGGACGGTCATTAGGGGTCCCCTAACTAAGGGGATAATCACCCTCGTCAATCGAAAATTACGTACGGACTAATCTCTAAATCCAAAAAACACGGGACGCCGCATGCCCACAGCTTGCTACGGCCCAGCAGCAGCCCTCATCAAGAAGGCCCACTTGCGCGCCCCATTCCCCACCTCGCTCGAGGGTCCAGGCCCCTTGAGCGGTTTTCCACCTCGCTCGAGGGTCCCGGCCCCTCGAACGGATTTCCGCCTCGCTCGAGGGGCTCGACCCCCCTCGAGCGGACAACCGTCTCCACCTCGCTCGAGGCCATCCGTCGACCAGTAGTATCCCGCCCCGCCTCTCCTCTAACAACGGCATTTAATGCCTGGATCCGCGGCGGGACATCCAAGTCAAAAGCAAATCCGCTTCCGCGCGCTGGCGGCGCACGCCGCTGACACCGCCATCGGTAACCTAACCCGCCATCGTGCGGGCTGCGCAGACCGTATGGACAGCCGACGCGTCATTCCACGCCACATGCCGCCTGCTCCGTCCTCCCGGCGAGGCCCTCGAACGGGCATGGGGGGTACCCTCTAAACACGTACGGACCGCGTGCTAGGATGCGTGATGTCCGGCGCCGCCGTATGGACGGCATGCGCTGCATCTCCTCAGCCAACTCCGCGGCGCGGCCATCCTCGGCGCCAGCCATCCCGGCACTGCAGCCATCCGAGCTGTGACCGCCCCCGCTGTGCAACGGATCGAGCGGCATCTTGTGACAGCCGGTGATGTCCCACAACCCTGCCAACTCGTCTCCCTCCGTGACCGGACCCCCGGGTTAGCAGGAGCATCCCCTCGAAGTCATGACCTGACAAGCAACATGAGCTACCGTGCCGCCTGCGGAAGCCGGAGCTCGCCATCAACTTGCGCCGGGAGCCAGAACGTGCTGGGACAAGACCGCCGACGCCATACCTATTAGTACACAGCCATCGTATCCACTGGCCCTGTGCGGTCCCATCAGAATCGCTCCCTTGGCCTATAAAAGGGAGAGGCAGATGCCCCTACGCGAGCACGCCCATTCAGACAGACACACACTCACTCGCTTACAGCACATCATCCCGTTCCCGATATCGGCACTTGCCTCAATCATCGTGAATCGGGACTTATTTCCTCCTCTCCCACCTTGCTTGTAGCCCCTCTCAGGCAGCCCCGGTGCAAGTTAATACAAGTGTTAAGCACACACCACCTGGACGTCTGGCGTGGCGGCGAACCGAGATAAACCCCGTCTCCTTAGCTTAGCACCGACCATCGAGAGGCGATCCCGCGCTAATTACTAGTTGGTGCCGGTGCTAATCCGGACACTGACATTTGGCGCGCCAGGTAGGGGGCAGCGCTGAGATCGTCTTCCTACTCTCTCGATGGTGATCGTCGCCAGTACACGTCGAGAGGCCCTCACGGTGAATCCGACCCATTCCCAACCGGATTCAATCGGTTCGGGAACATCCACTACCGAACAGCAACGCAACTGCCATATGCGCGCGTCCTTAATCGGGACGCAATCCCAGCGGCGCCTGCAAAGCAGTGGCTGCCCGAGAGCTACGCCGGCTCACGCCACCACCAGCACGGCGCAGCGGCGGCCGCGGCTAGCGGCATCCCCCGTGGGTCGGCCGCGGGCTCCCGCTGACAGCCTGGGCGGCGCACCTCCACCGGCGGACTCCATGACACATCCTGCGGAGGAAGCCCCCACAACACTAGGCGCCGTGGTAGCGTGAGCA
The DNA here is from genome assembly GCA_022644695.1 of Cenchrus purpureus. NCBI lineage: Eukaryota > Viridiplantae > Streptophyta > Magnoliopsida > Poales > Poaceae > Cenchrus > Cenchrus purpureus. The sequence continues at coordinate 46,902,922 of CP053466.1, forward strand.
TGTAAGAAACTCCTGTGTAGGCGACAAGTGCGAGCGAATCCATGGCGCGGATCTGATGTTGTAGTACTTCTCCCTAGGAGAATGAGTATTCCGTCGGGTTTTGTTCCTAGGACGGAGAGTAACCGAGAGGGTCTATCCAAGGACACCTTTGAGATAGGTCGGGATACGAGAAGCACTTCCTTAAGAGACTTAGCTCTCAAGATGCATCTGTCAGGTCTCAGTCATCCTGCGGGCGACACATCAATGTCGCTGACATCGAGCCCAACTCGATGCGCGACGCAGAGGGTTTGCAAAGAGTCCAACAGGCTGTCACCACTGCGGCCTACCTCTACGCTACGATCGTACATGGTCTTCGCTGGAAAACCAGGGCCCAGACACCACGTCTATACCCCAGATAAATACTATAGTGCGGTTACGTCTGTCGACCCGCTGACTACACTATAGCAACCGTATAGACATGGTCCCGCGAACTAGAGAAAGATCGGATTTAGATCATCTTATCATTCATTGAACTACGGAGCAGAAAGGAAGCTATGGATGCAGATAAACGAGATACATCGAACTTACTTAGCTAAACAGGATCAGAGCATGCAAACAAGTAAATGAACTACTAATCTGGCTCTAAAGGATCAAAGCCTCGTGTCACGAAGAACACAAGTCTCTAACTTATGAACAAGCCACGAACACAAGAACAACTGAAGCATGCATGATGTCCACTATAGTCTAAATAAGAAATGCTGAAATACTCACTTTGATCTAAATGAAGAACAAGCATCCATGAGGACATCAACTCACTCCTCACCCCTACTCTACCTCTCAACTAATCCTAATCTAGATCTCTCCTCATCACCATTCTACCACATAGAGGTGAGAATCACCTCACATGGGCGAAAGGAGAGAGAGGGAGAGAGAGCTACAAGAGAAGTGGAACTTGAGAGCTTGGTGGTGTGTGTGAAATGGAGCCCCTCCTCCTATTTATAGACAAGGGGTGGCTTGCTCAGGGCTCAAGTGCTTCAAAACACCCGGGATGCGGCCAAGGACCAATGAGCGAGCAACACGTGGAGGAGATCAAGCAGGCCCTAGGTGGGTTCGGTAAATCTAGGGTCGAAGCTCCAACCGACCTCTCCTGGCTTCCTCGGCTCACTTCCATGTGGGCCCTAGTGCCTCTCCTTCGTGCATGGCACGTTTCCTGGCGGTTTAGTTGGCAAAGTGGGCCCATGGATCCATGTGATCTTGGCGTGGCGCGTATGATTCGTCGAGAGTCCCTCACACGGATTGGTGACATCATGGATCCAGGAGAATCCATGTGGCAGCCACGATTGGCCACATTTGAGTGCCTTGGATTGGAGTGGAGTGAAATTGCATGGATTCCTCCCATTTCTTATGCTAAATACACCATTCGAATAGACATCGACACGGTGTAAAGTATGAGTTTAAGCTCCTATTCTAGTGTGGATGTGCAATTCATGCTCCAATTTGCAGGAGTTGACGGCCATAAAAATGGCAAATATCAGCCGCTAACAACACCCCCACACTTGCCCTTTGCTCGTCCTGGGTGAAGGGGAAACAAAGCCAAGTGGGTCATGAATACCAAAGAGTAAGACAGACATATGAGATATTCCAAGTCATACCTTGCTCTTGTGAACCTCTGTGTAGTGGCTATCATGTTCCCTTGGGTGATTGAAAAGTAGAATAGTTGTGAGTCAAGTCACTTATGCACCTGATGATAAACACCTTGGGATTTTGCAAGATTTTCATAATCAAAACTCTTGATGGCTTCCTCGTTTGATTCTCTTAGATCGCTCAATGTGTATATGTCCTCACCAAAGTATTGCCTTTCTTCATCCTACTTCTAATGATGGCTATATGTGGAGCTCAGGGTAGGATAAAGAGAAAGTATAGTTGCATCGCATATTTTGCAAAGTCAAAGACTGGATCCATAGAGAAAATCAAATCATCCCATCAGATCAAGATGTGCACCGGTATGGCTATGGTGTGCATGGTAAGGTGGATACTAGGCCCGGAATGGGTGCTTGATATTACCATACATATATATGGTGGGCACTGTGGGTTGATGGTAAGGTGGACACTAGCCCCGGAATGGACACTAGTTATTACCATCAAAATCATGGAACTCCTTTCTGCATGACCATCCCTCTCTCTTTTTTTCTTCTTCTTTATTTTGGATATGGGCTATCCTTTATTTTTTTCAAAACATGCTTTGGGCATGTGTATATATATTTCTTTCTCTTTTTTTTTCATGGCCCATATCTCTTCCTTGAAGGATACTTTTAGAGAGAGCGGTCATACCACATATGGAGCTTTTACTTTTGTGGTATGAATGATACAATGCTAACTTCCAGTGTACAAGCATAGCAATGGGAAATAGGTGAGGTGCACATAAATCTTGATCATGAAAGTAATGAGAAGAATTCTCACAAAGGTCACAGAATTTGACAAGGCTCAAAGCGATAACAAGCAACATATGAATCGAAGGTTTTTACCTACAAAGATCATATGGCACTAATGGGACGGAGGCATATCAAAGAGGAGCCTTTCCAAGAGGTTTTGAGTTTCAAAAATAAATTCCCCAAGAGACTTAGTCATCAGAGCAATAGATCATATCATCCAGCCATATCATACTTGTCAATTACTTAGGTGAACATGCTTGTCCTTAAGAAGGTTATGGTTCACAAGCATCGGGTAGATAACAAGGAATAAAATATATGTAAGTCTACTAGGAACAAGCGAGCTGGGTGATCTTTTAGCATCATCATTCGAGTTTTAATTTTAGAGGTAGACAGATATAGCTTATAAAACTCAGGAATGAAAGAGAGTGAATTGTCGAGATGCAAACCGGCGCTATGCATGTGTGATGAACCGTGAGAGGCTCTCCACAGGAGTGAACTCGTGCGGGTCCCGTTCAGGTTCTCTGCAGGTGATCGATCGGCTAGCGCGGAGTGCTCACAGTGGGTACGTATGGAAAACGTCGTGCCTGCATTGGGAGAGTCGTGGCTCTTCCCCCACACTGTCTCGAACCTAGATGTCCTCTAAATCAAAGAGACCAAAGTAATGACACAATGGGTGGCTAAACCGGGTTACATGACCGGTGAGCCACTTTATTCAAATCCAAATATTTTCAAACAAAATGATTAGGCGCTTACACACATGCAAATCAAATAAAGGGAAATAAAGGGAAACCAAACCTAGACCTAGACTAGCACCTAATGAACTAAAGTTGGGGCTAGTCCCCACTACTCAGAAAGGATCTGCTCCTTTCCCTCAGCTACTGCCAACCTCTGCAGCTTCTGGGTCATGTCCTCCTCCAGCTGGTGATACTCAAGCCTGAGCTTACGGCACTCGTCCCTCTGCTTAGCCAGCCCTTCAACTAGCTTCTCATGCTCTAAGAACAGATCAGCTAGTTTGTTTGCTAGCTTTGCTAGGCAGGGTCTTCTTGGCGCCATTCACTGGATGTCTGCAGGATCTTGGTGATGACTCGCTCCCACCGAGGCGGCTTATGGTAGGTGTACCATAGCCTCCGGTGTCTTCACTCCAAAGATCTTGCACCGGGTCTGTGGAAGTGGGAACTCACCCCACACATCCTGCTCATAAGTGTGGCAGAAAGCTTCTGTAATCTGAAGTCAGACCCAATGTAGCGCTCTCCTGGCTTCAGAGGTGGCCCAGGGGGATCGTCAAACAAGACGCGCTTGGCAGCGGTCTTGTTCCCCATGGTGGCCATCCTGACCGGGAAAGAAGGCGAGGAGGAGGAGCCTCAGGACGATCGCACCGGGAGTGATGCGCATCTGCGAGTGCTCTCTACACTTCTACCTCTCTCGGGAGTCATGGCCTCCGATGATCCCATCACTTCATCCAGGTCACCGAGGTCGACGAGACGAGAGGGACTCCCTCCCCAAGTGAGGCGGCTGCCGCCTCTCGAGCCGAGCGAAACCATAGCCGGCCATGGACGCGGTGATGAGTTGGATGATGTGGTGGAGGAGATGGATCTCACGACGCGAAAACTCGTCGGGCGGCACAGAGAAGGTTTCTGGAGGAGAATGAGACGCACACGCGAAAGAAGAAGGGGAGAGGCGGCACCAGGGTTTCAGCCGAACCAGGGTTCGGCCGGCCCTAGGTGGGCCCCTCTGGCCCTCCCCTTTCTCGTGTGGGCTCCAGTAAGTCTCAGGATCGACGGCCCAGGTGGATTCCCAAAGATGGAAAGGTTGGCTTAGGCTTAAGGCTAGGATAAGGTTGAGGTTGCAAATTCATCCTCCACTATATAACAACCTTGGCCAAACCATGATATAACCATAGAGAATTTGGGGGAGCTCACCTTGGCAACATACTCGGTTCATCAAAAGTGTAGGCACCTTTGATGGTAATTATGAAGCATTCGTGTCGCCACAATGGTGCTGCCTTCCTGTGGTCCTTTGCCTACTCCTCTTTTATCTTGGCAATTTCTTTCTCCTGCATGACCACGGTCCACAAGATACCCGAAGGATAATTCTTCCTAGGGAAACGAGATGAGTCCCAAGAGCACTGAGGATGCGGGTGTCTTGTGATCTCCTATCTCAACTTATGACCATCTCCTTGCAGACAATGTTGATATGATGATAAGCTCTGATCTGCAAGGGTAGTGCATATGCGAACTCGAGCCCAAAAAGGTATATCGAGGCTGAAGGCAAGCATGATCATCCCAGAGAGGCCGAGGCATTCCCTGAGGTGGTCACGAGACTCGGAGACGAAAAGATCAAGCACTGAGGCTAGTGCTTCACCAATAGGTACCGATCTCCGAGTGAACTCAAGCTCAGTAAGACACTCGGCCTTCAAAGAGGATAGAGCATGGACTTCCGGAGGTCGGTGTACGATCAGGAACCAGAGTTCGGACGAAGAACGAGATTTAACTCGCTCTTACCTTAGGCAGAGGGTTCAATGTTCTTATCGGGGTGATGGATACATTCCGAAGTCTGGCCTAAACTTCCAATGGGGGGGTTATGGATAAGCTGGAAAGTGCACCTCCCATTGGGCATCGATCAAGTCAGGCATAAGATACAAAGTGCAAGCTTCTCCTGACTGATCGGCATCGATCGATGTGCTTGAGATCAAAAGTGAATGCACTCCATTCGATCGGTAGATGATCGTGCTCCGATGGATGAATCCAATGGATTATAAAGCGAGGACCGATGTCTTGGTTATACGAAACTTGATGCAAAGCACTTCAGCTCAAACCTCGACGTAGAAACACGATAAGCCTCTCATACCCTCCTTAGGAGATAGGAGTGAGGATCGAACAAGTCATCCTGGCCGGGAATGGTCGTTCTTTCCGAACTACTCTCTCCATCCTCCCACGAGACAAAGTCTCGGGGAGAAGGTCTAAGAAGATGCATGAGAGGGGAACCCAAGGGTAGATCTCGCGCCACGAAATCTTTCCCTTAGACTCCTACCATTCAGGAATGACATCTTCAACCAGAGCTCAGAAAGAATGGATATGAAATCTCGGGCTTGGCTGATGATGGATCTAGGTGGCTCAGCATTCCCTCTGGTGGGTGCCTCATTGACCGGGATGCAAGGGGAGCTGAAATCCCAGAGATTATCCACGATCTCTTTTCCCTTGACAGCATCTAGGTGCAAAAAGGATCCTCCGGAGAGAGCATTAAGCCTCATGGCATCATCCTTCCGCAATCCAAACCGAAGTCTTTGGAGCAACATCCAATCGGGATGTAGAGGGCGGGCAATCTTCCACCGCGAGGCGAAACGATTCCATGCCATTCCTAGTGATTCCTCCTCACACTGCTTGAAATAGAGAATCTTGGCCCTTAACGAGATGACACATCATATTGGGAAGAAGTGGGAGCAAAAAACTGCTCTCAACCTTTCCCAAGTAAGGTAGTCTCTACCAAGACAACGGTGCCAATCCTGTGCTTCCCCGGAGAGGGATAGCGGGAAAAACACTCTTTTCCAAGCATTCGGTGATTCTCCAGTTTTACCCCGAGTTTCAATTAGACGCTCGTAGTCTCTCACATGATCAAAGGGGTTCTCATGACTTAACTCCGAGAAGGTTAGGTCCTGAATTAGCTTCATCAGAGAGGGGCGAAGCCAAAGGCCAGATGTAAGAGTGGGTCTTGATGAAGATGGCTCTGAGGGTTCACTCCTCGAAGGTGGAAGGTGTTTACAAGGATAACCTTCCATGGGTAGTGGGGGTAGAGGTAGAAGTAAAACAAAGGATATCTCAAAAGGGTAGCAGGGGTGAAGGTAGAAGAAAAGGAAAAAGATAAATACGAGGATAGGCGGGCTCGAAGGTTAACAACAAGTCCCAACAGCAGAAATGCTTGTTGGTGTTTCTTAACCTCAACACTAGGCGGTAGCAGGTGGCGTGTAAGAAACTCCCGGGTACAGGCAGTGCGAGCGAATCCAAGTGCGGATACACCTTGTAGCACTTCTCCCTAGGAGAATGAGTATTCCCGACGGGTTTCATTCCTAGGACGGAGAGTAATAAGAGAGGGTCTATCCAAGGACACCAGCTTCCACTGGGATAGGTCGGGATATGAGAAGCACTTCCTTAAGGGACTTAGCTCTCAAGATGCATCTGTCAGGTCTCAGTCATCCCTGCAGGGCGATAGCACATCAATGTGCTGACATCGAGCCCAACTCGATATGTGACGCAGATGGTTTGCAATGGGTCCAACAGGCTGTCACCACTGCGGCCTACCTCTACGCTACGATCGTACGTGATCTTCGCAGGAAAACCAGGGCCCAGACACCATGTCTGTACCCCAGATAAATACTATAGTGCAGTTATGTCATCGACCGCTAACTACACTATAGCAACCGTATAGATCGGTCCCACGAACTAGAAAGATCGGATTCAGATCATCTTATCATTAATTGAACTACGGAGCAGAAAGGAAGCTATGGATGCAGATAAATGAGATACAACATACTTACTTAGCTAAACAGGATCAGAGCATGCAAACAAGTAAATGAACTACTGATCTGGCTCTAAAGGATCAAAGCCTCGTGTCACGAAGAACACAAGCCTCTAACTTATGAATGAGGCACAAACACAAGAACAAATCAAGCATGCATGATGTCCACTATAGTCTAAATAAGAAATGCTGAAATACTCACTTTGATCTAAATGAAGAACAAGCATCCACGAGAACATCAACTCACTCCTCACCCCTACTCTACCTCTCAACTAATCCTAATCTAGATCTCTCCTCATCACCATTCTACCACATAGAGGTGAGAATCACCTCACATGGGCGAATTAGAGAGAGGAGAGAGCTACAAGAGAAGTGGAACTTGAGAGCTTGGTGGTGTGTGTGAAATGGAGCCCCTCCTCCTATTTATAGACAAGGGGTGGCTTGCTCAGGGGCTCAAGTGCTCCAAAACACCCGGGATGCAGCCAAGGACCAATGAGCGAGCAACACGTGGAGGGAGATCAGCAGCCCTAGGTCGGTTCGGTGATCCTAGGGTCGAAGCTCCCGACCTCATCGGCTTGTGCTTCCTCTGGCTCGCTTCCATGTGGGCCCTAGTGCCTCTCCTCATGCATGGCACGTTTCCTGGCGGCTTAGTTGGCAAAGTGGGTCCATGGATCCATGTGATGCTGACATGGCAGCGTATGATTCGTTGAGAGTCCCTCACACAGATTGGTGACATCATGGATCTAGGAGAATCCATGTGGCAGCCCCTGATTGGCCAGCATTTGAGTGCCTTGGATTGGAGTGGAGTGAAAGTGCATGGATTCCTCCCATTTCTTATGCTAAATACCTGCATTCGAATAGACATCGACCTTTGGTGGAAAGTATGAGTTTAAGCTCCTATTCTAGTGTGAATGTGCAATTCATGCTCCAATTTGTAGGAGTTGACAGCCATAAAAATGGCAAACATCAGCCGTCAACACTTCCATGGCGTACTCTTCGTCAGTCAGCACCAACCTGGCTGCGTACGAGGACCTTCCGGATCACCACTTCACATCGATCGGGAACCTCATCGCCACCTCGCCCGGCGAATGCTACTGCGACTCCGGCGAGGAAGCGCGGCAGCGGCGGGTGCAGGTGGGATTACTTGAACTCCGGGATCCCGGCACACTCAGGCGGTTTCAGGCTGCGGCAGTCTACTGCTTCACCCGCTCTGATGACTCCGGCGAGGGGGATTACGATCCCACCCGTGAGTGCTTCGTCGTTGTCCTCGGCGAGGGTGAAGACGGAGGAGGAGGAGCGGGTGACGCGGCGGTCCGCAACAACATGGCAGCGAACCCACCAGTGGGAACATGAGGACCATGTGTGGTTTGAGGACCGGTGGATGGTCGCTTCTGGTGTGATGAGTGATTGACAACGTTGTGTGGGTGATTCTTGGCTAAGTATTGCAGTGCGAGGTTCTGGGTAGTGCAGTGCGGTGAAGAACAAGTCACGAAAGGTCATTGCGGTGAGGCCTCTAGGTGTGGAGAAGAAAAGTAGGCTTGGTTCGAGGGACCCGGTGGCTAAGCGGGGTCAAGTCGAGCATGGTGGCAAAACGGCAAGATGAAGTCGTGGGACGGTTTCTTGGTTGAGCCTCAAAACCAAGGTCGAGCCGGGACTTCGTGGGAGCCGAGTCATGAGTGGTGATTGGCGGAGGCTACATCAAGTTCGCGGGGTTTGCGGTGGTTAACGAAAACCACGGGTTACTTGGTGAGCCACAAAACCGAGGCCAGGCGTGGTGTCGAGGCCAAAACCCGGTCGACGGTTTGGGAAGCCGATCGACGGTTTGGGGTTCGTATGGAAGCTTGAGCGGAGGACAGCGTCGGGATCGCAAGGCTTGCGTCGAGGCTAAGCGAAGTCGCCGGGCATCCGTCCGATGGTGTTCTGAAGACAAATTCCCAAAGTGCCGTGGTGGGCGTGTATCCTAGTTTAGGCTTTAGGGGTATTTTCGTCTTTCGGTTGCCTCCATATAACCCAAGTGGTGAGAGGATGGCAGCCATCTCTTGGAACCCTAGCTCATTTGCTTTCCTATTTTTCTCTTCCTATTTTCCTTAGGATTTTCTTAGGACTAGCTTGAGAGCTTCATGGTGAGATCTTGTGAGAGGAAGGATGATCGGGCGGCAAGCTAGACCTTGTATGAACCTATTTGGTATGTTTAGATGATTGACGTGGTTCCTCGAGGCTTGATTGTGTTCTTCCCGTTTTCCTTTTGGTGATTTTTGGAGCCTTTTCTTGGAATTTTCTTGGAGAAGATTTGAGGCCTTTCTCTTTGGGATTCTTGGTGGATGTATGCATGAACCTTGTGCCTCTTTTCCTTTGATTCTCCCAAATCCAAACAAGCTCGATTTAAGGTTTTGGTGGCTCTTGGGTTAAGGTGTTCTTGGTGGGATTTCTTGATTCCTCTTGATTTAGCAAGTTTTGGTGGACCAAATCTTGGCTATGGAGTAGCCATGAGGTGTTCCTACTATCCCCAAAGTCTTGCACTTGAATCCATTGGAAGCGATTGGGAGATCGGAAGTTGGATTTGGGGGAGTTGACCATGGTCGTTGTTCATCCCCGGCCCGGCTGGCCAGTCCGACCAGTCTGCTCACGGTCTCGAGTCTCAGGAGAGCTCTGTGGGTTTTGCCTTGGGTGAAGCGTTCACGGTGAGTTCGTTGTAGTCTGTTGTTCTTCTTTGTTTGAGTTTGGGTGTTTGGAGCCGGTAGGCTGTTTGGTGGTTGGGGTTTCACTGGCGACAGGAGTCGGCGGTGAGCTACATCGGCTTTGGCCGGTGGGGCCTTCTTGGAAGTTCCGGGTTTTACCGGCGAGGACCGGTCGACGGCCAGCTCACCGGCTTTGGCCGGTGTAGGTCGATGGTGCTCGAGTTGGTGTTCACTGCGTTCTCGAGTCGTGAAGGTGGTTGTTGGTTCCTAGGACCGGTAGCACTCAATGGCTGCGTGGTCTTGGCCAACAGGTAGTTGAGTTGGAGGCGTGATTTGGGCAGTCTTGTTGGACTTCTCATCTCCTTGAGAAGAATTTTATCGGCTCCCATTCCTCCCCCCTCTGCAGTTCGCCTCGGTCCTTCAATTGGTATCGAGGCCGGTTCGGGTCTTCAGACTCTTACGGTCTAAGATCCAAAGATGGCGTGCAGAGCGAGGGTTCGGGTCCTCACGCACTTCGATGGGAAGAACTACGAGATGTGGCGGGCGGATGGCGGCGTTCCTCACGCGGAAAGGTCGGATCCTTTGGGGCGTCACGGTGAACACAACTTATGTTCATCGATGAACTTCCTTGCTCCAGGATCGAGGATATGTTCAAAGCCAACAACAAGGCTGTCGACTACTTGTTTCATGCTGCAATGTCGGCTGAATTCGATCGGGTTGACAGAGAGGACTTAGCTTGTAGGATTTGGGAGCGGTTGAAGGATGCTCATCTTTGGGAATGCTCGAGTTCGAGGCTCGGATGTACGTGACTTACGGAGAGAATGCGAGAACTTCACTCATCTCCCGTGAGTCCGTGATGCCCTTTTCCAGGTGATTTCTGTGGTTGTGAACAACATGAGAGCCAATGTGGCGTGCTCCCATACGATGATCATGATAGAGCGTGAAGCTCTTGCACTCGTTGGATCGTCTGGTATGGGACGGGAAGTTTGAGGCTATTGTTGAGTCCAGAAGTATGACACCTTGACGGTGAGCAGCATTCTCGAAGCTCAAGTCGGTGAGTTGGACCGTGGTATGACAGCCAAGATCGAGGCCGGCGATTCTCATAGTCTCGCTCTCGTTGGTGGCAAAGGAGCTAAGTCTAAGCGCATCCTCTAGGATGTACTCTACATCTTCTTTGATGTCTTTGCGGACGAGGAGTTCGGCGTGCTTGGAGAGGACGGTGGCGTTCTTGACCAGGCGGTTCGAGAGGCTGCACGAGGGGTGAACACGAGGAGGGCTGACACGGACGTGCTTTCAGCGGCAAGCAGGACGCCGTCGCCGCCGGAGAAGATGGAGAACAAGGACTCGGCTACAAGGGCGGCTCGAGCAGTCGAGCAAGGATGGCAAGTAGGTCGAGGCGCGATCACAAGCACAAGAACAAGCACAAGGACGGCGGCGGTCGAGGAAGAAGGATGGCCGGCGGGAAGGCCCGGCGATGGTCGGAGGCGGCGGCGTCGACTCGGCTCGCCTACTCTTCCTCGAGCTCGAGTAGCGGTGAAGATGAAGGTGATCGGGCGCAAGAACAAGAAGTCATCCGGGAACTTGAGCGGGTTGAGCTGCTTCAGAGATGGCCTGCGGCATGGCCGTAGCTCGGCGGCAAGAAGAGTCACGAGTGACTCGGACTCCAACTCAGGGATGAGGTATGTGATGAGCTCTCCTCTTTGCGCAAGGAGAATGATGAGTTGGTTGACTTGCTTGATAATCGCGATCACATGCTTAGAGGCCAAGAAGATGAGGAAAGAGCTTAGGGCCTCACTAGAAGATGCTAGGAACCGTGTGGCTGAGCTAGAAACCCGAACCTAGATGCTAAGCTTGAGATTGATTAAGCAAGGCTTCTCTGTGGTTTCGATGAGATTGATTGTGTGATTGCTCTATGTACCTAGCTGATCTTACCTCTTAAGGATAAGCATGCTTCTACTTGTGATGAACTAGATATGCTTAGGGTTGAAGTGGGTGAGCTTAAGTCTAGACACCTTTGCTAGGTGCTTGCACTTCTTGCCTTTTGCATGGAAAGATTGATGAGATGCATGCTTACCTTTGTTTAAGCTTGAGGCTAAGTTGAAAGAGCCTATTCCACTTCTTGCTCTACTTGTGAATTGCATGCGGTTAAAATTTGGAGCTTGCGCATTATGTTGATCGCTTGCGGGATGAGAATGATGAGTGAGAAATGTATGAGTTGGTTGTCGGGTCAGAGCCTCGACTTGGTATCATGATAAGCGGCTTTCAAAGCTATGATGGTCGGGGCACTTGGGGTGACAAGCTTGGAAGAAAACGATGGTGAGGAGTTGAGAGAGTTGGAGAGATTCCTATCCCACCATCAAGCAGACACAAGAACAAGTTTGAGCCCAAGCCCAACCATCTCGAAACAAACTTGACACTACTCGGATCCACCCATATTCCCTCACCCAACAAATGATTTCCAAGAAACCGGTGAAGTTTGTGAGCCCAAAGGGAGGTGAGGAAGGAGAGAAGAAGGGTGAGAAATCGGGTGGGCAGCCCCAACCCAAGCCTAAGCCTAAGCCACACCATGAAGTTCCATTGTGGGTATTGTGGAGAGATGGTCACAAGGATGAGTTTTGCTTCAAGAGGAAGCGTGAGGAGAGAATGGCTAGAGAGTGGGCTAACAAGAGGTACCACCCCTCTAATGGTGTGCACAGGCCTCGTATCTGAATGCCGAGGGCCAAAGGCGATTGTGAGGGCGGTTGGCTTGGGGAGCCAGGAAGGCAGCAGTGGTGTCTTGGCCGAGCTTCCAGTCGGGCAGACGGTGCACTACGGTCGAACCCGGTCAGTGCAGGCGAGCGGCGAGTTGGTTTTCGTGCTCGTGAGGATGCTCGGTTTGGTTCTAGTGGTCGTGGTTACGGTGGTTGGTGCGGAAAGTTTTGCGGTGGTCGGTTTGCTAGGCGTTCTCCACCTCGTGCTCAATACGAGGGTGGGAGGAGTCGTAGCTTTGAGATGGAGGAGGAGCGATCCACGGTTTTCCTTTCGTGGCTTCGTCCTCCTCCGACTAGAGAGGTTGGTTCCCTCATAGTGGTTACCGTGGTGGTGTTCGTGGTGGTAGCTTTGATAGGCGTGATGATTTGGTTTGTGCTAACCCCACTTTGGAGCAAATGGCTCGACCTTTGGTTTTACTCTTTTGGTACTAACCCGGATCTTTGAGTCGTTTGTTCACTCACGTGCTTTCGTTTTGAATTTCGGTGGGAGACTTGAGCGTTTGGTTGATTGACTCCGGTTGCTCGGGCATATGGCCGGAGACAAGGGTGGTTCTCAAGTCTCGTCCGGTGTGTCCAAGACATACATCACCTTTGGGGACAATGGGCGGGCGTGTGCTATCGGAAGGTGAGATCAAGGTAAGTGACAAGGTCACTCTCGGGCGTGTTGCTCTTGTTCAATCGCTTGGGGTTCAATTTGCTCTCTGTGTCCCGGTTGTTGGATGAGGGCTTTGAGGTGTTGTTTGACTGGTGGTTCTCGGTTTTAGATTCTCGAGGGACCTTGTTTGCATGGTCGTTCAGGGTCAAGTGTTCGAGCTGATTTCTCTCGGATCTTACGGTGTGGGCGTTGCTTCTTGGTGGTTCTTGAGTGAGTTGTGGAAGTGGCATAGGAAGTTGGGTCACTTGAGCTTTGACCTTTTGTCACGCTTGAGTAAACTCAATTTGGTCCGAGTTGCCACGGTTGAGGTTTGAGAAAGAGTTGGTTTGTCGCGTGTAGGCATGCCAAGATGGTAGCCTCTTCTCACGCCTCTCACCCATGTGATGGTGGCGTCCATGCGCTGCTCCATATGGACCTTGTTGGCCCGGCTCGTGTCTGCGATCTGCGGGTGGGAAGTGGTATGTCCTTGTTGTGGTGGGCGACTACTCTCGGTATGTGTGGGTGTTCTTTCTTGAGGAGAAAGGGAGGCGTTTGGTTTTCGAGATCTTGTCTTGAGGTTAAGGAGAGAGGCACGGAGATGCCATCTGACGATCGCGGTGACAATGGCTCGAATTCAAAACTCGCTTGAAACCTTTGCCATGACTTGGGTCTTGAACACGATTTTCGAGTCGTATCGCCTCCCGAATGGCGTTGTGGAAAGGAAAAATAGGACCTTGTGCGAGATGGCTCGAGACGATGCTCGACGAGCATAGGACTCAGAAGATTAAAAGGCGGTCAATCTGCTATGTGTCGTCGAGCAGGATCTATCTCGGGGTTCATAAGAAGAAAACATTGCGAGTTGATGCATGGTCTCACACCCAAGGTGAGTCACTTCCATGTCTTTGGTTGTAAATGCTTCATTACGAAGAAAGGGAAGAAGTTGGACAAATTCGAGGCTAGGTGCATCGATGGCATTTTCTTTGGTTATGCATCTCATTCTAGAGCATTTCGTGTGCTCAATCTTGAAACTAACAAAATCATGGAGACTTGCGAGGTAACCTTGACGAGACACGCCACGTGAGTCGACTTGTTTTTGAGTGTGCGGTGGCGCGAACTTGGCGAGGAGATCTTTCGGGAGGAGGAGCATGAACATGGAGATGATGAAGATGGCGGTGTGGTGCGCCTGAACATGTACCTACTACTTCGGCGATGATGATCGTGAGCAGGCCCTCTCCACACCTACAACGACAAACCCGGATCAAAGGCGAAGTTGTTGAGGGGAGGTAGCATCAAGCGAGAACCTCCCGGCGGTGCAAGTGGATCACCCCTTGAGAATCATCGGCGACATGAATGAGCGTACTACCGGTCGAGGGTTGAAACAATTCTCATTTGCTCATGCTGCTTTTGTTGCCACCTTTGAGCCCAAAGACATTGGACACGCTCGATCATAATTGGGTTAACTCGATGCATGAGAGTTGGAGAATTTTGAGAGGAACCAAGTTTGGGTGTTGGTTGACCCTCCTCCGGTGTGCCGATTGGGACAAAATGGGTGTGGAAAAATAAAGAGGGAGAGAAAGGAGAAGTGGTGAGGAACAAGTCAAGACTTGTTGCTCGAGTCTGATCGAGAAGAGGGGATCGACTAAGAGGAGACTTTCGCTCCTGTAGCTCGTTTGGAGGCGATCGAGGATCCTTCTAGCCTTTTCCGTGGCTAAAGGGTTCAAGTTGTAGGATGAATGTGAAGAGTGCTTTCCCGAATGGTGTGTTGGAGGAAGAGGTGTTTGTGAGGCAACCACCAGGGTTTGAGAGTGAGAAGTAGCCCCACCGGGTGTACAAGTTGAGAAAGGCGTTGTATGGGTTGAAGCGGTAGCCTAGAGCTTGGTATGGTAGGTTGAGGGGTTCTGTTTGAGAGAGGGTTTGAGATGGGGAAGGTCGATCGGACCTTGTTTCTCCTCAGCGAGGCGGAGATATCACGATTGTGCGGTATCGTGGATGATATTGTCTTTGGTGGCTCGTCTAACTCTCTTGTTGGAAGGTTTGCGAAGACATGAGCGAGGGAATTTGAGATGAGCATGATGGGCGAGTTGCGGTTCTTCCTCGGGCTACAAATCAAGCAATCAAAGGAAGGAACATTTGTGCACCAAGCTAAGTACACCAAGGACATTGTGAGGAAGTTCAAGATGGAGGACTCCAAGGCCATGGCGGCCTATGAGTGCGACTACAGCTCTTGATGCGGACGAGGAAGGTGAACACGTGGACCGGAAGAATGCTGAGCATGATAGGGTCACTCCTCTACTTGGCGGCGAGGCCGGACATCCAATTCTCGGTATGTCTCATGCGCTCGTTTTCAAGCGTCTCAGGGACTTCGCATCGGAGCAGCGATCAAGCGCATTTTCGATATCTCGACACACTCCCGACTTGACCTTTGGTACTCTGCGTCTTCTTCTTTGGCGCTTCATGGATTTTCAGACGCGGATTTTGCCGGGTGGAAGTCCACTTCTGGGACTTGCCAGTTCTTGGGTTCTTCTTTGGTGTCTTGGTCTTCCCGCAAGCATTGAGTGTTGCTCAATCCACTACCGAGGCGTATGTGGCCGTAGCTAGTTGTTGCTCTCAGCTCCTCTGGATCACATACACCATGAGTGACTTTGGTGAGGAGTATATCCATGTTCCACTTCAATGTGATAGCACCAGTGCCATAAGCGTTGCAAAGAACCCAGTGCTCCATTCCAAAACCAAGCACATAGAAGTGAGGTATCATTTCTTGAGAGACAACGTAGAGAAAGGGAAGATAGCTTTGATCCATGTACCCACACATGACCAACTAGCCGATATTTTCACCAAACCCCTAGATCAAGCAACTTTCACTCGTTTGCGGGGGGAGCTTGGTGTGTGTTTGATTTCTTGAGTTGGTGTGTGGGAGCTCTTTTGTAGCATATGTATAGCTTTCCTTTGTGCATTTTTTGCATTTGGCATGGCATATGTAATATGATGTATAGGCATCTTTGTATCTTAGGTTGCATGCATTTTGTATCATATGCATTTTGTAGGAAAAGCTTCTCCTATATACATTGTTCACCATGATATGCTTTATATGATCTTTGTGAGCTAGTTTGGTGTGATATGGCTTAGTGTGGCTTAGCTCTTGATGATCTTGATTTATATCCATGGTTGATGGCTATGTTTTGAAAGATTTCATATGTATGCTCTCTTGTGAGTAAATGCCTTTACATGATCTTGACATGTTTTTGTGGCTTGGCTATACTTAATTTGTGGTTGGATAGCTTATTTTGACCATATGGGGCCAAAGGCTCATTTGCCATCATGAATGTTTAGCCCCATGCTTCATCTTGTGGAGGGCATAAGTTCCTTTTATGTAAAGACATTTCATGTACCAATTATAAATCTGAAAATGAAATGTAAATTGCTTGAAAAATGTGCTCCCATGTCATATGTGCTTAATTTACTTGCTTTTGGGTGCTAAACCGTTGCATGTTGCTTACCAATGAGAAGTCTCATACATAGAAGTAAGCACATGGCTCGGTATGCTTTGACATGACATGAGGTGCTTGTGGGTGTTTATGATGGTCTTATGCTTAGAATGGTTGTCCTAGCATGAAGTTTGTGTGGCTTTGCCATTTTGACATGTTTTGCTCATGTTTAGGACTTTGCTCATGAGAGGGTGATTTTTCGCAAAAATGCTCAATTATCTCTTAGCATTACCCAATGGTTGTGAAACTTGGTGATCATGTAGTTGATGTTCATACGATGCTGTAGAGTATCTAGCTTGCTCATTTGATCATGTGTAGCATCTTGTGATGAATTTTGTCTATTTGAGAAGCTCTAGTTGCATCTTTTCCAAATTTGAGCCTTGATTCATGCATTGGCAACAAGGGGGAGAAAGAACGGCTGAGAAAAGTTGTATTGCATCCATAGAACCTATCCCAACAGTCAAGGGGGAGCTTGTGCATTTCTTTTGCATTCTTGGCTTTTGGGGGTAAGCTGAGTTAAACCGGCGACCGGTTTTGGAACTGCCCGACCGGTTTGGGAAACCGGCTCGACCGGTTTGTGCCGTGGTTGGCACATGTCCAGAGTATGCATATGTGCGGGGAGCTCGTGGTTGCTTTGGTGGTTTGTGCTCTTTGCTTGAGCTTGTTTTTGACTTGGTTGTGTCGAGCCGTTGCCCTTGCCTAAGGGGACCGAGTCTTTCCTCTTTCAAGTGATCTTGCTCTTTGCCTTTGTTTGGCTTTTGATCGCTTGTTTGAGTTTTCGTTTAGTCGTTTCTTTTCCTTTCCTTTTCTCTTGGTTACCAAAGTGTGTGTTGTCAATGCACTCATCAAGGGAGATTGAGGACCATGTGGTTCGAGGACCGGTGGATGGTCGCTTCCTGGTGTGATGAGTGATTGACAACGTGGTGTGGGCGATTCTTGGCTAAGTATTGCAGGTGCGGTTGCGGCTTGAATGGTGCAGGTGCGGTGAAGAACAAAGCGAAAGGTCGTTGCGGTGAGGCCTCGGTGTGGAGAAGACAAGTAGGCTTGGTTCGAGGGACCGGTGGCAGTGAGGTCAAGTCGAGCCGCATGGTGGCAAGAACGGCAAGATGAAGTTGTGGATTGTTTCTTGGTTGAGCCTCAAAACCAAGGTCGAGCCGGGACTTCGTGGGGCCAAGTCATGAGTGGTGATTGGCGGGGCTACATCAAGTTCGCGGGGTTTGCGGTGGTTCAACAGAAAACCACGGTTACTTTGAGCCACAAAAGCCAGGAAGGCGTGGTGCCAAAACCAGTGATCGGTTTGGGAACCAGTCGCCGGTTTGGGGTCGCATGGCGGAAGCTTCAGCGGAGGACACGCGTCGGGATCGCAAGGCTTTGCGTCGAGGCTAAGCGAAGTCACGGTCAGCATCCGTCCGATGTTGTTATGAAGACAAATTCCCAAAGTGCCCTTGGTGGCGTGTATCCTAGTTTAGGCTTTAGGGGTATTTTAGTCTTTCGGTTGCCTCCATATAACCCAAGTGGTGAGAGGATGGCAGCCATCTCTTGGAACCCTAGCTCATTTGCTTTCCTATTTTTCCTTCCTATTTTCCTTAGGATTTTCTTAGGACTAGCTTGAGAGCTTCATGGTGAGATCTTGTGAGAGGAAGGATGATCGGGCGGCAAGCTAGACCTTGTATGAACCTATTTGGTATGTATAGATGATTCGTGGTTCCTCAAGGCTTGATTGTGTTCTTCCGTTTTCCTTTTGGTGATTTTGAGCCTTTTCTTGGAATTTCCGTGGAGAAGATTTGGGGCCGTTTCTTTGAGGATTCTTGTTGGATGTCACGTATGAGGACCTTGTGCCTCTTTGCTTGAGTGATCTTGCTCCAACAAACCCTCCAAAATGGCTTCGATTTGGTGGTTTTGGTGGAGTTCTTGGGAAGGTGTTCTTGAGGGTTGACTTGATTCCTCTTGATTGGGTCGGTTTTGGGGACCGAGCTTCTAGAGGTAGCCCACGAGGTACCCCTACTATCCCCAAAGTCTCACTTGAATCCAGGTGGAGCAATTGGGAGATCGATCGAGGTAAAGTTTGGGTTTTCATGGTGAGTTCTTCCCGAGCTGGGCAAACCGGTCGACGTTTCCCAAACCGGTCTGACGGTTTAGCCTGTCGAGAGGAGTTTGTGGAGAGTCTCGTTCTCACACTATGGCTTTTCTTGTTCAAGGGTTGAAGGGTTCTTGAGGTGTTTTGGCGGGTTGGATCTCGAAGGTCTTTTGGGATTTCTGGACAAAACCGGCTGCCAGTTTGCCAAACCGGCTACCGGATTTTCACTGTAAGAGGCTAAGTCCGGAAGGTCGGTCGACCGGTTTGAAACCCTCTGACGGTTTTGGTTGCCGGCATGTGTTTGAGTTGTTTTCCATTGCGTGTCTTGAGTTGTGTTGGTTGGATCTTGCTCCTAGGTCCGGTAGCACTCCATGGCTACATGGATTTGGCAAGAGAAGTTTTGCGGAGGTGTCAGGAGTGATTTTGGGTTCATAGGCGAATTCTTGAGTAGAATTTTTATCGGCTCCCATTCACTCCCCCCTCTCGGTTCGCCGGTCCTTCAAGTGGTATCGAGCAGGTTCGGGTCTTCATTGACTCTTACTAGTCTAAGATCCAAAGATGGCGTACCAGAGCGGGGTTCGGGTCCTCCGCACTTGATGGGAAGAACTACCGGATGTGGCGGGCGGATGGCCGTTCCTCGCGGAAAGGGTCGGATCCTTTGGGGACGTCACGGTGAACATAGCTTATGTTCATCCGATGAACTTCCTTGCTCGAGGATCGAGGATATGTTCGAAGCCAACAACAAGGTCGACTACTTGTTTTGTGCTACGTCAGAATTCGATCGGGTTCGAGACGGAGGACTTAGCTTGTAGGATTTGGGAGCGGTTGAAGGATGCTCATCGAATGCTCGAGTTCAGGCTCGGATGTCGCGACTTCTGGAGAGAGTACGAGAACTTCACTCATCTCCCCGAGTCCGTCGATGCCCTTTTCCGGGTTTCTGGTCGTTGTGAACAACATGAGAGCCAATGTGGGCGTGCTCCCATACGATGATCATGATAGAGCCGTGAAGTTCTTGCACTCGTTGGATCGTATCGTATGGGACGGAAGTTTGAGGCTATTGTTGAGTCAGGAAGTATGACACCTTGATGGTGAGCGAGCTGTTCTCGAAGCTCAAGTCGGTGAGTTGGACCATGGTATGACAACAAGATCGAGAGCCGAGATTCTCATAGTCTCGCTCGTTGGTGGCAAAGGAGCTAAGTCTAACGCTAACGCATCCTCCGGGATGTACTCTGTCTTCTTTGATGTCTTTGCGACGAGGAGTTCGGCGTGCTTGGAGAGGACGGTGGCGTTCTTGACGAGCGGTTCAAGAGGCTGCACGAGAACCGGGTGAACACGAGGAGGACAGCACGGACGTGCTTTCGGTCTGAAGCCGGGACACTGTCGCCAGCCGGAGAAGATGGAGAACAAGGACGGCCAGGTCCGAGCAAGGATGGCAAGTACCGATCGAGGCGATCACAAGCACAAGAACAAGCACAAGGGAGCGGCGGTCGAGGAAGAAGGATGGCCGTGGCGGAAGGCCCGGCGATGGTCGGAGCGGCGACGTCGACTCGCTCCGCCTACTCTTCCTCAAGCTCGAGTAGCGGTGAAGATGAAGGTGATCGGCGCAAGAATAAGAAGTCATCCAGGAACTTGAGCGGGTTGAGCTGCTTCGTGGGAGATGGCTTCTGCGGCATGGCTCGTAGCTCCGGCAGCAAGAAGAGTCACGGTGACTCGGACTCGACTCAGGGATGAGGTATGTGATGAGCTCTCCTCTGCGCAGGAGAATGATGAGTTGGTCGACTTGCTTGATAATCGTGATCACATGCTTAGAGAGGCCAAGAAGATGAGGAAAGAGCTTAGGGCCTCACTAGAAGATGCTAGGAACCGTGTGGCTGAGCTAGAAACCCAGAACCTAGATGCTAAGCTTGAGATTGATTAAGCAAGGCTTCTCCTGTGGTTTCTGATGATGTTGATTGTGTTGATTGCTCTGTGTACCTAGCTGATCTTACTACTCTTAAGGATAAGCATGCTTCTACTTGTGATGAACTAGATATGCTTAGGGTTGAAGTGGCTGAGCTTAAGTCTAGACACCTTTGCTAGGTGCTTGCACTTCTTGCCCCTGTTTGCATGGAAAGATTGATGAGATGCATGCTTACACTGTTGTTCGCTTGAGGCTAAGTTGAAAGAGCCTATTCCCACTTCTTGCTCTACTTGTGAATTGCATGCGGTTAAAATTTGGAGCTTGCGCATTATGTTGATCGCTGCGGGATGAGAATGATAACTGAGAAAATGTATGAGTTGGTTGTCGGGTCGAGCCTCGGCTTGGTATCATGATAGCGGCTTTCAAAGCTATGATGGTCGAACGCTTGGGGCGACAAGCTTGGAGAAACGATGGTGAGGAGTTGAGAGAGTTGGAGAGATCCCTATCCCACCATCAAGCAGACACAAGAACAAGTTTGAGCCCAAGCCCAACCATCTCGAAACAAACTTGACACTACTCCAGATCCACCCATATTCCCTCACCCAACAAATGATTTCCAAAAACCGGTGAAGTTTGTGAGCCCAAAGGGAGGTGAGGAAGGAGAGAAGAAGGGTGAGAAACCGAGTGAGCAACCCCAACTAAACCAAAACCAAAACCAATCCGGTTTCATTGTGACTATTGTGGGAGAGATGGTCACAAAGGGGAGTTTTGCTTCAAGAAGAAGCGAGAGGAGAAAATGGCAAAGGAGTGCAAACAAGAACAGTACAACCCATCTTATGATGTGCACGAGTCTCATGCCACTACCTAGGGTAAGGCCATTGTTCGCAGATTCGGCTTGAGAAAAGAGTGCTTTGGGTGGAAGGAACCTCTTTGGAGGAGTTAAACCGGCCGACGGGTTTGGAAACCCGACCAGGTTTGGGCTGATTGAGAAGAAGTCAGGCCGGTTCGAACCGTCAGACCGGTTTGGAGACAGCAGGGTGACCAGTTTGGTTTTCGTGCTCGGGATGAGGCTCGGTTCAGGTTCTTTGGTCATGGTTCTAGTGGTTGATGCGGAAAGTTTGCGGTGGTGGTCAGTTGCTAGGCGTTCTCCACCTCGTGCTCAATATGAGAATGGGAGAGTCGCGCTTTGAGATGGAGAGGAGGTCCGATCCACGGTTTTCTTTTCGTGGCTTTCGTCCTCCTCCAGCTAAAGAGGGTTGGTTCCCTCATAGTGGTTACCGTGGTGGTGTTCGTGGTGGTAGCTTTGGTAGGCGTGATGATTTGGTTTGTGCTAACCCCACTTTGGAGCAAATGGCTCGGCACTGGTTTTACTCTTTTGGTACTAACCCCATTGCTGAGTCGTTTGTTCACTCACGTGCTCATTTTTGAATTTCAGGTGGGAGACTTGAGGAACGTTTGGTTGATTGACTCCGGTTGCTCGAGGCATATGACCAGGGACAAGGGGTGGTTCTCAAGTCTCGTCCGGTAGTGTCAAGACATACATCACCTTTGGGGACAATGGGCGGCGTGTCTATCGGAAGGTGAGATCAAGGTAAGTGACAAGGTCACTCTCAGGCGTGTTGCTCTTGTTCAATCGCTGAGGTTCAATTTGCTTTCCGTGTCCCAGTTGTTGGATGAGGGCTTTGAGGTGTTGTTTCGCACTGGTGGTTCTCATTTTAGATTCTCGGGGATCTTGTTTGCATGGTCGTTCAGGGTCAAGTGTTCGAGCTGATTTCTCTCGGTCTTGGTGTGGGCGTTGCTTCTTGGCTGGTTCTTGGTGAGTTGTGGAAGTGGCATAGGAAGTTGGGTCACTTGAGCTTTGACCTTTTGTCTCGCTTGAGTAAACTCAATTTGGTCCGAGGATTGCCACGGTTGAGGTTTGAGAAAGAGTTGGTTTGTGCGAGTGTAGGCATGCCAAGATGGTAGCCTCTTCTCACCCGCCTCTCACGATGTGATGGTGGCGTCCATGCGAGCTGCTCCATATGGACCTTGTTGGCCCGGCTGTGTGCGATCTGCGGGTGGGAAGTGGTATGTCCTTGTTGTGGTGGCGACTACTCTCGGTATGCGTGGGTGTTCTTTCTTGAGGAGAAAGGGGAGGCGTTTGGTTTTGTTCGAGATCTTGTCTTGAGGTTAAGAAAGCGAGAGGCACGGAGATGCCATCTGACCGATCCGATGACAATGGCTCGAATTCAAAAACTCTCGCTTGAAACCTTTTGCCATGACTTGGGTCTTGAACACCGGTTTTGAGTCGTATCGCCTCCCGAATGGCGTGGTGGAAAGGAAAACAGGACCTTGTGCGAGATGGCTCGGACGATGCTCGGCGAGCATAGGACTCAGAAGGTTACGGGGAGGCGGTCAATACGCGTGCTATGTGTCGAACAGGATCTACCTCGGGGTTCATAAGAAGAAAACATTACGAGTTGATGCAGCGTCGCACACCCAAGGTGAGTCACTTCCATGTCTTTGGTTGTAAATGCTTCATTCGAAGAAAGGGAAGAAGTTGGACAAGTTCGAGGCTAGATGCATCGATGGCATTTTCTTTGGTTATGCATCTCATTCTAGAGCATTTCGTGTGCTCAATCTTGAAACTAACCAAATCGTGGAGACTTGCGAGGTAACCTTGACGAGACACGACCACGTAGTCGACTTGTTTTTGAGTGTGCGGTGACAGCGAACTTGGCGAGGAGATCTTTCGGGAGGAGGAGCATGAACATGGAGATGATGAAGATGGCGGTGTGGTGCCCGCGGTGAACATGTACCTACTACTTGACGCGATCGTGAGCCGGGCCCTCTCCCACACCTACAACGACAAACCCGGATCAAAGGCGAAGCTGTGTTGAGGGAGGTAGCATCAAGCGAGAACCTCCCGGTGAGTGCAAGTGGATCACCCGACTTGAGAATCATCGGCGACATGAATGAGCATACTACGGTCGAGGTTGAACAATTCTCATTTCGCTCATGCTGCTTTTGTTGCCACCTTTGAGCCCAAAGACATTGGACACAGCGTTATCGATCATAATTGGGTTAACTCGATGCATGAGGAGTTGGAGAATTTTGAGAGGAACCAAGTTTGGGTGTTGGTTGACCCTCCTCCGAGTGTAAGCCGATTGGGACAAAATGGGTGTGGAAAAATAAAGAGGAGAGAAAGGAGAAGTGGTGAGGAACAAGTCAAGACTTGTTGCTCGAAGTCTGATCGAGAAAGGGGATCGACTACGAGGAGACTTTCGCTCACATGTAGCTCGTTTGGGCGATCGGGATCCTTCTAGCCTTTTCAGTGGCTAAAGGGTTCAAGTTGTACCGGATGGATGTGAAGAGTGCTTTCTGAGCGGTGTGTTGGAGGAAGAGGTGTTTGTGAGGCAACCACGGGGTTTGAGAGTGAGAAGTACCCCACCGGGTGTACAAGTTGAGAAAAGCTGTATGGGTTGAAGCGAGCGCCTAGATCTTGGTATGGTAGGTTGAGGGGTTCTGTTTGAGAGAGGGTTTGAGATGGGAAGGTCGATCGGACCTTGTTTCTCCTCAGCGAGCGAGATATCCATTGTGCGGTATCGTGGATGATATTGTCTTTGGTGGCTCGTCTAACTCTCTTGTTGCAAGGTTTGCAGAAGACATGAGCAGAGAATTTGAGATGAGCATGATGGGCGAGTTGCAGTTCTTCCTCGGGCTACAAATCAAGCAATCAAAGGAAGGAACATTTGTGCACCAAGCTAAGTACACCAAGGACATTGTGAGGAAGTTCAAGATGGAGGACTCCAAGGCCATGGCGGCGCCTATGAGTGCGACTACAGCTCTTGATGCGGACGAGGAAGGTGAACACGTGGACGGAAGAATGTCTTGGAGCATGATCGGGTCACTCCTCTACTTGGCGGCGGGGACATCCAATTCTCGGTATGTCTCTGCGCTTTTTCAAGCGTCTCAGGGACTTCGCATCGACAGCGATCAAGCGCATTTTCGGTATTCGACACACTCCCGACTTGACCTTTGGTACTGCGTCTTCTTCTTTGGCGCTTCATGGATTTTCGAGCCGGATTTTCTTGGTGTCGGTTGGATAGGAAGTCCATAGGACTTGCCGGTTCTTGGGTTCTTCTTTGGTGTCTTGGTCTTCCATAAGCGATCAGTGTTGCTCAATCCACTACCGAGGCGGATATGTGGCGCGAGCTAGTTGTTGCTCTCGGCTCCTTTGGATCACATACACCATGAGTGACTTTGGTGAGGAGTATACCCATGTCCCACTTCAATGTGATAGCACCGATTGCCATAAGCGTTGCAAAGAACCCGGTGCTCCATTCCAAAACCAAGCACATAGAAGTGAGGTATCATTTCGAGAGACAACGTAGAAAGGAAGATAGCTTTGATCCATGTACCCACACATGACCAACTAGCGATATTTTCACCAAACCCTAGATCAAGCAACTTTCACTCGTTTGGGGAGCTTGGTGTTTGTTTGATTTCTTGAGTTGGTGTGTGGGAGCTCCTTTGTAGCATATGTATAGCTTTCCTTTGTGCGTTTCTTGCATTTGGCATGGCATATGTAACATGATGTATAGGCATCTTTGTATCTTAGGTTGCATGCATTTTGTATCATATGCATTTTGTAGGAAAAGCTTCTCCTATATACATTGTTCACCATGATATGCTATATATGATCTTGTGAGCTAGTTTGGTGTGATATGGCTTAGTGTGGCTTAGCTCTTGATAATCTTGGTTTATATCCATGGTTGATGGCTATGTTTTGAAAAATTTCATATGTATGCTCTCTTGTGAGTAAATGCCTTTACATGATCTTGACATGTTTTTGTGGCTTGGCTATGCTTAATTTGTGGTTGGATAGCTTATTTTGATCATATGGGGCCAAAGGCTCATTTGCCATCATGAATGTTTAGCCCCCATGCTTCATCTTGTGGAGGGGCATAAGTTCCTTTTGTCATAAAGACATTTCATGTACCAATTATAAATCTGAAAATGAAATGTAAATTGCTTGAAAAATGTGCTCCCATGTCATATGTGCTTAATTTACTTGCTTTTGGGTGCTAAACCGTTGCATGTTGCTTACCAATGAGAAGTCTCATACATAGAAGTAAGCACATGGCTCGGTGGCTTTGACATGACATGAGGTGCTTGTGGGTGTTTATGATGGTCTTATGCTTAGAATGGTTGTCCTAGCATGAAGTTTGTGTGGCTTTGCCATTTTGATATGTTTTGCTCATGTTTAGGACTTTGCTCATGAGAGGGTGATTTTTCTCAAAAATGCTCAATTATCTCTTAGCATTACCCAATGGTTGTGAAACTTGGTGATCATGTAGTTGATGTTCATACGATCTTTGTAGAGTATCTAACATGCTCATTTGATCATGTGTAGCATCTTGTGATGAATTTTGTCTATTTGAGAAGCTCTAGTTGCATCTTTTCCAAATTGAGCCTTGATTCATGCATTGGCAACAAGGGGAGAAAGAGGGTTGAGAAAAGTTGCATTGCATCCTAGAACATATCCCAATAGTCAAGGGAGCTTGTGCATTTCTTTTGCATTTTTGGCTTTTGGGGGGTGTTTCTGCTGAGTTAAACCGGCTTGACCGGTTTGGTGGAACCGGCCTGACCGGTTTGGGAAACCAGTGACCGGTTTGTGCCTGTGGTTGGCACATGTCCGGGGAGTATGCATATGTGCAGGGGGGCTCGTGGTTGCTTTGGTGGTTTGTGCTCTTTGCTTGAGCATGTTTTTGACTCGGTTGTGTCGAGGTTGCCCTTGCCTAAGGGGAGAGTCTTTCCTCTTTCAAGTGATCTTGCTCTTTGCCTTTGTTTGGCTTTCGATCGCTTGTTTGAGTTTTCTTTAGTCGTTTCTTTTCTTTTCCTTTTCTCTTGGTTACCAAAATGTGTGTTGTCAATGCACTCATCAAGGGGAGATTGAGGACCATGTGTGGTTCGAGGACGGTGGATGGTCGCTTCTGGTGTGATGGTGATTGACAACGTGGTGTGGGATTCTTGGCTAAGTATTGCAGGTGCAGGTTGCGGCTTGGTGGTGTTGGTGCAGGTGAAGAACAAGCGCGAAAGGTCGTTGCGGTGAGGCCTCAGGTGTGGAGAAGACAAGTAGGCTTGGTTCGAGGGACCCGTGGCAGTGGGTCAAGTCTTGAGCCGCATGGTGGCAAACGGCAAGATGAAGTCGTGGACGGTTTCTTGGTTGAGCCTCAAAACCAAGGTCGAGCCGGGACTTCGTGGGAGCCGAGTCATGAGTGGTGATTGGCGGAGGCTACATCAAGTTCGTGGGGTTTGCGGTGGTTCACCAGAAAACCACCGGGTTACTCGGCTGAGCCACAAAACCGAGGCCGAAGACCGGGCGTGGCTGTCAGGCCAAAACCGGCCTGACCGGTTTGGGAAACCGATCTGACCGGTTTGGGGTCGCAGGCGGAAGCTTGGCGGAGGACAGCGTCGGGATCGCAAGGCTTGCGTCGAGGCTAAGCGAAGTACGGTCGCCGGGCATCCGTCCGATGGTGTTACGAAGACAAATTCCCAAAGTGCCCTTGGTGGGCGTGTATCCTAGTTTAGGCTTTAGGGGTATTTTAGTCTTTCGGTTGCCTCCATATAACCCAAGTGGTGAGAGGATGGCAGCCATCTCTTGGAACCCTAGCTCATTTGCCTTCCTATTTTTCCTTCCTATTTTCCTTAGGATTTTCTTAGGACTAGCTTGAGAGCTTCATGGTGAGATCTTGTGAGAGGGAAGGATGATCGGGCGGCAAGCTAGACCTTGTATGAACCTCTTTGGTATGTATAGATGATTCGGCGTGGTTCCTCAAGGCTTGATTGTGTTCTTCCGTTTTCCTTTTGGTGATTTTCGGAGCCTTTTCTTGGAATTTCCGTGGGGAAGATTTGGGGCGTTTCTTTGAGGGATTCTTGTTGGATGTCACACATATGAGGACCTTGTGCCTCTTTGCTTGGTGATCTTGCTCCAACAAACCCTCAAAAGCAACTTCAATTGGTGGTTTTTGGTGGAGTTCTTGGGAAGGTGTTCTTGAGGGTTGACTTCCGATTCCTCTTGATTGGGTAGGTTTTGGGGACCGAGCTTCTAGCCAAGGTAGCCCACGGTACTGACTATCCCCAAAGTCTCACTTGAATCCGTGGAGCAATTGGGAGATCGATCGAGGTGAAGGCTAGGTTTTCCATGGTGAGTTCTTCCCATTTGCTCGGGCAAAACCGGGCGACGGTTTCCCAAACCCGTCGACGGTTTAGCCCCAATGAGAATTTGTCGAGGAGGAGTTTGAGCAGGAGAGTCTCGTTCACGCTATGGCTTTTCTTGTTCAAGGTTGAAGGGTTCTTGAGGTGTTTTGGCGGTTTGGTCTCGAAGGTCTTTTGGGATTTCTGGACAAAACCGGCGGTTTGCCAAACCGGCGGTTTCTCACTGTGAGGCTAAGTCCCGGAAGGTCGGTCGACGGTTTGAGAAACCGGCTGACCGGTTTTATGCACAGTGTTTCGAGTTGTTTTCCTGCGTGTTTTGAGTTGGTAGTTGGTTGGATCTTGCTCCTAGGTCGGTAGCACTCCGGTGGCTACGTGGATTTGGCAAGAGAAGTTTGCGGAGGGTGTCAGGTGATTTTGGGTTCATAGGCCGAATTCTTGAGTAGAATTTTATCGGCTCCCATTCACTCCCCTCTCTGGTTCGCCCGTTCGGTCCTTGAACACCACATACTGACAGCGACACGCGCATGTGGCCCAACTCATGAAGTTGGAGGCAAGCTCAACACGAACACGACCGGGTTCGGCGGTGAAGGCCACGCTCGAAAGAGACAAGGCGGCCCCTCGTCGCGGCGCGTGCAGCGGACGCATAGCCATAAGCGTATCAACAAGCCGACATGGATGGCGTGCCAAACTTGGCGAGGCCAGCCCAAGCTCGTGGCCGTGGCAACTTTGATTCGGGCCATGCCGAACCATCAACGCCTGAGGGGCGTAACCTCGCCCGCGGCGCGAGAGCCCTCATCGGCGGGCAGCGGTGCAACTAGCGAGCTCTCGCATCGCATGCGCCACCATTCAGTGTAAAAGCGGGGCAGCCCGGGACCCGGAGGCATCGGTCCACACTCACGGCGCCTACTCACAGTCCATGAGGCAATCGAGAAACGCCCGCCAAGGATCGGATTCGGGATCTGCGTGGCAAAGTAAACCGGCGATGGCGATGCGCAACATCTAAACAAGAAGAAGTAGGGCCGCAATGACACACGACTACCACCCTCGGCGTGGCGGCCATTCGACAATCGGGAGGACAAGAGCCGTCGTCGGGCCACCGGGCACGCAGCGTGTGTTCGGCCGGGACGATTGACGGCTCCCCATCCTCCGCGCTTCCTGGCAGAGCAACAGCGTGAACAAGTACTCGGGAGGCGGACCCCGGGTATGGCTCACGATTACCGCCTAAGCGTGCCGGTGGCGGCGCCAGCAACGCCATCATCATCGCAACTGCCCGCTTGCTGCCATTTGCCTGGCGGTCGGCGCGACGTGGCTCGACACTTGCACGAACCGCGGATCCGCACGGCCCGAGGGGCGACTTGAGTCGGGGCGTTTGTGGGCAACTTCCGCACATCGTGCGCCACAGGAAAACTAGGATCTTTGAAGCTGTTCCCGAGGCCGGTGAGTCCTTGAGGATTTCATCCGTTGCTTCTCCAAGCGCGCAGAACTTCCGGCGTCGGTGAGTCAGGGTCGTGCACGCCTTCTTGGAGGGCACGACTTGCGGGACCTTGTGCGCGAGTTGGCGGAACCCTCCCACCAGCGTCAGCGAGCTGCCGACATCGCCACTACGCTTCTAGAGAAGAGGCGGTGGGGTGATTTTCGGACAACAAGAAGGGCAAGCAAGCGGAGGATGCCCCCGCGAAGGGCAACAAGCCCAAGGATGCCTCGAAGAAGCAGAAGCAGGGCAAGAAGGGCAAGAAGAACCAAGGCAAGAAGCCCATGGAGCAAGGTGAGGGCTCAGGAAGGTCCACCGGTTGATGCGCCAACAAGGGGCTCGAGGCCCTCCTCGGCGAGTGTTCGGCGACATGCTAAGAAGCCTGCCCGTACCACAGACCCCTGTCGCTCCACACCCTCGGCGGTGCAACATGCTCAAGAAGTACTACAATTGGGTCGCCGCGAAGGAGGACAACGCCAAGAAGGATACAGGCGACGGGGGCAAGGATGGCTTCCCGGAGGTGGAGAACGTGTTCTTCATCTTTGGGGGGCCGACGATCGATATGACGTCGCGGTAGTGCAGGCATGAACGTCGAGAGGTCTACTCCATTCACCCGGCCGTGCCGTCGTACCTCGACTGGTCGGAGGAGACGATCTCCTTTGGCCGCGAAGACCACCCGGATCATATCCCCAATCCGGGACAATACCCACTTGTTGTCGATCCCATCATCGACAACACGCAGTTCTCAAGGTGTTGATGGAGGAGCGGCGGCCTCAACATCATGTACTCCTCCACCTTGGAGCTCATGGGGATCGGTCTGGACAAGCTGCGGCCCAACAAGTCGCCATTCCATGGTGTTGCGCCGAGCAAGCGAGTCCAGCCTCCCGGGCGGATCGACACCTGCTGCTGCCCGACCACGAGCAAGTTCCGTAGGAGGTCCTCAACCCGAGGTGGTGCGGGTTTCGGAGCATACCACACCACATCCTTGGCCGACCACGCTCATGAGTTCATGGCGATCCCGAACTACACCTACTTGAAGCTCAAGATCACGGGGCCAAAGGGTGTCATCACGGTGGGCCGCGTTCGAACACGCGTCGAGTCTGACGTCGTGCGTTGCGTCTTGGCCAGCTCCGCGCTTGCGCCCTCGTGGCCGAGGAGGGGCCCTCAGGCCCACTACGCGAGGCCGCGGAGCACACCAAGGCTATGCCCTCGAGGTGCCCCAGGGGCAAGGTGTTGGTCGGCTCCACCCTCGACCCAAAATAGGAAGTGGTGCTCATCGACTTTCTCCACACCAACACTGACATCTTTGCGTGGAGTCCCGCGGACATGCCGGGCATTCCGAGGGAGGTTGCTGAGCACTCACTTCATTTCCTGCCCAACTCCAAGCCGGTGTCTCAAGCGTCTGCGGCGATTTGATTTGGCGAGGAGAAGCGGCAAGCGATCGGAGAGGAGCTGTGCAAGCTCTTGGAGGCCGGATTCATCAAGGAGGTATTCCATCCCATGTGGCTAGCTAATCCTGAACTAGTTAAGAAAAGAATGGGAAGTGGAGGATGTGTGTAGATTTGCCACGAATTGACCAGATAGTTGATTCCACTGTGGGGTGTGAATTATTATGCTTCCTTGATGCGTATTCCGGTTACCACCAAATCAAGATGAAAGAGTACGACCAGCTCGCGACCTCTTTTATCACGCCATTTGGTATGTTTTGCTACGTGACGATGCCATTTG
The DNA here is from genome assembly GCA_022644695.1 of Cenchrus purpureus. Lineage (NCBI taxonomy): Eukaryota > Viridiplantae > Streptophyta > Magnoliopsida > Poales > Poaceae > Cenchrus > Cenchrus purpureus. The sequence continues at coordinate 46,933,768 of CP053466.1, forward strand.
GTCTCTGAAACGCCGGGGCGACATACCTGTGATGTATGCTCCACGTCTTCGGGGATCACATCGGGCGGACCATTGAGGCATACGTCGACGATATCGTAGTAAAATCCAGGAAGGCGGACGATCTAGTGAACGATTTGCGCATTGCATTCGATTGCCTCCGGGCAAACGGGGTTAAGTTGAATCCTGAAAAATGCGTCTTCGGGGTGCCGCGTGGCATGCTCTTGGGTTTCATTGTCTCCCAACGAGGCATAGAGCCCAACCCGGAGAAGGTGTCGGCCCTCGAGCGGATGGGGCCGATACGTGATCTGAAGGGAGTACAGAGGGTCCTAGGCTGCCTCGCGGCTCTGAGTCGCTCTATCTCACGTCTCGGTGAGAAGGGCTTACCCCTCTACCGACTTCTAAGAAAGAGCGAGCGTTTCTCCTGGACCGCCGAGGCCCAGGAGGCCCTTGACAAGCTGAAGGCAACACTCGCCCATGCCCCGATATTGACGCTGCCCCAGGAAGGCGAACTCCTCTATCTTTACGTCGCCGCGACGACCCAAGTGGTCAGCGCAGACATCATCGTGGAGAGAACGGAGGAGGGGCACGCCCTGCCTGTTCAGAGGCCCGTCTACTACATTAGCGAAGTGCTGTCAGAAACAAAGACGCGATACCCTCAGATCCAGAAGCTGCTCTATGCGGTGGTGCTCATGTGGCACAAGCTGCGGTACTACTTCGAGACTCATCCAGTCACCGTGGTCTCCTCTTTCCCCTTGGGAGAGATTGTACACAATCAGGATGTCTCGGGTAGAATAGCTAAATGGTCTGTAGAGCTCAAGGGTGAAGCTCTCACCTACGCGCCACGGAAGGCGATAAAATCGCAGGTCTCGGCGGATTTCGTGGCTGAGTGGACCGACATTCAGCTTCCCACACCTGAGATCCAAGCTGAGTGCTAGACCATGTACTTTGATGAAAACGAGTGCAGGTACGGGCCTGCTCTTTGTTTCACCCCTTGGAGAACATATGCGATACCTGGTATGCTTGCACTTCCCCGCGTCGAACAACATGGCGCAGTACGAGGCCTTTCTCAGCGGCCTACGCATCGCCATCGAGCTCGGCATCAAGCGCCATGATATACGGGGAGATTCTCAACTGGTCATAGACCCGATGATGAAAGACGCGAGCTGCCATGATGAGAAGATGGAAGTGTACTACGCCGCGGTGCGCAAGCTTGAGGATAAGTTCTTTGGCTTCGAGCTCAATCACATTGCGCGCAAGTACAACGAGGAGGCAGATGAGCTGGCCAAGATCGCTTCGGGGCGAATCACCGTTCCCGAATATGATACCTGCGACCTCACCGAGCCCTCAAATCGACCTCAACAAGCCCGCCAAAGTTTACGGCAAGGCCTCCCTCGAAGGCCCAGAGCCCATGGGCGAGGACCCTTGAGCAGGGAACTCGAGACCTCGGGACCTCGAAGGGTCCCGTGGACGGCCGGCGATGGAGATCGACGAGCTCTCGCCCCTCCACGGGGCCGCGTGGCGTGAATATCTCGCTGGCTCGATCGGGGTGTTGCCCCGGATCGGCGAGGCAAGACGGATCGCCCGGGAAGGCCAAGTCCTTTGTCGTCGATGGCGGTGGCGGCAGTACAAAGCGCGGCGCCTCGAGGATCATGCAGCGGTGCATCTCCATCCTTGAGGGCCGGGAGTTGATTCAAGACGTCCTCACCGGCAGTGCGCCACGCCGCTCGCGCACCCTCGTGAACAGGCGTTCGCCGGCGCTTCTCTTGCAGCCAGCGGCCGACGCCGTGCGGTCGCACCTGCGAAGGTGACAATACTACTCGCGCAAGACTCACCTCCCGGCTCACACGCTGCAGACCATCCCCATCACTTGGCCTTTCACCGTATGGGGACTGGACATGGTCGGGCCCTTGCGAAAGGCGCCGGGGGCTTCACCCGCGTCTTGGTGGCCATTGACAAGTTCTCAAAGTGGATTGAGGTCTCGCCCATCGCAGCCTCGGTGCGAGTAGGCGTGCTATTCTTGACGGACATCGTCCACCGGTTTGGGGTACCCAACTCCATCATAATGAACAACCACTTTCGGTTCACGGTAAGAAATTCACAGATTACGCGTCGGCTACCACATCGCGTGGATTGGTGGCCGTACACACCCAGACTAACGGCCAAATAGAGCGTGCCAACGGCATGATTTTGCAAGGCCTAAAGCCAAGGATCTTCAACAAGCTCAACCAGTTTGGCCGGAAATGGATCCAGGAGCTGACGTCGGTCGTTTGGAGCCTCAGGAACACCCCAAGTAGAGCCACTGGTTTCACCCCATTCTTCCTGGTCTATGGCGCCGGGGCCGTCCTCCCCACAGACTTGGACTACGGGTCCCCAAGGGTCAAAGCCTACCAAGTGGAGCAGAACCAGCAAGGTCGCAAACACTCGCTAGACTGTATCGACGAGGCCCGCAATGTGGCGATCCTAGACTCAGAGAAGTACCAACAATCCCTGTGGCGCTACCAAGCACGCAAGGTCCGGCCTCGAGACCTCAGCAAGGGAGACTTGGTACTCAGACTTCGATCGAAGAACGAGGGCCGTCACAAGCTCACGCTGTCATGGGAAGGGCCATACATCATTGCCGAGGTCCTCAAGCCTGACACGTACAAGCTCGCAAACGAGACGGGTGAAACCTTCACCAACGCTTGGAACATCCAACAGCTACGTCGCTTTTACCCTTAAAAGTTCCAAGTCATTTTGTACATATCTGACGCCCAAGTCAGTTGTATATACACTATGGTCATGAATAAAGATAAGGGAGACTCGGCTTTCTTCTGAAAAGCAAGTCCCCCTCGGGGGCTACTATGGGGGGCACCCCCCCTAAACAGTCCCATTTTTTCGCAAAACGCCTTTTCTTTCAAAAATGCTGAGCGTGTCAGGCCTCGGATGCTTAGAGAAACAGAAGCAGGGCACGAGTAACTAAAGGTTAAAGTCGGATGAGTCCGGGACCACCTACGCCTCCAGCAGGATATGGCCTCTCTCTCTCACCACTTTACCCTCAGGTTACTCACGAGAGCGATCGATCCCGGCCGAAGTTTACCTAAGCAACGAGGAAGGTGCAACAGCATACACGAACGAGTCGCACATAAGTTTACGAACTTAAAAGATGATTTGTTCATTTACAAGAGTCACTCGGCTCGAATCCCAGTCACGACCTAAGGGCTTCTATGCCTGGCTTCTTTCAGGGCCCAAGGGGGCTTGCGGCGGTAGCGTCCGGGAAGAGGTCCTCCTCGAACATGACGGCAAGATTGGCGGCAGCATCAGCAGCGGCAGCATCAGCTTGGTCCATGGCGGCGTTCACCCCATCGTCGTCGAGGTCATCCGCAACGACGTATCCTGTAGCCAATGCTGCGTGATCGACAATATAATGTGCTGACACCACGCCGAGGGTCTTACGGGCGCCAAGGCGGCGCCCTTGGCGCTCGGCGACACACGGCTCGAGCCACAGGCGGCTCGCCGAAGCTCCCGGCGAGCCGACGCCCTCCTCGATGTCCTGGCACACTTCGAGAGCCGCCCGCTCCAGGGCCTCGAACTCCTGCAGAGATGAGGTGTAGGTAGCTTGGAGCTCTTCTGCCTGCGTCAGTGACTCCCCCAAGGCCTTCCGCAGCCCTCAAACAAGGAAAGGCACGTCAAGAGCGGATCTTGATGAACCTGAACGACTAAGGACTCGGGGGCTGCAACTTACCCTCAGTCTGCTTCTTCTCCGTCTCGAGCTCCATACGCACGGTCCCAGCCTCTTGCTGCAACTGCAGGATCGAGGCGTCCTTCTCCTCAACGATGGCTTTGAAGGGTCTCGGTGGTAGCACTCTCCCGAACCAGCGGCCGGGTCAGTAGCTCGGCCGCCACTTGCCGGAGCTGGACCTGTGTGTTCGCCACCGCCACCTCCGTGTCCCGCCGTTGGAGTGTAGACCTGGCCTCCTCAAGTGCCATGCGCTCTTGCTGGAGCTGGGATTGCGCCTCCTCACGTGTCGTGCGCTCCTGCTGGAGCATGGACCTGGCCTCCTCAAGAGCTGCGCACTCCTATTGAAGCTGGGCCTGCGCCTCCTCGCCCGCCGCTCGCTCCTGTTGGAGCTGGCCCTCGACCCCCGAGAGCACCTCACTCTTCTCCCGCAGAGCAGCACCCAGCTTCTCGACCTCCTGGGTCCTTTGCTAGGCCTGGGTCTGCCAGGACCTCGCTCCCTCGAGGGTCGCACGGTCCTACTAAAGTTGAGCCCGCGCCTCGGTGAGGGTCGTCTCCCTCTGCGCAAGCAAGGACTGGGCCTCGGCATGCACCGCGTGTGCCTTCCGAAGCTCTTCGTTCGCCGCCACAAGTGCCTCCTCCTTCCCTTGGAGAGCGACGTTCAGCCCCTCGGCCTCCTTGGCCCTCTGCGCCGCCACAGCCCGCTGGGTGTCACGTTCCTCCTCCGCGCGGAGGAGGTGTACTCGAGCCAGCCGTTCTCCGTCCGTAGTGCCTCCACCATCGCGTCCAGCACGTCGTACTGTGTCCGAAACCAGTCGACCTCGGAGCACAGTTTAGTAATATAGGCGATTTTCTCACCCGCCTGCCTCTGCAGCTCCTGCAGATTGGGGGGAGAGGAAAGAAAGAAAGTCGAATGAAGAGCGCCCGAACAACAAAAAGAGAACTAAGCGGCTCTCGAACAAATACACTTACCCGAAAGACCTGGAGCGATCTGCCCCTGTGGATCTGGAGGGTGGCGGTGAGGGTGTTCTACAGGGAGGAGCCAAGGCCGTTGAACTCCTACCACAGATCCCTCTCCGACCTCGCCTCTTCCACCAGGCTCGGTGGAACCCTGGGGAGATTGAGCCTCAGCTCCCACTACGGTGCCCCGGCGCTGGTCGTTGGGACACAGTTGTCGGACGTCGGCAGCCCGGCGCCAGTGATCAACCCGCGGCAACACACTGTCGGGCGCACCACCGTACCTCGGGCACGCGGACCGGGGGCTGGTGCGCCGCCATCGCTTGACCCCGGTAGTGAATCCCATCGATATGAGCCGTGCCCTTCCCACGGCTCTCCATCTCCCGACTCGCGGCACGGGCCTGCTCCCACCCTCGCGGGGTCCCTCGAACCACCGCCGCGCGGAGGGTTTCCGCCGCCACCTCCTCTCGCCACTGCGGCCCCGTGGCCGCAGCCTCTACTCGCGACACCTTACCCGTCACCGCCCGTACGCCATCAGCGACGGCCGCCGAATGAGGCCTCGTCGTGCGTGGTGCGTACTGCGCCCCCACCTTGAGCGCCTTAACGGGCGCGAGACCGGGGATGGCGGGCGCCGCGCTGGCGAAAACAGAAGGGAAGGGTCAGTGAACTAACCTGCGATATCAAGAACACGGAGAGTGGAACACAACTCGCCGCAGGCCGGAGACGCGCTGCTTGTGCTTCCTCGAGGGATCCGGGGGCGCCGCCCCTGACCCGGCAGGCACCCTCGACGATGCGCCCACGTCAAGGGGCATCGTGCTCGCCTCGGGGGTAGGCGCAAAGAGGGCCTCCTCGTCCCTCGGTGACGGGGCCGGCGCTCCCTCCCACCTGTCAGAAATGGTCCGCTCCCCGTCGCTGTCCTCCTCGTCCGAATCCGTGTTTATCGGCTCCGGCGGGGGGAAGAGACCCTGCTGCTCTCGCATCCAGTACTCCTCATTGTACGCTTCCACGCACTCCTGCTTCCTCGTCTTCTGTTCCCTCGCCCAGTCCGCCTTGTCTTTCTGCCTTTGTTGCCTAGCACGATTGGCGGCGTGCGACCTAGGCGTAGGCAGGTCTGACGAGGCAACGTCGAGGCGAACTCCCTGTCACCGTGACTGCCATTAGAACAAATACAGGGACAAAGCGGGCGAAACGGGAAATTGAATCTCACCAACTCACGATGGCTCGGATCCGGGAGCATCGCGAACGACCACAGGTCGTCGTCGCTGTGAGCCACGGCCCTGAGGTTCACCGCGCGCCTCGCCCTCACGACCGCGTCGCAGGCGGCGGTTCTTCCGGCAGGCGCGCCACGGTGGGTGTCGTTCCCCATCGCGAAGATGGGGAGCGCCCTCTCCATGAGGGGATCACCCGTCGGAGGTGGGAGTTTGCGATGACGGCCGCCACGGTCAGCCCAGCATCCGCCAACTCGCGCAGGGTGTCGATGAGGGGTTCGAGCTTCTTCTGCCTCACCGGAGGTGACACCCCGTGCCCTCTCCGTTAACACCTTCCCGGTGTACGATGGGAGCCCGGCGCCGTCGTTGTGCAGGTAGAACCACCCCTTCTCCCGGTCAGAGTTGTTTGACGTCATGGTGCAGGGGAGGTACAGGTGCTTCCTGGAGTCGCGCACCGCAAACGTAAGACCGCCGGTGCAGACGGCCCTGCGCGTCCTCCTCTCTCCCGTGGCGAGTGTGTGGAGCTCGCCTCGAAAGAGATGGATCCACATATCCCAGTGCGCCTCGATTCCTAAGAATCCCTTGTAGACGGCGACGAAGGAAGCCGCTTGCGAGATGGCATTGGGGGCGAAGTTATGAAGCTCCACCCCATAGTGGTAGCACAACCCCCGCATAAACTTGCTTGTGGGGGCGTTGAATCCGCGCTCGTGCAGCCGCATGAAGCTCACGACATAACCGGGTGGTGGAGATGGGTCCCGGTGCAACGACGGTGGGATCATCCATGCCGGGTTCGCCTCATCGCCGACCGGTGCCAACTGACCACCAAGAACCAGCCCCTCCATGGCCTGCTGATCCACCAACGATCGGGGCCACGGTGCACCCTCCAACACTCTGATCGTGGCCATGGCCGGAGGACGCAAGGTGGGTGCCGAGGCGGCGGAGCGGGTGTCTGCCGCACGGATGCAGGCGGCGGAGGCGCCTGCGACGGAGAAGGCAAGGAAGAAGGGGCGCTTGCGAATGGCTAAGGTGAGGAACTCCCCGCATCCTCTGCTTTTATAGAGTAAGGAGCGGATGGACTCCCCGGCGGCGAGGCGGGCAATTGCAGTTAATGCGGTGGGTGCCGCCCGTCGCTGACGGCCGGGCCCCACCACCCCGAAGCCGCCGCGTGCGTGCGCGTGCAGAATAATTACCACACGGTAAACCAAGGGTCACAACGCCCTGTCCTTTCACCTTCACACGTTGCCCATGTCGTTTCACCTAAAAAGGCGCGCCCACCTCGCCTGCTCCGTGCCACATCAGCCACGACCGAGCGGGTGCGGCAACCAACCGCCCCGCGACCGAATTCCAAGCGCCCGAGGATTCCTTCTCATATAAGGAAAGCCCCAGGAACCCTTAGACCAGGGATCCGAGGTCCAGCCCCTCGAAGGGGTACAACGGGCGCCCCAGTCCGAGGCGGTTAAGGTCACAAGGCCGCAATTTATCGAACACACCCTTGGGAGCGAACTCGAGGGGGACCCAAGGCTTAGGCTCCTGGGTCATTATTGATCAGCGGCTCGAGGCCCGACCCGCTGAGGGTTCGACGGGTGCCGCAGATACCCCTCGACGTGGGGAGATACTGATCAGTGGTCCAAGGCTTAGCTCGACAGCGGTTCGACAAGCGCCACAGATCCACCGAGACGGGAGCACTCGACGCCCGCCGCCCTGCGATCGAGTGCAGGGGCTGAACCTCGAAGGGTTGGAACAGGCACCCTAGATTAGCAGTCGAGAATGATCGGCAATCGAGCCTGTCCCGACGCAGTTCGGGCGCCTTCGTGTTCGAGGCCAGGACAAGGGCAGCCAATCGAGGGATCCCATCGAGGGAGTGCTTCCGCGCCCTCGACCCCAATCGAACGGGACCGATCCCTTCTTGGCAAACCTTTGCAAGTGCTTACATGGACGTGTCTCCGGACCATGAGCCGGCCCCTATCGAACGAGTCACGGACGTCCACTTGAACTATCCGTTAACAGCTCGCCGAGGCATCCGTGGCTCGCCACCCGCTCGAGGGTAGCACGGATCGCCTCACCCCTCCTCCCTGCGGAAGGGCGGCGAGGGTCGTAATAACAAAGTCGAGAGCTTTACTTGATCGTTCCTGATTGGGCCAGGGCTCGGGGGCTCCTCGCACCACGACCACCCCGATGATCACCTTGCATAGCCTTATTAATCCATGGAGGGTTGAGCCCCGAACAAACAGGCGAACCTGCCCGAAACGTCTTGGGTAAACTCGACGCCTCCCCACCTGCATAGATTGCCGATGCCGGCTGAAATACCGCCGAGGCCGGCTGAAACAAACGCAAGGAGGGCCCGTCACCCGACGCTTTCAACGCCTGCACGAGTGCTCGCACTCCTGCAGGGCTTCGAACTCTTACACCCGCAGGTGCGCTTCGCCGCCGTAAAGGCATGCATGATCAAAAGGGAAAGTCCCACACATAGCATCTGAGGACGTCACCTCAGGACCTGCATCCTTTGTCGGAATGGTTCACGTTCTGGCAAGGGCTCGGGGCTACTGTCAGGGATGGTCATTAGGGGTCCCCTAACAAAGGGGATAATCACCCTCGTCAAACGAAAATTACGTACGGACTAATCTCTAAATCCAAAAAACATGGGACGCCGCAGGCCCACAGCTTGCTACGGCCCAGTGGCGGCCCTCATCAAGAAGGCCAACTTGTGCGCCCCGTTCCCCGCCTCGCTCGAGGTCCCGGCCCCTCGGCGGTTCCGCCTCGCTCGAGGCTCAACCCCCTCGGCGGACAACTCTCCAGCGCCGAGGCCATCCCTCGACCAGCGGTATCCCGCCCCGCCTCTCCTCTGACAACGACATTTAATGCCCAGATCTATGGCGGGACATCCAAGTCAAAAGCAAATCCGCCTCCACGCCGCGCGGCTGACACAGCCTGGGCGCCTAACACCACCACTGTGCAACCTAACCCGTCACTGTGTGGACACTCCACCACAGTGCGGTGTCTTTGCGGCTGTATGGACAGTCCGGCGTCATTCCACACCACTGTGCCACCTGCTCCCGTCCTCCCCAGCAGCGAGGCCCTCGAACGGGCATGGGGGTACCAATGAAACACGTATCGACCGCGTGCTAGGACGCGTGATGACCGGCGCTGTCGTATGGATGGTGTGCGCTGCATCTCCTCCGCCAACTCCAGCATCACACGGCCATCCACGCGCTGTCGTCCATCCAACCATGCAGCCATCCCGGGCTGTGCCACTGCCTGTACAGCGTGGTGAGCATGCGGACAGGCGGTGATGTCCACGACCCTCTGACGACAAATCTCGTCCTCCCTCCGGTGACCGGACCCCTGGGTTAGCAGGAGCATCCTCAAGTCATGACTGACAAAAGCAGAGCTACCGTGCCGCGCGAGCTCTCCATCAAATTGCGCTGGGAGCCAAAACGTGCTGGGACAAGACCGCCGGCGCCATACCTATTAGTACACAGCCACTGTACCGACCGCTATGTGGTCCCACTGTAATTGCTCTCCCTTGGCCTATAAAAGGGAGAGGTAGACGCCCCTACGCGGGCACGCCCATTCACACACACACACACACTCACTCGCTCACAGCACATCATCCTGTTCCCGATATCGGCACTTGCCTCAATCATCGTAGCTGGGACTTGGGGGAATTTCCTCCTCTCCCGCCTTGCTTGTAGCCCCCCTCTACAGGCAGCCCCGGTGCAAGTTAATACAAGTGCGCAAGCACACCCTGCTGGACATACAGCCGCGTGGCCGGAACCAGGATAAACCCTGTCTCCCTTAGCTTAGCACTAGTTGGTGCCGGTGCTAATCCGGACACCAACAAGTTGCTTGTTCATCTGTTCACAAAAAACAATTATAAGTAAACCAAAAGAACATTTCACTTGTGCTCAGAAAGAATAAGTTATCCACTAATTACCTTTTGCATCTTTGATGGTGGGAAGTTGACCTCATCAAATGTGTCATCAAATTCATTAAGCCTTCTCATGTTACTTGTTTCAGGGTCCCCAAAAGTATAGTCACCTTCTCTTTTTCATCTTTACTGCATATTGTCATCAAATATGAATTAGAAAAACATAGAGTAAGAACACATATTATTAAATAGAGTAAGAAAAATAGTACTCAGCAGCATCACCCATAGGAAAAATAGTACTCAACATGCAACACTCACAAGAAAAAGACAGTACTCAGCATGCAACACTCATAGGAAACGACAGTACTCAACATGAAACACTCATAGGAAAAAGATAGTACTGCAGCATGCAACACTTACTGGAAAACATAATATACCTTAGCAGATCAACAGTGATTCCATCAATATCATTTCTAATCCAATTTTCATCCTCATCATGTAGACTAGGTATAACATCCATCAAATTTTCAGCTGGTAAACTTAGAGATTCTTGGGGATAATACACATCATCTTCATCAATCCTAGCATCCATATCAAAATAGTCCCTTGGAGTTGCATCAACCACAGCATGCCAATCAATATCAATAGGATCTTTGACATAATAAACCTGGGTAGCTTGGGATGCTAAGATGAAAGGCTCATCAAATATATCACAACCACTATTAAGTAAATGGTTGAAATTCACTTGTGTTATCCCAAATTTGTCCTTCCGAACTCCTCTACCTTGATGTACACTGTCAACCCAATCACACTTAAATAACACCACATGTCCTATATTTGAGTAATTTAGTTCAACTATTTCTATGATGCGACCATAATAAAAAAACATCTCCAACAGATGGGTTGTTATCTTTTGAACTTGAGAAACTAGATGTTTTTGCAACAAGTGCCACAACATCACATTGGGTGGCTTTGCCTTCAGCATAGGTCCTTGTGTGGAAAGTGAACTCATTTATTGAGTAGCTGTTGTACTTCTTTACCATCATATAAGTCTTCTGCGCTAAGATTTTTACTTCATCGGGGACCTCATTACCCCTATCAATAAGGCTTTGAACCTAAAAATGTAATGTTGTCAGTATGATGTAGTATCCTAATTGTGCAAAATCGATCAAAAGCACTTACATGGTCCGAAAACAAAGTGTGGAATGTGTTGTGATGGGCACGTTTGACATCACACTTATTTTTGTGCTTATTGGCATACAGAACATTGATATGTTTCCTACAAGGAAACAAATAGAGAATTAAGCTCCTATATTGTTATAGATAGCATGCATGGAGGGAACCTTGCCTCTTTTATAACCTGACAAAACATCCTCTTCTCTTGTGCAATCAAAGAGTGTAGTGCAGCAGGAAAGTAGGATTTACTCCCATCTGTTTGTGGATGAAGGTCTGGACGTATGCCCATTTCTTGGAGGTCAAGACGGGAATTCAAATTATCCTTTGATTTTTTATCAACAGCAAGCAGGGTATTAGTTACATTACCAAAGACATTTTTCTCTATATGCATGACATCTAGATTGTGACGCACAAGAAGTGTCTCCTAGTATGGCAATTGAAACAAGCAACATCTCTTTTTGAATACTTTTGACACCCTACTCACATTTGGAACCACATCCTTAGCCTCATTACTCCTATTCCTCTTGCCCTTCTTATCATCATTAGTATTCTGTAGTTTCCCATATACAGTGACCATGTCTTTTGTCATTTTGGATATCTCTTGGCCTGAAAGTTGAATAGGAGCCTCACGTAAGTCTTGAGTGCCATCAAATAGACGAGATTGAAATCTGAACTTGTGATCAGCATCTAAGAATCTACGGTGGCCCATGAAACATGTTTTGTGACCGTGTTGCAACCGAAGTGAACTTGTGTCAGTGAGACAGTGGGCACATGCTGCTATACTTTCCCCCGATAACATTCCCCGTCCTGGCCAATCACTTATTGTCCAAAGTAGCGCAGCACGTAAGCAGAACTTCCGATAACAAGAAACATCATAAGTCATCACCCCATCTTTCCATAACTCAAGAAGATCATCAATTGTTAACTACATATAGACATCTATGTCCTTCCCTGGACCCTTTTTTACCCGGTACAAGAACAGAGAGAATAAAATTCGATTGCTTCATGCAAACCCATGGAGGAACATTGTATGGAATCAAAATGATAGGCCATGTTCTATAAGACACAATCATGTTACCAAAAGGGTTGAATCCATCTGTTGCCAAACCAAGCCTAACATTGCAAACCTCTGATCCAAACTCCTTGAGGTGCGTGGCATCAAAGTTCTTCCATGCTGGAGAGTCTGCTGGGTGCCGTAGCAAGCCATCCTCTGTGCGCTCTGCGCTATGCCACCTCATGTAATTTGCTGTTTTAGAAGACATGAATAACCTTTGAAGCCTCTTCTTCAATGGGAAATGGTGAATAACCTTTGCAGGTACTCTGTAGACACGTCTTCCATCATCTCCACCTTTCACACTCTTCCATCTACTTGATTTACACACTGGACATGACTTAGCATTGGCATACTTTCCCCTGAACAGTACGCAATCATTCATGCAAGCGTCGATGCACTCATAACCTATTCCAATAGCCTTCACAAATTTCTAGGCCTCATAAAAGTTCTTTGGCAAGACCTCACCCTCTGGAAGTGCTTCCTTAATCAAAGATAGAAGGTCATCAAAGCACCCATTGCTTATGCCCCACAGATTCTTCAAGTGTAGAAGCCTAACAAGAAATTGCAGCTTTGAAAATCTCTTGCAGCACAGATACAATTGTTGGCTTCCATCATTGACTAACTTATAGTATGCTTCAACATCAACATCTGGTTCATCATCTCCCTCTTCCGCACCTAAAGCACCAGCATCATACATCCCGAAACCCTCCATGAGCATTTGGTCCATCGCATCACCCCCATCGTTACCTTCTTCTGATTGTGAGCTAGAGGAAACATTTGGCATCGTTGCCTCTCCATGAAGAATCCATGATTTATATCCATCTATGAAACCCACAGAAATTAAATGATCTCGAACATCATCTGCCCCTAACCAGTAATTATTTCCGCAATTCACACAAGGACAAAGTATCCTATTCTGTTGTGCTGATGTCGAAAAGGCAAGTTGTATAAAATTACTAAGTCCATCATACTCAACTGACCACCTAGTATGCAATTATGATGTGTGAAGGTCAAAACTATACTCAAATAAACTTGAATCAGCGAAGCACTATCTAACTTGTTACCTAGGTGCTCTCAGCCAACTCTTGTCCATAATGTGTAAGTGTCACTATAGGTAGCGTTCAAGTGCTGCATAGGAGAACACCTCATAAGACTAAATAAATTATACTCCTGCACATATGGCTTTATGGACTGAATATATACATAGATAGACCATAGATAGATGATGCTATTGTCTATATAACTAGAACACGTCCTAAGCTTGTAGTATCTCTATAATTAGAACATACTATCACAATTCCACACAGAGATATCATCATACAAAGTAATATGTAGTCCTGTTATACGACTGCATATACGACATAATTGAAAAGATTTAAAAGGTGTTGCACAGGTCTGAACAAATTTTGTCCTGGTCTGAAATTCATCCATGAAAAAATCATGACTATATTGTTGTTGGAGGTCTAGTCTAATTGATCAATATATCGAGATCTCTGTAGAAAAGATCCATGAATTTTGACTATTGCTGGGTATCGAGATCAATATATCGAGAAGCTGCTAACAATTCTTTAAAATTCAGAGACCAGTTTGTGCAGCAAAAAATATGAGATATTTATAGAAGGCATATGGGGGTGATGCGATGGACCAAATGCTCATCGTTACCCCCATGAAGTTTGGCTTACACACATCAGAAAGGCATATGAGAAAAATATGTCTCCTAAATCATGGCCCACAATCATACACCTGAATCGTGAGATCTAACACTACAATTGTAACCCAAGCTGAAATTGCCATGATCAATTAACATGCACAATTAAATAATTTCTTATAGGGACTAGTCATAGATCGATGGTAACAAACAAATTCAATTGAGTAGGGCATATTGAGACAAATCAAGTTTAATCGAACAAATTGGCTACAATTTCAAATCAAGGATTCACTCAACTGGAGATTCACAGTGCATGAGTGGGCAGAGTGGCTATGAGGATTTACCTCGATATTCTGGAGCTGTCTGGTTGTGGTTGTAGACACTAGTGGCGTAGAAGCTTGGGGAGGAAAAATTGAGGGGCTCGACAACGAAGGCAGGGTCGAACCAGGACCGAAGGTGGAGGAGCGCTTGAGGATCTCGGCGCACACGGCGTATAAGCTCGACGACTGCAGGACCTCGTTGACAGATACGGCAGAGGAGATGGCGAGCTTCGCTGCAGCAGCCGTGATGGGGAGACCGACGGCGTCGGGGACGGAAAGGGCGAGGCCGATGGCGAGGGCGACGGTGTCGGCGTCGGGGACGGCGAGGGCGATGGGAAGGGCGACGATGTCTGCTCCGGCGGGATAGGGAGGTTGGGCGGTGGCGTCAGCTGATGTAGGAGATCCCCGTCGGCGAGGTCGCAAACCCTAGCGGTTGCGCTCGGGGCGTTGGGGAGGCGGCGACCGGCTGCGCGATGGGGAGGGGGCTGAGATTTTTTTTTGAGATCGGGCTGTGGAGAGGATCGATTGGGATGGGTTGATTCTATGGCATAGGCAACATGTTGGGTTGGGGGTGTTTGTAGAAAATTGGAGTAATGCCAGGGTCTTTTATGCCTAAAGGACAACCATTCGAAGGCATTCCTGAGAAAATGCCTCTATGTTTAGAAGGCATTTTGCAAAACACCCCCAAATAGTATATGTATTTAGGCGTTTTTCAGTTTTGCCTCCAAATATAATATTTTCAGTGGCGATTTTAGAAAAGCGCCTTTATGCAACAAGTAATTAAGGCATTTTAAGAAATTGCATTTAAGAAAATGCCTTCAAATCCGGGTTGTGTTGTAGTGTTAGGCTCATTCTGAATCCACTGGCTGAAGGTCTTCACAGCACACCCTCTTCTCCGCCTAATTTGAGGGTCATCTAATCCCACGTCCTCGAGGCGGCTCTGGCAGTTCGAGATTCAGCATCTTTGCTAGCTCCTCTGATGTCTTCTTTGTGAGGTCATCTAATTTCTTCCAAATGGCATCGAACTTCTTCTGTTGAGTCTGCTCACACAACCGCTTAAACAATTTAGACAGGCCCTTGTTCTTGAACTGGCTGTGGAAGTTTGCTTTCATGTGCCTAGTGCACCACCTGCTCTTAACATCTGGCCACAATGGAACTCTGTAACGCTCTTGGCTGCCATCTTTTATGTCATTCATTGCTTGCAAAATATCTTTGTGCCTGTCGTGTATGACACACACGTTCTGCACATCCTGCACCACCATATTCTTCAACCTCTCAAGGAACCAGTACCAACTGTCACCGTTCTCCCCCTCCACAAATGCAATAGCCAAGGAAGTGGATTGTTATTCACCGGCTGCCTAGCAACCGGGATTGTTCCTTTGTATTTCCCTGTGAGAAAAGTGTCATATATGCAAAGGACCGGTCGACAAAGTTTGAAAGCCTCAATGCAGGCACCCAATGCCAAGAATGACCGCTGAAGCACACGCTTGCCTGGTTTCTGCTGGCAAGGATAATCCTTGATATCATAGTAGCTGCCAAGATTCATCTGAACTATTGTGTGCAGCAAGCTAGGCAAATTGTGGTAGGATGCTTCATAAGTACCCCACCTATGCTCCAAGACCTTCTTCTTTGCATTGTATGTCTTACCGTAACTGATGGTGTACCCAAATTTTTTCTCAATTGCACCGATAATAGCCTTCGGCTCATAAGAAGTACATTTCACAATGGTAGGGTACATGTGGTTTGTAACAAAATCGGCTGAAATGTTTCGGTGCCTTGCATCAATCCGATCAAGGGTACATGTGTGAGGCACCACTTCTCTGACCTCTATGTAATGACCCCACTTGCCCCTATATGCATACACTCGAAAAGCATAATCATGCTTCTTACATTGCACTTCATATATCTTCGGAGAGCTCTTCACTACCCGCGAACTCTGCATGCGAGTCAAGGTGGATCCTTTGCTTGATGCATCCTTCACATGTCTGATCTTGGGGTACATGGCGCCCACTATAACCTCATTCTCAGTGTACTCCCATGGCACATTCTCACCATGACTAACAATACCAGTGAAATCGTAGTCCCGCCTGCCCCTCATACTCATCATTATAATCATCATCCGAGGAGTCCTCTTCTAATGCACGTTCGTCGTCTTCTAACTCTCTCTCGTACTATCTCATCACCTCTGAGTTTGCTTCTCCCTCATCAACAAAACCAGTGAAAACATAATCTCTGAATGTGTCATCACTTCCCGAATCACCTTCTTCCTCCTCTTGTTGTTCCCCTACACCTTCCACGCCTTCCAGCTCGTGCACATCCTCAGCTTCCTTATGCACTTGACTGCTAGACCACCCTTCTGGAAAACTAGGACAAACAAAATCACGGGCAAACCAACTCAGTATGCATTTTTGATATAACTCCTCAATTGTGGAGTCCCTTGAAGTGGCACGAGCTCCCAATACACATGATCACTTCTGTTCATTAGTGTCATTACCGACAGGCATTGGTGCTCTGAATCTACTTAAAATGCCTTGCACAGCCAGTTGGTTATACCCTCCCAAGTTCTATCTATTGCTCTTTTAACATTTTTCTCAACTGAACTAAAATTTGACAAGTCAACTTCTTGTGGACCATATATACTTTCTCCAGATCCATAATACAATTGGATTGTAACTGTCTCTGACATGTCTGATTCATAATAAAAAGCAATAACAGCTATCAAATACTACATCCAAGGCCCACAGCGGTTAGAGCCTGCAGCCGCCGCACCCCACGACGTTTTGACCACGGCGGCTGGCCTTGCAGCCCGTACTCCCCGGAGCGGCTGACCAAACTGCCGTAGCGCACGGCGGTTGCCTCTGCAACCGCCGTGAGCTCTGGCGCTGCCCGTCGTGGCGGTTGTTGGTTAGTTTTGGTAAAACTTGAAACGGTAGTATATTTTTGCAAAATGAAAAAAATAAATTAAAAAAAAATCCAATCCTAACATCCAAATGGATTTCTACATTCCTCTAAAAAATGGATTTCTACATATTGCTAAAAAAATGGATTTCTACATATTTATCGGCATATCGCCACCACATTTTGAGTGACACGTCAAAAATTGAAAGTTAGAGGGAAAAGGAGAAATGACCGGTACAACACTAACCTCAATTGCGCCGATCACCAAAACAGCCAATCAACCTAGTGGATTCAAAAAAATATATATTTAGAGTTGCCTATATTACTGGATAAACTGTAAAAGTGAAGACCTATTATATTTCACACAAGACAAGCAATTGCAGACCGTACCACCTCTCACAGAACACGTTTCTCAATGCAAAAAATTTACCACTTTTACCAAAAATTTCACCAACTAAACGGTGCTTGTAGGTGAGTATGCCAAAAGTCAACAAATTTTCAGCTAGAGAAAACGGCACTTGCCATTGGAGCTCGAGGAAGAACCTGCGCGCTGAGGAAATTTCTGAGTGCCTTGATATCCCAACCTCGCGCCAACGACGTGAGCTAGGCATTCCACCCATGCAATGCAATGTCGAAACCAAATTTTCCAGAAGACCTGACCTGACGTGCGGTGATTTGTTAATGGACAGAATAGGTTCCTTGTTTTTTCCTGATTATGACCCTACTCTACGGTCTTGGATTATATCAAAAGTCAAGTAAGTAGGAATCGATACTTTTCTCAAATTGTAGACCGTTGATTTTTTTACATATTTTTTGCTACATATATAAATATTTCCTGAACTAATTTTGTTGTCCTACACGTCATATATTTAAGGACGGAGGAAGTATAAATTATGTCAAAATTCAAGTAGATAAGAAAGTCAAAATAACATAATTTAGTGCGAAGGGGTATTTTTGTTTTACTATTTAACTGTTCAAACTGTAAAACCGCGTCCAATAAACTTACCACGTAACTGTTTTACCTGGCATGTTACGATGTTAACATGGAGTTCTTACTTACATGACATGCCGATTCATTCTATATTATCTAGTACTAAAAAAATTATAGTTGGTAATCTTCCAGGTTCGAACTCTCAATTTGACACGTCCACATAAATTCTTAATTATATTCTTTAGAATCTATTCTATTAATTAACTAGAACCATTCTCTTAGTAGTAAATGATATACCTGTCGACACGAAGACAACAGTGGTAACTTTTTTAATTTCAAGATTTGCCAATTTGGTTTTGCACCAGGCCACAAACGATTTGTGCTGACACTTGCAAATTAGTGTGCTGGCGGGTGCAATTGGCAATCGCCAGCACTGTGGTTTGCAGGGGCGCCGGTTCATCACCCGCCAGCGGTAACATAACAGTGCTGGCGGGCAACATAAGGAACCGCCAGCAGAAATGGGGACGATTTCTGCTGGCGGTTGCCATATGTTGCCCGCCAGCACTGTGCCTCTTAATAAAACCCGACAGCTTCTTCTTCCCCAGCTACCTTCCATTGGAGCTTTGCCCGAGAGGAGCTCGGGAAAAGCTCCAAAAACACCCAATCTATGGGGGGAAGGTTTTGCACTTGATTTCCTTGGAGGAGGTGGCTATATAAGGTGAGTTTGTGCTATTCCAACCTTCTTTTTTACCTTTTATCCATCATTTCTAGCTTCATTATAGATTTAGCTCTCTAGATCTAGGGTTTGCTAGCTAGGGGAGAGAGAGGAGTGAAGAGTGAGAAAATTAATTGTAGATTATTTTTTAAGTAGATTGTTATGCAGATTAATTGTAGATTCGCTATGTTTGTCATTAATATAATTAGTTTAATTAAATAAAAAAGAGAGAGGAGTGAAAAGAGAGAAAATTAATTGTAGATTATTTTTTAAGTATAGTGTTATGCAGATTAATTGTAGATTCGCTATGTTTGTCATTAATATAATTAGTTTCATTAAATAAAAGGTAGAATTGAGTTTTTAATTATTGTGACTCATTTATTAATACTATATGATTAAATTAGTTTCTAAAATGTAGAATTTTTTCATAGGTTGTTTAACATGGATCACAGAGCATAGATGTATGGCATACAGAGACATTCTTCTACATTCATGACAGAGTTATCAAAGTTTCTCGAGGTTGTGAAGAAGCACGCTCACATTTGCAAGTCAAAGCAAATACATTGTCTGTGTAGTGATTGTTGCAACAAACTTGTATGGGAGGATCCTAATGACATCAAGATGCATTTGATACAGCGAGGTTTTATGAAAGGATACACAACTTGGTCCCACCATGGTGAGGTAGTGTCTACTTTCAACAATGCAGACATTAGCACCAGGTATGATCAAGTGGGTGACGAAGATGAAAATGATCATGTCATGATGGATGATGCTTTTGACTGTGGAAATGAAAATGGTAATGAAACAGATACACCACAGGTGGACAATAAATGTGATGTTGATATGGAGGAAATGTTGCGCCACATTGAACCGGAGGTGTTGGTAGGGAGTGCTAAAGGGTTAGAAAATTTCGAGACACTTAAGAAGGCAGCAAAGGACCGTATGTATGAGGGTTGTGGGAAGGAGTGGACAGTGTTGCGTTTCATCCTCAATCTTCTGATTGTTAAGGCTAAATTCGGATGGTCTGACAATAGTTTTAACGAACTCCTTACTTTGTTGGCAAACCTGCTCCCAAAGTCTAACCTTGTGCCAAAAAACACATATGAAGCAAAGAAGATCATCAACCCATTGAAGATGCGGGTGCAAAGAATACATGCACGCAGGAACCATTGCATATTGTACCGCGGTGACTATGCAGAAATGAAGAAGTGTCCTAATTGTGAGGCTAGTCGTTACAAAAGTAATGCTGATTTCGACGCAGAACTTGTCGCTAGCACAAAAGGCGGGAAGAGGAAGAAGGGTGAAAAGAAAAGTGCAGGTGCTCAAGTGGGGGATGAGTCTAGTATTGGTACCACTGACACGACTAGTCAACGTAAAGTCCCTGCCTTGGTGATGTGGTATTTGCCGGTGGAGAACCGTCTAAAGCGATTGTTCTCGAACCCAAAGACCGCCAAACTAATGACTAGGCATGCCGATCGTCCAAAGAAGTCCGATGGGAAGCTTAGACATCCTTCTGATGCTCGCCAGTGGAGGACCTTTGATTCCGAGCATAAAGACTTTAGAGATGAAAAAAGAAATATATGGTTCGCGTTAAGTACAGATGGCATGAATCCATTTGGTGAAAGAAGAAGACGCAGCACAGACATGGCCAATCTTGATGACCATATACAACCTTCCCCCAAGAGAAAGTTCCTTTTGCTAACCATTATAATCCAAGGGCCGAAGCAACCTGGTATTGACATAGATGTTTTCCTGGAGCCATTGATGGAAGATATGGAGAAGTTTTGGAAATATGGGGTTGAGATGTGGGATGAGTACAGACAGGAGAAATTCACACTTTATGCAATTATCTTTGTTACCATTAATGATTACCCTGCCCTATTTTCTATGTTGGGTCAGATAAAAGAAAAAACAGCTTGTGTAGTTTGCGTTAATGGTACAATATCTGTGTACCTAAAAGGATCTACGAAGATAGTGTATATGGGGACCAGACGCTGGCAACTGAGGAGTCACAAGTACCGGAAGATGGCGGACTCTTTTGATGGAACGATTGAGGGAAATTCTGCCCCACAACCGGCCATGGGTAAAACCGTATTTGAAATGTGTCTGAAGGATTATCTATTTTAAATGTGGATTAATATGTGAGACTTATGTAGTATTATATGCTAGTTTGGATTATGTGGTTGATTGATAGACACATTTGAATTTGCCGGACAAATACAAATAAATACAGGTGAATTTGGCCTACAAATACGAATACTAATGAATACGGGTGAAATTGGCGGATAAATACAAATAATAAACAAATTCAGTAAAAACTAATGAGAAATGGAAAAACATAGTTCCTAGCGGGTGACTTAATCACCCGCCAGCACGTAAATGCTCAGGTCGGCGGGTGACTCCTCACCGCTAGCGAGAAAACCTCGTCTTTGGCGGGTGAGTTAAGGAGCCCGCCAGCACTAAGGTAAATGTCTGGCCGGCGGGTGGTTTAAAACGCCGACCACTGAGGTCCTCTGTGCTGGCGGTTGATGTAAAGCGCCCACCGATCGGCAGGTCCCGGCGCCCGCCAAGATCGAGGGTCATTTGTGCTGACTCTAAGTTGCTGGCGGTTGGTGCGCCCGCCAGCATAGAGGCGTTTTAGCCGTCAGCACAAATCTTTTCTGGCCTAGTGTTGGAGGTGCTCATACTCCTACGCGTATTTATGGTTTTATATAGCAGGCAAAACCATTTAGGGGCAGCCTTCACCAAGGAGTATCAGTTAATTCGCATAAACATGGTCCTTGAGAAATTTATTGAATACAATGCATATCCAGGTTTCTAGAAGAACATTTCTTTAGGTCTATTATTAAGAAATTAAAAATTAGAGTTAAGGTTTTTGCATTGGGTTGCTAACATTTTTTAGCAACTGATTTGTTTTTTGGCCTCTAGGTTGAAGAAAATGAAGAATCATGAACCACATAGTACAAAATAGGATTAGCCATGTTAAATAGATGAGGTAAGCCAGAAATTCTTGTTTAGTGGTGATAAAGCATCCTTAGGCCCTGTTTAGTTCCTCCAAAGTCCCCAAAATTTTCGCATTGCAGACCGTGTCACCTCTCACAGAACACGTTTCCCAATGCAAAAATTTTACCACTTTCACCAAAATTTTCATCAACTAAACGGTGCCTTAGCGATCATTGTAGCGTTTACTGCTAAAAAAGCTACAGCGGGGTGGCATTTGTACAAACTACAGAGTTTTGAAAAAAAAATATATCACTCCCTCCATCCTAAATTACATCATTTTGAGAGATATACGTAGGTACATAGTAAAAACTATTTATCTAGAAAAATCAAGACAAATCGTAATTTGGAACTGAAGAATGTTTAGGAGAAAAAAAATGCCGTGGGTAACACGCTGTGCCGTGGCGTTTTTGGGAAAGCACAATTGCATACTACAGCTGGCCTGGCGTTCGTCTGACTTGTCACTTGTGCAAATATCTATATATACTCCAAATACATTGCTATCCCTCTTCACAGCACGAATAACAGTAGAAACCTTTCGAAGTTCAGAAATGGCAGCAAGGTTATCCCTCCTCGTTCTCAATATCTCCTTCCTGATCACCGCTGCTCCGGCTTACTCCAACCGCCAAAGCATCCGTGCCACCATGACACGCACCGAGCCGGCCGTCAACCTAACGCTGGCAGCGCACAAGTCCCACCAACGGCTATCGATGCTCGCCGCCCGGCTTGCCGCCGCTGCCGATGGGGGGGCGCAGGCCCCGCTGCAGCTGGACGGCGGCGGCGGCGCCTATGACATGACCTTCTCCACCGGCACGCCGCCGCAGCAACTGTCGGCGCTCGCCGACACCGGCAGCGACCTCATCTGGGTCAAATGCGGCCCGTGCACCCAGTGCGTGCCGCAGGGCTCCCCTTCCTACTACCCCAACAGCTCATCGTCGTTCTCCAAGCTGCCGTGCTCCAGCGGCCTCTGCGGTAACCTGGAATCCCAGTCGCTCGCGAATTGCTCCGGTGGCGGCGCCGAGTGCGACTACCGGTACAACTACGGCCTCGCCGCCGACTCGCACCATTACACGCAAGTCTACCTCGGCAGCGAGACCTTCACGCTTGGCGGCGGCGCGCCGTGCGGGCATCGGATTCGGCTGCACCAACATGTCGGGCGGCTACGGCATGGGCTCCTCGGCGTCGTCGGGCTCGGCGCGGGCCGCCTCCCTCATCTCGCAGCTCAACGCCGGCGCGTTCTCGTACTGCCTCCCTAGCGACGCCTCCAAGGCGAGCCCACTGTTACCAATTGGGCCACGGATGGGCCGAGAAGGAGTGCCAGGCCCAAGAAGTCAAATCCATGGACCACAGGAGGCGAATGGGTCAAGTAATCGAAGCAGTGTGCCTGCGTGCACATGATAGGGCCCAGCCCATGTAAACTGCGAGGCGCTTTGGTATTTAGTTGCCGTCCAGGGAGTGGGTGAGGTATCGATAATTGTAACAATCAACTTGAACTTCAAGTTAACCTTCCTCCTGGTTTTCCGTTCTCGCTTCGAATTCCCCAATTCTTGCTCTTCGATCCTTGCTCCTGTTCTTCTCTCTCTACCCCCACTACCCTGCTGCTAACAGTTGGTATCAGATTCGTTCGATTCTGGTGGCGGCTTACTTTTCCCCATTGCTTCAATCGATTGGACTGGTACCGGATTAGGTTCGGTCGATCGAATCCGCTTCCAGCGAGTGCTTTCGATCCCGGTAATTCCGTCCACACTGGTCCGATCTGGAGCAGCATCCACCCCACGAGCACTATACTCGACTTCAACGCCGCCAAGGAGCCATGAACCCAGACACCAAAGTGATCCTTGATGAGCTCCGCAAGACTGATGCCAGATGGGAACAGCGCTTTGCGGATCTCGACTCCAAGTGGGAGAAGCGTTTCTCTGATCTCGACACCAAGTGGGATCGCCAGTTTGGGGAGAAGTGCGATTTGGTGGAGGGGCGCGTGAGCGCGCTGGAGGCGGGCATGGCATCCAGCGACTCTATGCAAGCGCGCGTGAGCGTGCTAGAGCAGGGTGCGGTGTCCAGCGCTCGTGTCTCGAAGCTCGAGAAGGTCGCCGCGTCCTACGAGGAGTGGCAACCAGGCGTCGAGGGATCTCTTGATGATGTCAAGCTCGAGATCCGCAAGCTGAACAAACATCTGGAGCGCATCGTCCTCGACAAATCCCCTTCCAACTCCGACGGCATCTTCAAGTTGCCGGAGTCGGCGTCCGCGCGCCCGCCTACCGGAGTCAACGCCGACGGGCCTAATGGCCACCGTGAAGACTTGTTCCACCGGGCGGATGGTTTTGGGTCGGTCACGACTCTTTCCCATCCCCCGGTCAAGGGTACGCTCCCTGATTCCGCTCACATGATCGCTCATGCTTACTCGCATCAGTCTCGTCCTCCTGATAAATTTGCTTGGCATGATGCTCCTAGATCCAATTCCAGTAAACTGCCTAAATTGAATTTTCCAATATTTTATGGGGAGAGTCCAAAATTGTGGATCAGTAGATGTGAGGATTATTTTGATCTGTATGATGTGCCATCTGTGGATTGGATTAAAGTGTCTTCCATGCATTTCCTTGACCCCGCTGCTAGATGGTTGCAGTCGATAGGAAAGCGAGTCAGGTCCTGCAGTTGGTCTGAATTTTGTAGGTTAGTCTTGGATCGTTTTGGTCGGGATCATCATGAACTTCTGGTTCGGCAGCTTCTTACCATTCGACAGAGTGGTTCAGTCCAGGGGTATATTGATAAGTTCCCTTCCTTAGTCGATCAACTGAATGCTTATGAGGATGTGCATGATCCTCTTCATTTTACCATGAAATTCATAGATGGCTTGAAAATTGAATTTAAGTCTCCAGTCTTGATGCAACGTCCATCTTCTCTCGATATTGCTTTTGTGCTTGCTCGCTTGCAGGAGGAGGTGGCTGACCCTCCCAGGAAGAAGGAATATCACCGCCCTGAATCTAGTTTTCATCAGCGGCCGGTGTTCACGAAGCCTCTGCCGCTACCGGCTCCCCCTGTCAAGGTGCCCAAGGCATCGCCGATCGTCAAGACAGCGCTTCTTCGCGATTCGTGCTAAATCGGCAGATGATCGTTGGCGTGCATTGCGCAACTACTGCCGAGCAAAGGGATTATGCCAATTCTGTGCTGAGAAGTGGTCCAAAGAACACAAATGTGCCGATACAGTCCAACTTCATGCTCTGCAAGAATTGATGGAATTATTCCATGTGGAAGAAGATACTGAATCCTTAATGGCTCACTCTCAGCAAGGCAATGACCAGCTCTTTTTGACACTGTCTGTGGCAGCTGTGGCAGGTGCTCCATCTCCCAGAACTATGTGTTTGCGGGGATAATTGAGCCATAGCATTAACATCCTGGTGGACTCGGGCAGCTCACACACTTTTATTAGTCAGCAGCTGGCTTCCAAACTGGAGGGTGTCATAGCTAACTCTGCTTCTCTGCCGGTGCAAGTGGCAAATGGCCAGAAGCTCTTCTGCCATTCTAACATTCCCAATGCTGTATGGTCAGTGGATAAATGTGAATTTTCCTCTGAATTAAAGGTACTTGCTCTGTCAGCATATGACATGATATTGGGTATTGACTGACTGGAGACATTTAGCCCCATGAAAATTCATTGGCAACAAAAGTGGATGACCATTCCTTACAAGGGTTCTACGGTTATGCTGCATGGGATATCTTCTTCTGTACCTGCTGGTACCATACTTCATATTTGTGAAGTGGATATCACTGCTGACCAGTCTGTGTCAGTGCACATACCTAAAGAAATTCAACAGCTGATTGAATAGTTTGCTGAACTGTTCGAAGTGCCAACTGAGCTTCCTTCATCCAGACCTTATGATCATAGTATTCCTCTCATTGAAGGGGATGCACCTATCCAAGTCCGGCCATACAGATTTGCTCCCCTTTTGAAGACTGAAATAGAAAAGCAAGTCAATGAGATGTTAGCAAATGGGTTGATACAGAAAAGCTCTAGCCCCTTCTCTTCTTCAGTTCTGCTAGTCAAGAAGAAAGATGGATCGTGGAGATTTTGTGTTGAGTATAGGCAACTGAATGCTATAACTATTAAAGGCAAGTACCCAGTTCCGGTGATTGATGAATTCCTAGATGAGCTCTATCAAGCTAGTTGGTTTACTAGCCTGGATCTCGAGCGCTTCCACCAAATCAAAGCTAAAAGCGGGAAGAATACAAAACTGCTTTCCAGACCCATTTTGGTCAATTTGAGTTCAGAGTGCTAGCCTTTGGGTTAACTGGAGCCCCAGGGACATTTCAGGATGCCATGAATTCCACATTGGCCCCTTGCTTGAGGAAGTTTGTTTTAGTCTTCTTCGACGACATCCTGATTTACAGCAGAACTTATGAAGAACATGTCCAACACCTAAAATTGGTCTTTGAATTGCTAGCTGCAGAACATTGGAAGATCAAGTTTTCCAAATGCACCTTTGCTAAGAGGGAAATATCTTATCTGGGACATGTCATTAGTGAGAAAGGTGTTGCTACAGATCCATCTAAAGTTGCTGCCATTGAGCAGTGGCCCACTCCATCTAATGCTAAAGAGCTCAGGAGTTTTCTAGGCTTGGCTGGATATTACAGAAAGTTTGTCCGACATTTTGGAGTGATTTCTAAACCTCTGACTGAATTGCTCAAGAAGCACACTGTATTTGTGTGGACTACTATTCATGACAAAGTCTTTTCCACCCTCAAGCATGCATTATGTTCAAGACCGCTTTAGCCCCTGCCCAACTTTTCTAAAGTCTTTGCTATTGAACCGATGCCAGTGGGACAGTGTGGGAGCAGTGCTTTTGCAAGAGGGACATCCACTAGCTTATATCAGCAAAGCGCTAGGGCCCAAATCTCAAGGCCTTTCTGCTTATGAAAAGGAGTATTTGGCTATATTGATGGCAGTCCAACAATGGAGATCATACCTCCAACACGGTGAATTTCTCATTTTCACAGACCAAAAGAGTTTGACCCAGCTGTCTGAGCAGAGAATTCACACTCATTGGCAACAAAAAGTGTTTACAAAACTGTTGGGCCTACAGTACAAAATTATCTATAAGAAAGGCAGTGACAACAGGGTAGCTGATGCTCTATCTCGTAAAACAGTACACAGTTTAGTTTGTGCTGCTTTATCTACTGTGACCCCTAAATGGATCCAAGAGATCTTGGCTGGCTATCAACTGGATGCAGATTCTTTGGAGAAGATTGCTAAGTTGTCTATAGATCCGGCTGCTGTACCCAATTATACTTTAGTGGATGGGCTCTTAAGGTATAGGCACAGGATCTGGGTAGGCTCTAATGCCGCACTCCAACACAAGTTGTTAACTGCTTGCCATGCCAGTGCAGTGGGTGGCCATTCCGGGGTACCAGTCACCTACATGCGCATGAAGAAGCTATTTGCCTGGAAAGGGACGAAGGCAGGTGTTCATAAATTTGTGCAAACTTGTTTAGTCTGTCAAGCTAAGCAGCGACAGACCAAACTTTCGACTGCTGCAGCCTCTGGAGGTTCCTCAACATGCTTGGCAGATCATCTCGATGGATTTCGTGGAAGGGCTTCCTCAGTCCGGTCAGGCCAACTGCATTTTGGTCGTGGTGGATTTCTTCTCCAAGTACGGGCACTTCATTGCTTTGCATCACCCTTTTTCTGCTCCTGTCGTGGCTAAATTATTCATGAATCAAGTGTACCGCCTGCATGGCATGCCTTCAGCTATCGTGTCCGACCGAGATCGTATCTTTACAAGCAAGTTTTGGTCTGAACTATTTCGCCTTGCGGATGTTAAGCTCCAACTCAGTTCATCCTATCACCCAATCGGATGGCGGGGAGCGTCTCAATCAGACCATGGAAACTTTCCTCAGGTTTTTTGTTAATGCTTGCCCTTCTAAATGGTTGGATTGGCTTCCATTGGCTGAATATTGGTACAATTCTTGCCATCACTCTGCTATAGGATGTTCCCCATTTGAAGCCTTATACGGCTATGCTCCTAAGCATTTTGGTATCGAGGCAGTTGATATGGTTCAAAACATTGACTTATCATCATGGGTCCAGGATCGACAAGTGATGAATTCCTTGATTAAGCAACACCTCACCAGGTCTAAGCTCAGGATGAAGCGTCAAGCCGACAAGAAACGTTCTGAGAGGCAATTTGAGGTTGGTGACATGGTTTTCATCAAATTACAGCCATATATTCAATCATCATTATCCCCCAGATCCAATCAGAAACTGGCATTCAAATTCTTCGGGCCATATGAAGTACTTGAGCGCGTCGGCCAGGTGGCCTATCAGCTCAAACTACCTGCATCTAGTTCCATACATCCAGTATTTCACGTGTCCCAGTTGAAGAAGGTGGCTCCAGGTACTCTGCTAGCTCCTCCAGTTCCTGATGACATTGACCTTCCACGAGTTCCGGTCAAAGTACTCAGTCGGCGTGTGGTAAACAAAGGTATCCACTCTCTGCCTCAAGTTCTGATTCAGTGGTCAGGCTGGTCTGAAGATCTTGCAACTTGGGAGGATCTGGAAGCTATCAAGCAATCTTTTCCTTTGGCCCCTGCTTGGGGTCAAGCAGGTCTTCAAGAGCCGGAGAATGTTACCAATTGGGCCACGGATGGGCCGAGAAGGAGTGCCAGGCCCAAGAAGTCAAACCCATGGACCACAGGAGGCGAATGGGCCAAGTAATCGAAGCAGTGTGCCTGCGTGCACATGATAGGGCCCAGCCCATGTAAACTGCGAGGCGCTTTGGTATTTAGTTGCCGTCCAGGGAGTGGGTGAGGTATCGATAATTGTAACAATCAACTTGAACTTCAAGTTAACCTTCCTCCTGGTTTTCCGTTCTCGCTTCGAATTCCCTAATTCTTGCTCTTCGATCCTTGCTTCTGTTCTTCTCTCTCTACCCCCACTACCCTGCTGCTAACACCCACACTCCTGTTCGGCTCCGGCGCCTTGACCAGCGCCGGCGTCCAGTCCACGCCGCTTGTCTCAGGTGCCAGCCCCAGCTTCTACACCGTCATCCTGAACAGCATCTCGATCGGTGCAGCGACGTCGCCAGGGACCGGGAGCGACAGCATCGTCTTCGATTCCGGCACGACGGTGGCGTTCCTCGCGGAGCCGGCGTACTCGCGGGCGAAGGCGGCGCTCCTGTCGCAGGCGACGAACCTCACCTTGGTGCAGGGCAGGGACGGGTACGAGGTCTGCTTCCAGACGCCCGCCGGGGCCGCCGCCTTCCCGACGATGGTGCTGCACTTCGACGGCGGCGACATGGCCTTGCCAACGGGGAACTACTTCGGGGAGGTGGTGAGCGGCGTGAGCTGCTGGATCGTGCAGAGGTCGCCGAGCCTGTCCATTGTCGGCAACATCATGCAGATGAACTTCCACGTCCGGTACGACGTCGACAAGTCGGTGCTGTCGTTCCAGCCGGCCAACTGCGACAGTCTCTGAAGAATTCAAGGATTGACGATCGACGACCTCACCTCTCTGCTCGTCCTCTCATAGATGGTTCATCCTGCATCACGGGGCATATATTTCCACCCATGAAAATTGCCATGTACACGTATAGTTATTTAAAATAAATCAGGTTAGTACAAAATTGGTACAGACTGAAAACCATCGATTTGTGATGTCAGAACGAAATACGGATTATGGTACTGGATGCAGTTAAAAAGACCATTGTAAAAGGCACGTACAAGGGAAATACAGTTTTTTTTTTGAGAATTGGAAATACAGTATTCAATATGTGCGAAACTATTTTTCAAGGACAGACATCATAGTTTAAATGATTTCAGCGTCACTCAGCTCAAATGAAGTGCTGGTGGTTCAATACATTTGGTGGGCTCTGTTAGGGTGACATGGGCTAATTACAATTTTTTTCTTTTTAGGGCCCAAATAGGGCCTAGCATAGAAGGTAATTGGGCTTAATGTCAACAAATCTTGTACTGTCATCTTTTCAGTATAAATAAATCAGTATAGCTTTTCCCTTTCCTACAGGGTTTCCATCTCTCATGAGATTACATATCCCTAGTGAAAAGCACAGCCAGATCTCTCTATTATATATAAATAACACTACTACTCCATGGGTTCCAAATTATCAGTCATTTTAGTTTTTTAAATTTATATGGATTATTATGCATATAGATATAGTGTATATCTCACAGGCGGTTAAGCCGTTGCACCAGTGTAAGAAATTTTTATCCACTAATTATGTTCATAATTACCATATAATCTAGCAAAATTATGCAATTTCCTTGAGGAGTGCACCATGGTCAATTTAGGCCTAGCTTCGCCCCTGTATATCTAGGTGACTAGGTGCATACTAATATAGTAATATCTATGAATCTAAAAAGTAGAAATGACCTATAATAAGATTTCTAACGGTGGGAGGAGAAAACTAGTCTTCGATCCTGATAAAAAATCTCGTGACGAATTGGATCCGGCACTAATATAATGCTACTGAACATTATAGTCCAGGGTCTAAATTTGCAGTTAGTGCGATCGTTTAGAACCAGTTTGTAACATCAACCAAGATAAAGTTGACCTTTTAGTACCGGTCCTGCTGAACTGCTGAATGCTGAGGGCGTGGCTGACGTGCGGTTAGTTATCACTGACAAATAAACAAATCATCATGGGGGTTGTGTGCACCATAACGTGTTTTGTTGCTATTGGGTTTTGTGCATACATGCATAAACAAACAAAATCGCTGATGTCAAGCACATGAAAAGTTATTTGAAACTTTAAAAAACTATAAATTTAATTCAAATATTAAAATTGAATACCAAAGGCACAAATGGATTTCTGACAATAAAAACTTACCACAAGATTTCACTTAACTATATTTTGATGAATTTACTTTATTTTATTTTTAAATAAAGTTGCATAGTTTCTAGGACACATACAAGTGGAACAAATATTTACAAAGGATGAACAACTACTCACTCGAGTCGAACAAATATTTACTGAAATTGAACAAATATATACAAAGGACGAACAAGTATTCATTAGGATTGACCAAATATTCACTTGGACCGAACAAATATATTTGTTCAAGCTATTCAAGTACTTTCGCTGCAATACCAATTAATATTGAATATTCAAAAAATATTTTTAAACAATTTCATCTAAACATAGTCAAGTGAGATCTTCTTATTTTGAAGATCTCGGCACAAGAAATTCATTAGTAAAATCTTAATTTAATTTAGAAACACGATTTACAATTTATAACTTTTTTAGTTTTGAAATGGATTGGATCGTAGTGTGGTCACCTACATGCTTGCTGCAGACTTCTCTCTTATCTAATTTCTGACAAGCGTGATGGTTTCCTATTCGTCGCTGAAGCGACGTATAGCCTCCACGACATGGCTAGGCGTCGCCTCGGCCCATTAGCATATCCGCTCCTATTCCTTCTTCTTTCATTGGGGACACCGACGACACGAGCTGCTCCTTTTCCTCACGCTCACCCAGTTGCTCCAACTTTTTCTTCTTCTTCTTTCTAACGCTGCCGATGCCACTGTTCACCCCCGTGCCGCCTTAGTGTCGTGTCTCCAGCAACTCCCATTGTTGGTGACCTTCCCCTCCCCCTTCCCCCGCGCTAACCCGATGACTTCATCACCCCAGCCGCGTCAACCTCCCCGGCCGGTGACGCCTGTGTTGTCACGCCGTCCACCCACCATTCGCTGCTACCTTCCTCCTCTGTGGCCCCGCCGCCAACCACAGCCCACTGGATGTCCTTCCCTGCCGCGCCGCCTAGCCTCCGGCGTTGGTCAACCCGCCACCTCCGCCGGTTCGCCGCCACCCCCGACCCTCCCTCTACAGCCGGAGGTCATGGGAGACCAACTTCGGCAACCCAAAGCCCCGAACCTCGAACCCTAATCCTAACCCTACCGGCAGCGAGCTCCGAAGCCCCCCACGCTGCCCTCCTCTACTATCTCCGGCGGCTCCCACCGTCGGATTCTCCGCCACCACCCTTCGCCGCCCTAACGCCTGGGAGCTCGGTGCCATGGGAGGAGGAACCACGAGTTGGACGGAGGAGGATTAAGGAGCTGACACCTAGGTCCCACCGATGTGATAAGATATGTTGACACGAAAATCGGATGTGACCCTCACGCAGCAACACACGTGACTCCCCGAACGGTGCGAGGCGTGCCACGATCGGCTAGTCTTAATCGGCAGCCCCTGGATCGGCTGATTGTTCTGCGTGCACAATCTTCTTTAGGTCTGATGCACATCTTCACCTTATCTCTTGATACGTGCAAAAAAAACGGTGTCAATAAGATGCTAATCTGGTCGTTTCAGACGTATAGTCGCGACCGAATGCTGATGCCTACCATGTTGGTTGTCAAGGTCCCCCTTACGTAGAACTTTCCATGCACGCCCAACGCTCTATAAATCCATACTCACACGTCTTTTTTTATAGGCATACACACACTTGGACACTGTTCAGAATGCTAGAACATTTTTTGGCTGTTATATATATTCTTTTTATACTAAAAATTTGGTTTAGAATATTAATACATATAACAATAACCGATAGTGTTATATGAACAATAACAATACATATACGTGCATTATAGGCACCGGCGCGGCGTGCACGAATGCCACGCCCGCATTGTTTTCATCACGCGCATCATATGACTGCTGTCGTCAGTACAAACAGTATACCAAGACTGCAATGCTAGCTATTAGCTCCTGGCATCATTCACTGAGTGATCAGCAGCCTGCTATAGCTTCCTAGACTGGAGGAAGCTCTTGTGCTTGCCCTCGGCGGATGCGAGGAAGGCGAGGAAGGTGGAGTAGTCGGTGTCCATGTATCTTGGCGGGTTTCCCTCGTCGACAAGCTCCGCCGCCGGTCCGACCACTCGCTCTGCCGGGAGGCTGTGGAAGGACGCCGCCGAGATGCGTGGGCGTGTCGAGTTCACCCGCACCCGGTGCAGTTTGCTCTTGTACCTCCCATTGCTGTAGATCTGCAGCCATGCATGCAGCTCATCATCAGCTCAAATGAAATTTAACAGAGAAAACTTTGGCAAATCATGAGATTATTATATATAATTCCCTGTGGGTATTAAGAGAGAAACTTTGGAAATCTTATTTGTCATTTTCAACGCTCAAATTAAAAATTGTATGTGGTAATGGTTATATAGTTGCATTGGATAAGCTGATGAAGTGCCTGACGATGCTTATTGCTTAGACAGCTCATTGTTTTGACTTGTATTTAGTGCTTCTACTTCATCAACATTCTGTCTCAACCACTAACCAAACAGTGTGTCACGCAAACTAGCTGACCCTTTATCTTTCGATACTTCACTGCTGACGATGGTTTGCTCTTACTTTTTTCCGTCTGCATCCACTTGTTGTCACTGTTCTAGACATATAGATAGATCCTGGCCGGCAGAAAAGCCAACGCTAAGCAGCGACTACACTTCTGTAAGATCATTTTCCTATATATTGACGGCAGATAAATAGTGAATTATTGTTTGTATGCTGCAAGTAACTATTCAAAACGTTGTTTATCTTTGAAAAGCTAACTCTCACGTTATTCCCCGTCGACTGTGCGTTTTTGGGCAGCCTGCAAACAATGCAAGATACTCGCCTTTGGAGCTGCCGCTGGCCGAGAGCAGATAGAATGGTAGTAGATGCATGGTGTTTAAGGTTCTCTTCAATGTAAAACCTATGTATATTTTGGCTTCCTAAAAGCCTTAATGAAAATCAGTTGGGAACCCCCCCCCCCCCTTTTGACCCTCAACAAAAAAATGGTAACTCTCACCCAGGCATTTCTTCCCTCCTCATCTGAATCTTTTCTTCACTCTCGATCCCTTTCCTCTCCAACTCCGGCTAGCTGCCGGTGAGGTTAGGGATTGTGGTTATGGTTTCGGAAGTTCATGTT
The DNA here is from genome assembly GCA_022644695.1 of Cenchrus purpureus. Classification (NCBI taxonomy): domain Eukaryota; kingdom Viridiplantae; phylum Streptophyta; class Magnoliopsida; order Poales; family Poaceae; genus Cenchrus; species Cenchrus purpureus. Next base: position 46,967,161 of record CP053466.1, read on the forward strand.
GCCGGGAACCTGCTGCTCACCACCGGACATGGAAGGAGGACCGGTGGCAGTAGGCTTAGCCCGACCGAGGAGGCGGGTGTGTGTGCGCGCTCGCGGGGGAGGGGCAGGGCCGGCTCTAGGGGGAGGGCAGGCAGGGCGATGGCCATAGGCCCATAGAGCTGGGGGCCAAATATAATATATGTAATTACTAATTAGTATTTAGTAATTAGTAGGCCTATAGCAAACCAGCCCACTTCTATCTATGAATTCTTATTCTTTTTCCATGAAAATGGATTAATCCATGAATTCCTCAAAACGAGGCTTATCAAAATGCAAAATCTAAGACTACTATAAGACTACTAATAAAAAAATTCGAACGATTAAATTACTTCTCCCGAATATCCAACTGATTAATTTCTTATAACGTACTCTATTTTTCTTAGCCAAATAAGCCAGCAAACATTGACGTTTTCCCAAAAGTCTTCGTAGACCTCTTTCCGATGAAAAATCTTTTTTGTGTAATTCCAAATGTGAAGCAAGTCTCTGTATCTTATGAGTGCTCAGAAAAGAAAAATAAAGAAAGCAAGCAACGAGAAGAGTTCTCTGAATTATATATAATGCTACTTCAACATGCTCTTTCTTCTTGCTTGCCCAAGGGCCCTTGAATTTGTAGAGCAGGCCACAGGGAGGGCAGAGCCGCAGCAGCAGGAGATGGCGGTTGGGCCAGTACCGATGTGGGGGGCGCCCATGCAGACGACGACAGAGGATGGAGGTGGTGGCGGGACTATGGGAGGGGTAGGGAATGGCCGGGCGTGAGTGAGGTAGGGTCCGGAGCTTCTTGCCGAAGGGGTGGGGAAGGGGCTGGGCGGCAGGAGGGGTGGACAAGCCTGAGGTGGAAGATGGGGTGGTGGGAACGAAAAATCGGGAGATGGGGAGCTGCTCGATCCCATCTCCCGGGTGACGGGTAGAGACAAGCCCTTATTTTTCCCTATATTTGAATTGCAATACTCACTTTAGTTCATTATTTAAGGAAAGTACTTATGAGTAGTTAATGACTTTCTTTACCAAAAGTAGTAACAAATTAATGGAGTAATTGTTCAAAGCCTTATCTAACAAAATTGGCTACATTTCAAACCGATGAACAATGAACGATGCTGACCTCAAGATGGTCGCCCACGTTGGCAATGAAGGACCCTGGAACTGGATCAACGGTGAGCCAGCGGCCATGGTGCATCACCTGGAGGCCCTCGACTTGGTCCTGCAGCAGGAGCGTGAAGAGGCAGTAGTCCGAGTGCGGCGGCAGCTAAGCGTAAGCTCCGGCTGCGGGCACGCCGGATAACAGTTGAGCATGATCTGCGAGTAACCCACCGCCAGCTCCCGCAGCAGGCCGCGGCGGCAGGCGATGCCCAGAGCCTCCAGTGCCGCCTCGACGAGCTCCATGAACAACTGATGGTTCGCCATTGCGTACCTGGCTGCCACTTCCTACATGCACGCATCATGGTAAATGATACGCATCAAATATAGGTATGGTCTACATGAAAAAAAAAACTTTGACATGCCAGAAGCAAACCGCCCCCGAGCATTAGTGTAAGAAGAAGTTCTTCTCATGCAGGCAAAACAAACTCCTGAACCCCAACCCCGTTCTGACACTAGGATCGTAACCCGTGATACACTCGTTAATGATTGTGCGATAAATGATGAACGAATATAATGGATGTGCACGACTCAAATTAACAAATACTCATTCCATGTAAAAGTATTGGTCGCTTTACTTTTTAATCGAAGTCAGATTTGTGCAATTTTAAGCAAAAATATAAAATGAGTATCTCTAAAATGACCAACAATATCTCTAAAAGTATTTTATTTCAAATAGATATGGTTGCATATTATAATAGTTAGTTTTGTGGTAAATCTATTGATATTATTTTTATTTTAATATTTTTATGATTTTTTCTTTAGTCATGGTCAAAATTGAAAATGTTTGACTTTGAAAAAGCCTAAACGTAGCTATATTTTGGAACGGAGTGAGTAGTTTTCAGTGGTACCAAGTTGACATAAATACTTTTGTAATTTGTGAAATACATTTTAGTCTTCTGTTTGAATTTTTTTTCCAAATAGACAGAAGGTGTAGATTTGTCTTCAAAACATCATTCAAGCATCAAGATTTCTTTTTTTTTTGCAAAAGGATACATTAAATATATAGTGTATACAGAAAATACTGTCACTGTAATAACAATTACAAAACTTAATCATGTGCTGTTTCTCGACCTAGAAGAGTCCCATGACATAGTAACCGTTTGAAGTATAAAAGTCTAGTCAGTAGTAACCTAGTAAACGGTGGTAACGCATGGCTGAAGTTGACTATGACTTTATTTGTTTATTAGGACATTCTGAATGATTATTGCCACTTGTCGATCGGCTGGTAACTAACATCATGGCCGGTTTATATCATGCATTAATTTTCAACTTTTTTTTGCATGAATGAGACTAGTACAGAATGTGATCAAATAAACAATATTGCTGCATGTGATGCAAGCAATATAGATGATAACCAAGATTGACGCAACGTGTGATTAGCACAAATGCATAATCAACTACCTTACAATAATAATTATTTGTAGTTACGTGTGCTCTTGGATAGATATCCTGAATTCATGATTGAGGATTCCATTTGAATATTTAACATTTAGTATAATTTAACTAAAACAAATATCTAATTGGAATTGTTCCTAGAATTGGAAGAATGATTAGGAGTACCTGAGGTCAGCTGGCTCGTCAGGCCACGAGGTGACGGTGGCGTGGAGCGGCTGGCAGGAGGCGAGCTTGAGGAAGTCTCGCCAGAAGAGCACGGGGTCCTTGGCCTGGTTGAAGCTGGTGCCGTACCTCACCGGCGCCCGCACGTCCGGCGACATGTACCGCGCCCGCGCCGCCAGCGGGAGCTCGAAGAATCGCCGCGCCACGTCAAGCAACCCGGTGATCACCTCGCGCTCCACCCCGTGGTTCACCACCTGTGTAGTACACATGCGATTAGCTATGCAATGCATCATGGACGAAACTAATATGCATGCCAACACCTGAGTATGTAGTCAAGCATGCAACAACGGCTGTGTACTGGCCTGAAAGAATCCGTAGTCGCGGCACGCGGCGTCGAGCGTCTCGGCGCGGTGGCAGGGGTCGCGGAGGCGCGCGAGGTCGACGACGGGGAGCTTCACCGGGCCGCAACCGTCGCCGGGGCGTTCGTTGGCCGGCAGGACGTACCTGTCCGGCAGCCTTGGAAAACCATGGTCGCTAAGGTGCCTCAAGCTTTCAATCAGGCAGTACGAGCCTTCCTGTCGTCGTTCGCTGCCGCTGCTGTCATCGGCAGCAAGTCCGGCGGCACTACTCTCCATGTTGTACATGGGGGGTGCCTTCTTCGCAGGGTTTCTCTTGGCAACTTGCTGTAGTAGTTGCCGGTCATCTGCAGCGATAGTTGCCAGGAGAGAGGACACTCCGGATAGGTGTCGGATCGCATATCGTTGACATGCTCTCGATGTGTTGCTTACAATATTTCTCTGCGTGGACACCCAATCAATGGAAGTGCTTGGTATCACAGGGACGGCAATTCTTTATGTTGCCACGTCAACACAATCGTCATTTGATGCCATGCCAGTTGATCACTCGGTTATTGTTAATTCTCAACCGTGCTACTGGAGAAGTAAACATGTTGACTGCAAGCATCGAACAGTAAAAATGTTGACGACGTAGTAAATTGCAAGTAATAGTATTCTCTGTTTTTTCGAATACGGTATCGACGCGAATGATTAATTGCAAGCCATCAACGAGCGCGTAAACAACCTACCCCTTGCGCAAAAAAAGAACATCAGATTGTTATTAAGTAATCACTGGTCACTTGTTTTTGCACATAACTACTAGCTAAGGGCCTCCCTGTACAATTGTTTATTGAGTTTAGGTATGGTCTTGGTGTTCGCTTAGATCCCCTTGCGACTGCGAGCGGGTAATAGATGTATATAGCTGTATTTGTCTTGTACAATATATGTACCCGACTTACTTGTACTACAAAGCTACACGGTCTATATATATACAAAGGTCACCCCCCTCTCAGGGCGTGTGGTGTTTGTCCAACTCTCTAGATGACCAACTACAGCAACAAGAGTACATTTATATTCTGATTTATTCAAATCCAAATAATTTTTTCTTGTATTTGTAAAGCATCAATTTTAAACCTGTCATGTATCTATATATCTTGGTTCGTGTCATAATGACATGATAAAATATCATTGCTTCCCCTGTTGGGCAAGCGTGCTAGTATAAGTAATATGTGAAGTTGGCCTTTATATCACTACAAAAAATCCTACGGTCTATGACAGTCGATTTTCGTCAAGAATCATCAAAATTTCGTCATAAAACAACATTCATGACGAAATTTCAGATCGCCATGGATTGAGCGTCATAGATTGAACACCGTGACGAACTTACGTTTTCGTCATAGATTAACGCAATCTATGACGTTCTCAGGCCGTCATAGATCTGTCTAAAACCCATTGAACCCAGCCCGAAGCTCAAAATCTGTGACGAAAGTGATCGTCATGGATTAACTTGCCACGTCACTTGTAGAGATGAGTTGGCTACTAACGTGGATGAGGACGTGGCAGATGACATGGAAATTTATGACGTGGTTGCCACGTGGCAACTGACATGGCCGCCACGTGAAAAGATGACGAGGCGGCCACATGGCAGATGTCGAGGCTGCCACGTGCCAGATGACATGGCACTAATGAGCCCATCATAATGCCAAATTTAAGCCCAGTTACAATAATACACATTACAACCTATGATACACATAATTACAGGAAATTACAGAGCCCAGATCATAGGCATGGTTTCATCAAGCATCACAACAGATTCACAATGGCACATTCACACAGCACCAGAAACAACATATAGGTACCATGTCATATATATGTGTGTGTGTATATATATATATAATATTCATCTAGCATCAAAAGCCACTATGGCAAAAGCTCCGGTTTGACCTCGAACTCAACATACTTTTTCATCTCGTATTGGTCCTTTGTCCTTTTATGTTCTGGTTCTTGCAATTTCAGAATAATCTTGACTTAAGAGACCTTTTTATTCATCTTAATTGGTAATCAGTAAAGAGCATGTATCATGTAACCTATCATAGTCCCTGTTAAGCAAACAATTTTTGCACTAGATAAATTGTAATGCCAATACAACTGGGATCTAGAGATAGCAAATTTATGCACAGAATATCATACAGCCTCATCATTTAAGTACAAGGGTTTCATCATTTTAGTAACTATATGGCAATGCATAAAGCAGAATTGTAGAACTCCCATTTGTTAAGTGTACTGCACAACTCCCATATTACCTGAAGCAATTATTCTAAAAGTTGCATGCATCTGGTCAGATTCTTTCAATCCATTTGAGAAAACCTAAAAGAATGAAACAAATGTTAGCTAGTTATTATACCACAATTAAAGTGCATTGTAAGTGCAATTGAGAAAAATGGTAGATACCTTGTAAAAGAAAGGGCTCTTCGCAGCCAGAATTGTGGAGCTGATATAGATAGACATTAGTCTCAAAACATGAGTACATTCCATACTCCAGGACGAGTCATTGCTTTCTCCATCCGCCTCACAAAGAGAAGATTCAATAAAATGAATGAATCACAAATATGATAAGAGAAAAAATGGTGAATTGCAGCACTACAAGTATCGGTGAATAGATCAATTCAGAAAATAAAATGGCATGAACTACACACGATAATCACGTTACTCATAATGAAATAAATATGCCAGCAAGACCACAAACACTCAGGCTTATCTAATCAAATTAGCTGGTATACCCCCTAGTACTAGAAATGCTAAGTTGTATTGGCTGAAGAAAATAAATATAGCCACCACTACAAAAAAAACTGGTTTTCATGACAAAAAGATATGGTCATATAAAGTACATAAAGTGTCATAAAAAGTATCTTATGACGAAAACCCACCGTCACAAGAGGCGTCACATATAAACCGTCGCTAAATGTACCTTGTGACGATATTTTGTGTACTGTCACATAATGTGAGACATTATGCGACGGTGCACTAAGGCGTCACATATTGTTGACATTATATGACGCCTTGAAGTGTCACATAATTTAAGTCAAACTGTCGCAATAAGTGCCCCTGCACCCTTATTCAGCATGGTTTTGTGACCATCTCACATCGTCATATATTGGCAAGCAGAATTTATGACCGGTTCTGGTGTGTCATGTAATGTATGCTGTCACTGTTAATTAACATTAACATGATCACTGCTGTCAAACTAATATATTCATTCCAAGCACATATTTTCAATGACTCATCACAAAGAACTCATCATCCACATACAATCCAATAGCAGATACATCCATAGATAATCCAAAGCATAATATATTACACATGGGTTTAAACATCACACAACTACCAAGTTCCCAGTTTCAACACACAAATACCAAGTTCCAGGTTTCATCACACACAGTTGCAACATACCAACTGAAGAACACAAGTTTCCAACCACAGAGGGCACATGTAGTTCGACAATGACAAAGTTTGCTGTTCTAGCAATGCAGCAAAGACTAGGCATCATCAAGTCAATCGGTGGACCTACACGCCCCATCTCTCTGTAGATTCAAAGATAGCTCGCAGTAGTGCATTAGTCTCTTCAAACTTGACCGCATCCCTTCATATCTTCTTGGGTTTGGTAGCAAATTTTGGTTTTGTTCAAGTGCAGCTTGGTTTGCTTGAATCGTGACTTGTTGAGCCTGAAGTTGTGCTTCTAATTGTTCCCGCTTCCTAGCAGCTTCCTCTCTTTCTGCTTGGATTGTGGCCTCAAACTCGGAACGCAGCCGTGCTTCCGTGGCTGCGATGAGACCTGGGAGGCTTGGATGTGGAGTGACACCGATGTTTGGAAGGAAGGTTGATGCAGGACTAATCGCTAAGGCTACCGCAACAATTTGAGTGGGAGACTTCTGTGCTTCACCTTCTTCTGGTTCTCTTTCCTTCTCAGCAAGCATATCCTCCTACGAATAATTCCACTTATAAGCTTCATTCAAGTACCAAATCTGCAAATGATTTTACTAAATGACATGATTCAAAGCATTGAGCTTACATATATCCGATTTGCAAGCGTTTTAGTACGTGGACTAGTCATACATTCCCCAAAAATTCAACAGGATCTGGTTCCCTGTTGTTGTACTTAGCCCTGCTGCATTCATATAATTTGGATCTCGGCTTTTTTCAGCTATAGGGGATACAGAACATCTGATTGTAAAGGGGATACACAAGAATCATTAATTCTCATACATCAGATCGGTGGGCAATATAGGACCTAGCTCCAGTCTTTTGATGAAGCCGAACTTGACCGCGGTTAAATTTATTCTGAACACAATGGTCCCGGAATGTAAATGCGATAAGGGTTACATACAGATATACTAGTGTTCTCATAAAAGATGAACAAATCTGCAGGTAATCACTCCTAAATTTTTTTATCATTTTCACTTTGCAAAGCAATAGCTCTAAACTCTAGTGCTTCTGTGTAGTAAATAGGTTTCTGAAGCAATGACTTATCTATCTTAACTTTCTTATACAAAGAAGCATATGCGATATTAATTCGACTATCAAACGATAATAGGAGGCAAATGCTAAACTAACTGGCACTCAAAGTTATAAAATAACAGACATTCTAAGTAGTTCATTACAACATGCATGTCTCTGCCATGTTCTACTAACTTGTAGCCATTAATTATTCTACAAATCTAGGTAATGCAAGCATGTCAGATAGGATTTAAAGAAAAATAGTAGGATAATGCAATCATGGACCTGAACTTTGGGATCGCACCAATAGTCAACCATTTTCCCATTCTTACGCCTTCATATTAGGTGGAGGTTCTTTGGCCAACAATGTTCTCTTGTAAGTTGATCATCAAAGTACTTCCTTTTCAGGAGATACCTCTGCTGCTTTACTCCCTTCTTAATGATATCAGTGCATGCCGCTTTGCTTGGACCATCATTCTTGACATCCACATCCAACCTTGACTGGAACCAAAAATGAATTAATGCTAACAATTATTGGAGAAGGAAACTTGTATATAATGTAAAGGTTAGGGTCAATGAAAAAGTTATCTCACCGCTACTTTCCTGAGGACTTTTGCTACTTCTTCCTGCCCATCCCTATCTTTGTATTGTTTCCAAGATGTGTAGATAGGCAGATTATCTCTAAGGGCAACACCACACTCTGATGCCAGTTTAGCAGCTTGAGCAGGACATCGTCTCGGCTTCCCTTGACCACGGATAGCCATCTTGTTTCCTCGTCTAATCATCCTCTCTAAGCCATGACCCATGGTTTTCTTGCGGACATTCCTTATCTGGATAGGCACTGCATTAGCAATAAAGGTTATTTAGTAACGATGTTATAGTTACTTAATGTAGAAGACAATGCTTGGAGGGAAATATCATGTACCTGGCTCACTGTCTTCATGCATCTCTCCACTTGTTTGATCTTGTGAACAGTTAGCACCATCAAAGTGTTCATTCACTTCATTCATTTCATTGCTCTGCCTAGAGCTCTGTCCTCCTGGTGAGTTGTCCATAGCAGTTGATGGCACGTACCGATTGTGGAAGCATTTCTTTGGAACAAGTTAGCAGTGGACCTTGTAATCCTGATAGGACTTGTGGGAGTAGGCATTCGGTTCATACTATTTGTTGGCGGTGCTGCTGTAGATAAGGTGTGTTGCAAATTTGGAGCAGTGGGTATGGTGTTTGTGTTATGGCTACTTGCCGCCTGGTGCAAATTTGGCGCAGTGGGTATGGATTTTGTTTTCTGGCTACCTGGCGCATGGTGCAAATTAGGAGCAGTGGGTATGGTGTTTGTGTTCTGGCTAGGTGCTGCAAGGTTGCTAGTGGACAAGTTTGCTCGTGGCCTCGCTTGGTTTCCGCCTTTAGGTGTAGCATTTTTTCCGCTACCAGTAACTATAGATGCGATGGATCGGGTATATCTGGGTGGGGTTTGCATCTTGCTAAGACTTGCCCTAGTCACTCTTACTGGGCTAGCCGGGATTGGGGCCATTGGGGCCGCCTTTTGTTTCTTGTTTGCTTGTCGAGATCCTGGAGGCATTGTTCCTACCTAGCAAGAGAAACAAGCAATTGTGATATATGTAGGCAACAGTTCAACAAGTAACAAGCAATTGTGATATATGTAGGCAACAGTTCAACAAGTAACAAGCAATTGTGATATATGTAGGCAACAGTTCAACAAGTAACAAGCAATTGTGATATATGCAGGCATAGAACAAAGGGTTCCCTAAAACAAATATAGAGACAAGTTAAATTGTTAAGTGACCTACTAATACATCTCACCTCGATTGAGGTCATCATAATCACAATCCTCTTCGCTGTCAGAGAGGTTATCAAGGTCAGATTTGGGATCATAGTCATTGTCAGATTCTGGTTTCTCCGACTCTAATGCCTTCCCTTTGCCCACTTGCTCTTTTGATAGCGAATTATGATTTCAGCTAACACGTCAATACCCAAGGACGCAAATACATCTTGAATACTCTTAATGTTTGCATCCCTCTCCCGCTCATACTTGGACTTAGGCATTTCTTGTAACACTACTATGACGGAATGCAGAAAGAGCAACTCGATTCAGTTCCAGTAAAAATGCAGCAAGAGAGAAGGTGGATTTCAACCAAGAAGTTTGACTTACTTCATTTATTGTCAGATCTGATGAACTTCACCCGTGGAGGCAAGAGGAGGCCGATGGTGGTTAGGTGAGTGGGTGGAGTGAGGAGGAGGCAAGTGGGGCTAGGCTTGATGGTGGGCAGTGGATCTATGGTGAGGCGACTGGCAGCGCTAGGGTTCAGTGGAGCGAGGAGGAGGCCGGTGGGTCTAGGATCGACGGCGGGCTGTGGATCTGCTGTGAGGCGAGTGGCAGCGCTAGGGTTCAGTGGAGCGAGGAGGAGGCCGGTGGGGCTAGGCTCGACGGCGGGCGGTGGATCGACGGTGAGGCGAGTGGCGGCACTAGAGGGAAGAGGCCATGCGACTTGGGACTTTGGGGATTTTTCCCCTTTGGCCGCGCGAGCTGGTGGATAATGGAGGAGGATGCTAGGGAGATTTTCCCTTCTTGAGCGGGAGGCGAGGCGGGGCCCGTCTGTCGGTGACGAAATCAGCGCGGGAGGTGAGTGTGCTTATTTTTTCTGGCGCGGTGGGACCCATGTGTCGGTGAGGGAATTGAGCGGAGGGGGGCGCGGGTGAGGAAATTTTGGTCTACTACATTGGGTCCACCATGTCAGTGACAATATTAGTAGTGTTTGGAATTCAAATAGTTTTTCAGGAATATATTTTGAAACTCTAAATCATTTCAAATGAAAAACTTATGAATACCAATGTTGTGCATCTCATCAATACCTACAACTTTGGTATTGGTCGTTTTTTCATGTGACTTTGTTTGGATAGTTCAAAATTTGAATTTAAAAATGTGCAAACTTCAAACACTAGTTTGGGGTACTAAGAAACTTCAAATGATCAACTCATGAATACCATTTTTGAACATCTCATCAAGATGGACAACTTTGGTATTGGTCGTTTTTTCATCTGATAAAGTCATGTTTCAAGTGTTCACAAATTTTAGGTATCTCTCTTATGGTTTCATAAACACTAAGGGAGACTAGTAAAATTTGTGAACACTTGTAACATCACTTTATCGGATGAAAACGACCAAAGTTGTCCATCTTGATGAGATGCTCAAAAATGGTATTCATGAGTTGATCATTTGAAGTTTCTTAGTACCCCAAACTAGTGTTTGAAGTTTGAACATTTTTAAATTCAAATTTTGAACTATCCAAACAAAGTCACATGAACGACCATGGTTGTATTGATGAACAATGCTGTATTCATAAGTTTTTCATTTGAAATGATTGAGTTCCAAATGCAGTTTGAAATAGAAGGGCCCACATGTCATCCAAGCGTTGGGCCCACATGTCATACTCTGTTGTGGCTACCAACAAGGGGTGAGGCTGTGGGCATCAGTGGCCAGTGGCCACATCTCAGCCCCTTTGAGCTGGGCTCACCCGCAGCCTCGCCGGCGAGCCCACTTCTTCCTCGCGTGAGCCCACCTTCAGCGCCGCCGGCGACCCCATTGCTATCTCGCCAGCGCTACAGCCTCACGGCAAGAGCACGCCACATCTCCACCACGTTGAGCTGGCGTCACCCGAATCTCGGCAACTGCTTCCTCACCGGCGACCCCGGAGCTTCCTCGCTGGCGGAACCACTGCAGCCTCGCCGGAAGCTCACGCCACATCACGTCCACTTTGAGGTGGCCTCACCGGCACCTCTGCGCAACCTCTGCGGGCTTGAGGCAGATCTCAACGCCTCACAGGCTTGAGGCCAGATCTTGTGCAAGGTGAGCTTACCCCAACCACAGTTCTTCACCTTTGTTCCCCTTTTGATCTGTTAGAGTGCAAATTTTCAGTTCCAACATCCCCCCTGCATTTGTTAGGAAAAAATGGATAGAAGCTGGATAAATGATAGTTTGCCATTTAGTGCTCCCTACCTGAATGGTGTTGAACAATTCATGGGATTTGTCAGAATCCGTTTTAGTACAGATGATGAGGAAATCGATTTGCCCATGTCGTCGATGCTTGAATCACAACCGACTTAGTCAAGCGTCAGAGGATCATATCCATGTGAACGGGTTCGTGAGGTCCTATACACATTGGATTCACCATGGAGAGGGAGATCGATGATGAAGCGATGGTATTGCCCTGGGTGCCGAGGGTATGCAATGGGATGGAAATGACCATGCACTGCTCATGATGAACAACTTTGAAGATGAGCTCGATGATAGCGCAAGGGAGTTCAGGGGGCTGATTCAAGATCTGTACACTGCACTTAGCCATGGCATTAGTGGAAACTTGTATCAACAACTCATGGAAGAGGCAAAGCGTGAACTTTTTGAAGGTTGCACTGAGGAGTCTAGGTTGACATTCATCATTAAACTGTTGCATATAAAGGTGTATAATCAGATAACAACTTCTGGGTTCGATGCAATACTTGGGTTGCTATCGACAACGTTCCGCAATGTTAGCCTCCCTAAGTCCTTTAATGAGACTAAAGCTCTACTTCGGAAGATTGGTTTTGGTTATGTTTGTATTCATGTGTGCAAATATGATTGTGCCTTATTTTGGGGGGACGATGCACCTTGAGCAAAGGCTCATCTGTGGTGAATCAAGATGGAAAGTGAATCAGGTGGGTAGAAAGAAAGTTCCTCACAAGGTGCTGCGTTACTTCCCAATAATACCACGCCTTCAAAGGCTATTTATCTCAAAGCAGTGGCAAAAATTGCTAGATGGCACAAGGAGAGGGTCCAAGTTGAGAATGAAATGAGACATCCTGCTGATGGCAATGCTTGGAAAGATTTTGACGATACCTACCCATTTTGGCCGATGATGCTCGTAATTTGAGGTTAGCCATTGCTACGATGGATTTAACCCTTTCGGTCGATGACTAATTCATATAGCATCTGGCCAGTGATAGTGGTTCCTTACAATTTTTCACCATGGATGTGTATGGACCAATCCAATTATATGCTTTCTTTGATTATTCAAGAAATCACCAGGCAAAGATTTCCATGTGTTCATGCAACCTTTGATGAAGGACCTCAAAGAACTCTGGAAGGGTGTCTCTACTTATGATGCATATGAAGGCAAAGATTTCAAACTGCATGCAGCAATTCTATGGGGAATCCATGACTACCCAGCACTAGGCACCATGTCGTGCGGAAACGGGGTTACTTTGCTTGTGTGCACTGTGATGAGAATCCATGCTCTGAGTGTTTGAGAAACAAAATTGGTTTCATAGGTCATAGACGTTTCCTCCCAAGTGACCATCCATGGAGGAAAAACAAATCATTCAATGGCCACCATGAGAATAGAGAGCAGCCAAGGAAGTTCACAGCAGATGAGGTTATGGCAAGGGTGGATGCAGCATCCTATGTTCGGAAAAACATCTCGAAAAGGCAAACACAAGGAAACGACGAAAAGGAGAACCGGTATGGCATGTGAAGGCTAGCATGTATGATTTGCCATCGGTCCAAAATGAAGTGCAATACAACCTAGATGTTATGCACATAGAGAAAAACATTTGTGAAAGCATTTTGGCAACTCTACTGTCTAATCACAAGAAGTCAAAGGACACGGTCGCTGGTAGACTAGATTTGGAAGATAGAGGTATAAGAAAAGAGCTTCATCTGGTGCAAGATGGTGATTCCTTCACAAAGCCAAGGGCTTGTTATGTTCTATCACCAGAAGCAAAGAAGAAGTTCTTGGAGTTTCTTAGAAATGTTAAATTTCCAGATGGCTATGCCTCTAATATATCACGATGTGTCAATATGGAGGCAAAAACATTGAATGGGCTGAAAACACATGATTGCCATATACTGTTGCAGAGAATTTTACCAGTTGCCCTGCGAGGGTTGGTGAGGAAAGATGTATATGAAGCAATTGCTGAATTGGGTAGGTTTTTAGAGGCGTGCTCCAAGACTCTAAAGGTTGATAAACTACATCAGATGAAGAAAGATATTGTAATTATTCTTTGCAAACTAGAGAAAATTTATCCTCCTGCGTTCTTCGATGTTATGGTTCACCTAGCAGTACACTTACCTGACGAGGCATTGCTTGGGGGCCGGGTTCAAGATGGTTGGATGTACCCAAGCGAAGATTGGGCACCTTTAAGCGTTTCATCCGCAATAGAGCAAGACATGAAGGATCTATTGCAGAGGCATACACTGCATATGAGTGTCTAACCCAATGCTCAACATATTTCAGTGACATTATTACTAGGTTCACAAGACCTGAGAGAAACTTAGATGGAGGACATAACATCTTACCTAATGATTCTTCCATTTTTGCACATAGTATTAACCTGCTGGGTGCTTCTACACTTCATAAAGATGATGACTATGACTCCATGGCTTGGTTTGTTCTAAATAATTGCCAAGAGGTCGATGAGTATAAAGAGTAAGTAAATTATGTCATTTCATTTCTGCCAGACTTATTTTTGAGCACAAATCCTCTTTGCAACCTTATTTACTAATAATAATTGAAGTAAATTAACCACCTTCTTTGCAGCATGTATAGGGCAGAGTTGGAACAGCAACAGGTCAACAATATTGAGAAAATGATGTCAACACAATTTTCAACATGGTTTGAGAAACATGTATGTCCTTCAACTTACCTATTCATTCTTGTTAGATAATTAGCCTTGCTCCTTCACTATCTTTTACCTAGAGTAGCTTGACTGCTCTACTTGTATGTATGTCATGGAGCAGCTGCAGCTCACTTCAGTCGAGCAGCACAACTGGGTTGTGTGTGTCTGTCTTCTCTACTTTCTTCTTTGCTCCTTCTTCTTCTACCTCCAGTGTAGAGTGTGAGTAAGCTTACATTTTCATTCTTGTTTCCTGCAGCTTACATTTTTATTCTTGTTTCCTGCAGCTTTCCAGACTAAAAAATGAAGGCACAAGTGTTGATGAAGACCTGTACTCACTAGCATGTCGACCTGATAAGCGTGTGCGATCATACTCAGCGTGTATAATTAATGGGATACGGTACCACACCAAGGCTCGTGAGGCACAAAGGAAAACACAGAACTGCACCATTAAGACTTTAGGTGAGCACAAAGGTCATATTATTGATTTCTATGGGAAAGTGGAAGAAATTATTGAGTTGAATTACATCGAAAACAGCAGAGGACCTAGATCTGTTATCTTCATCAGTGAATGGTACAATCTTGAGGGAAAGACATATGAAATGAAAGATGATGGTTACTTCAAAAGCATTAACATTGAAGGTCGATGGTATAAGGATGATCCATTCATTCTAGCCAGATGCATCAAGTATTTTTCTTGGAAGATACCAAATTGGGTGATAGTTGGTGAGTTGTACAAGATTTTGGCCACATATATATGATGTTGAAGAGGCTGCCCAAAATCAAGAAATCCATGAACAAGTACAGATGAGATCTCGAGGAGGCATACCAAGAGGAAAATACTTCGCTGAAAATTGTACTATCCAAGACATTGGTCCCGATATAGATTTGTTGCAACATAATGAGCCGAGGAAGCCCTGTTAGTGCACACCTTCTTCGTGAGCATCCGTGCAAATCAAGGAACACCGGAACGTGGAGATACATGGAGTGAAGATGAAGATGATACCTTCCTTGAGTACCATAGTCCCTGAGAAGCGAGTATATCGAGAAGATGACAAAGTGATGATGACTGACCTTGTACACGATTCATGCTGCCTTGTATCATGAATGTTGAGCTTGTCGGAGCTTTTAGTGAACCATGAACCTTTGTATCTGAATTTGCATATGAAATTTGTATGCCTTGCTGCATTGTATCAAGACCTTTGTATCTGAAATTTATGTACGAACCTTTGTATGTGAATTTATGTCTCAAATTCGAACCATTACCTTGTATGCAATGGTTCTATTAAAATAAAATTTTATTGTATGGAATGGCTATGTTACATCTGTCAAAATTTTAATTGACATATTCTACCAAGTATTTCCCACAAATGCATAGGCTGCAAATAACAAACATTCTGCCAAATTTTCATCCAACATTTATTGTTGACAACAATTTCCATCCAATATTGGCACATAATGTTTCACAATTGTATAAACTGCATTGCTTGAGAAAACATCAGATTCATCATACGTTACAAAAGCCTAGACCAATTGCACTGGATTGCATATTGTTCATACTACACTGCATAAGCTACCAAGACTAAGATACATTAGGTGGTGAAAACTTTCTGGTTTCCAACATACATCACCACACAGCCAAGACAAAATGCTAAAACAATCACCAAAATGTTAAACTTCCTCATCAGATTGTCCACCTTGGCCTCAATCTTCAATTCAGCAGCCTGCATATTCATGATCATTCTCCCACCAGATGATGCATCTTCTACCTCTTTGGCTTCATCACCAATGTCCACTGCCAGGGGGAATTTTTGGATTGCAACAATGCCAAGCTCCTCCAGCTTATCCAAATACTGCCTTTGGAATTTGTAGAACCCACAAAGCTTAGGAAACTACAACAATAAAAGAACAATTGCATTCACCATGACTGGATACATAGGGTTGCAGAAATTCTCAACTCAATTCAAACAAGTGGATGCTCACCGAGTTCCTTGGGCATTTGAAGAACACACGCAGATAGTTGTCGGTTGTCTCCTTCGCTGACCGCCTCTCTACCACCGTCGCGTGCCCACAATCGTGAGGCGGGGGATCAAGGGGAGCCCTGTCTCCTTACCAAGGGGATACGGCACCACATCCCACCTTGACCTTGGCTCCAGATGCCGCTCAACCTGCCTCCCACCATGGATGGACGCTCCAGTAGCCCTTGATTGACTAGCTGAGCTTCCCCTCTTGGACATGGTGTTGTCTTCACCGGAGTCGCCAAGAGGCTGCACGTCGGCAGCTATGTTCCACCACCCTGACCGACGCTCGCCAAGAGGCCACCCGCCTGACGAGATCTGCCGCGCTCCACTAGGCTGCTTGCCGCGCTCGGTCCAGCCCCCCGCCGGCAGCCGCGCTCCGCTCACCTAGGCGACACGCCGCGGCCGCTCACGCCCAGCACCGCCCGCCGGCCGCCGCCGTGTGGGAGTGGGGGATTTCGGGGAACAAATGAATTGGTCAACGGCTCAAGGTCATGGTGCTGGATCCATATGGCATGGAGGGAATATTCCCACTAAGGGTCATCATATTTGCAAAAACATTCAGTGATGCTCCATTGTCGTCACATTAAGACAACACTTACCGTCACAAATTCACAACCGTCAGTCGGATACCTGACAACCACATTTTATGACGGTACTGGCTACCTATATGTGACGAACAAAAATCTACCGTCATATATAGTTTAGAGCTTCCTAAATTTATGACCCTTCTTATCATGGCGTCGTATTATGACACATTGTATGACGATATTTCTCCCCGTCATGAGCATTTTCGTCATAGAAGGTTGGTTTTCTTGTAGTGCACGCCATGTTCTTATTACATCCCTCTAGTCCAATATGAACCTGTCTTGAAGAAGTGTGATGAACTGATGATCTTATCAATAAAATGGGGTGTTGTAAATGCAGATCTGATTTTAACTATACGAATAGATGTCCAAGGTACCATATGGCAGAAATTGCACAATAGTCACAGAAAAAGCATACCTTATTATTGTAGAACTCAGCCATCTGCCAGCTTTCCTCCACATGTGCTGTTGGGTAACTCATGCCTGGGAGAAAGGCGGGAAAACGAAATGAGTGGCATATCTTGTGTAAGTTTGACAAGATTAAACTCAGGTCTCAGGGGAACAAGTTTTACTAACCACAATCCTTTCCTAAGAATGCAACCCAAGCCAAAGCAGGGACTATTAGCAACACTCTTCAAATGGATGAAGTAGTCAGGCCTCCTTCCTTCGGTCATTTCAGTTGCTTTGGTGATAACATCAAGCCCTGTGCATCAACCATCGATGTTGGTTTCTGCGGCACGAGAAAAGGGGGAAATGCTCACTCATGATGTAATAATATGCATTGCATTATTTAGATCCACCAATGCCTGCATCACTCATAACATGTGTACGAAAAAGAACCATAGAATATTTTACTGCTAGAGAAACAACTCCAACAGAATAATGGTCTTAGCAAGCCCGCTACTTGATCAGCAGAATCTGAAAATTGCTAAATGCGTCCCCCAAGTATCAGCTCGAAACAAATGCCTTTTGGCTAAATGGTTAGTTAACCTCTTGAACACCGAAGGGACCTGGCAATCTTTGCTAAGTAATAAATATTTGAGAACCAAGACCCTGATGCAAGTATCAGCCAAACCAAATGACTCTCACTTTTGGAGAGGCCTCATGCATATTAAAGATGAGGTTCTTTCTAAAGGCTCTTTCATTATTAATGATGGAACCAGCACAAGATTTTGGGAGGATACCTGGTTAGGTGATAAGCCGCTCAAGGATACTTACCCTTCCTTATACCATATTGCGCGGGATAGGAAGGTTACGATTTCTATGGTCATGTCCTCTAGACCTCTAAATATATCCTTCAGGCGGTCTCTGGTGGACAATAACCTAAGACATTGGCTTCACCTAGTAGCTCGGGTTTCTAATGTTGATCTGGTGGATGGTAAAGATTATTTTAAATGGCCGCTGACGAAAAACGGCTTTTTTACTGTCCGATCGATGTATCTTGATGCTTTAGATACTCATCCACCGTTTCAAAGATAGGAAGATCCGAAGTGGAAATTACCTCTTAAAATCAAAATTTTTCTTTGGTTTCTTCAGAAAGGCGTCATTTTGATAAAAGACAACCTTGCGAAGAAAAATTGGAAAGGGAGTCAGAAGTGTGTCTGCTGTAATTTGAATGAAACTAGACAGCACCTCTTTATAGATTGCCCCTTAGCAAAGATGATTTGGAGGTTTATTTTCTATGCGACTAATTTGAGCCAACCTAGATCTATTAACCATATGTTTGGTAATTGGCTTAATAATCAACATAAAGATTTTAAGCATCTGATTTGGGTTGGGATCGCGGCCATCTGCTGGGCTATTTGGAAATATATGCAGGAATGATATAGTATTCAAAAAGACGAAGTTTAATTCGATTCTGAGGTTATTTTCGGGGAGCTTCGTTACGCTACGGGCCTAGTTGCGGCGTAAGGAGGCGATCCTCATCGCTATGAGCAGAAATTAGAAGTCATTGCTCTGGTTTGCCAATGAAGGATGGAATAATTTTATCGTTTACCTTAGGTGGGGGCATGTTGCCCGTGGTCACTGTCTGCTCTTTTTGACTTTGTTTGAACTCTGTAATAATTGGTCATGTACATCTTGGATGTAGAGGCCGGATTTAATTATCCATTATCTAAAAAGTATCACGATGAATCGATCTCGCGCGCATCGATAGGTAGAACACCAGGAGATCTGGCGAACACGTGACACAACCGGATCAAGTGAGGATGGAAGCACCTCCGCCCATACTTAGAGTACGCTTGGCACGAGCTGGCGGTCCTTGGCGACGACGAAGGCCTCGGAGAGCACCTTGGTCGCGTCGAGCACCTTCCCGCCGATCTTCTCGGCCGCGGTATTCAGCCGCCCCACAGCCTCTGCGGCGAACTCGTCATAGGCCACGATGGTCAGAACCGTGGCCGCCGGGACGTCGAGGTCGCGCCGCACCATCGACGCGAGCGAGGCGCCCGAGGCCACGACCACCACGAGCCGCACCACGGCCGCCTCCAGCCGCTCCACTAGCGTTGTCTCCATCGTTGAGATGCATTGTCCATTCGCCGCTGCCTAGATCCCACCGCCAACCACCTAGATCCTGTCGCCATCCACCTGGATCTCACCACCGGGACCCTGGATCTCGCCACCAGGCCCCCAAATCGACTGCCGCCCCAGCTTGCCCCGCCACAGCTCCTCGCTGCCGCCGCGAGCGGATCTGCAGTGAGGGTCAGCGGAGGAGAAGGAGGGCGATGGAGGCGAGTGCGAGGAAGGAGAGGAGCAGCGGTCATCTGAGGAGTGGGGAGGAGATAGGAGGGAGGAGTGCGGCGTGGATTAGGGTTCCGAAGGAGCACGTTATGTACGATGACAAGACTTCTAGGGCCGTTAGATCGATGATGGACGGATGGTCAAAAAAAAGCTGGGTCGGTTTGGGGTTGAAATGGGCCTTGATTGGTTTTAATGCTTAACATTTTTCTTTTTCATTTTATTACACCATTGTGAAGTAAGACACATAAATAATTATCTTACACACACAAACTTATTTTTTACATTTAATAGACTACATAGAAGTTATCTTGTACAAGTATGAAAATTTTTGAAACTGATTTACTATTTTTGGAACAATAAATGGTTTTCTACATGGTTATAAAAAATAATTTAAACTATACAAGTCTCTCACATTGTTTCATAAGATTTTGTAAAAATTGGAGTATACATTGTTCACAAACTATATAAGTCTCCCACATTATTTCATACAACTCAACTTAAACTTTGAAGTTTGTATATACTAAAGTATTTTCTTGCTCTTGTACACCTCAATTCTGAACATAACGACTTTACATTTACTCTTATATTAACATATGGGGATTCACATTGCCATTTGTTGTGAAAAAAGATATTTTCTATTTTTAAATACCTAATTAAAACATCTCTATGCATTAGCTAGAAAAATAATTATGTTATATACCCTCAATAAATTTCCCACATGTAACATACAACATATAAGTTGTCACCTAGGAGTTTCATTATTTTTCGAATAGATATGTTATTTTTTAACATTTAAATGAATTCTTGCATGCTTACCGAAAGTAATTCCAAATTGACCTATATGTACATCTAATAAGATTCAAATAATTCAAAAAAACTATATTTATGCACATATGGTCCATTATAGCTCATGTCTTGGAGATTGACAAAAAATTCATTTGACTTATAGGCACTAGTAGGGATGTTGGCATCGGTGACGTTTACCTTTTGTCACTGAAAACGCTATTTTGGTCACCTATAGTAATTTGTGACGAATTTGTGACGATTTGGATTTCGTCATTAGTGTCGCGTCACATTTATCCATCGGTGACGAAATGCAATTTTTCGTCACAAATGTGTCACTATTTTGTGACGATTGATGCGTCGTCATTGAAGTGGTTTCAATCTGTGACGATCGCTTTTGGTCATGGATGAAACACCGTTTTCGTCATAATCTCCCGTCTGCCAAGCGTCTTGACGGTGCTGTTAACAGCGTTTCTTGTTCTGTGATGATCTGATTTGGTCACAGATGGCCTTGTTTTTTCGTCATTATCGTCCGTTTGGATTCGTTCGACGGCGTATGCCACGTTAAGCGACATCGGCTCCACGTCACGGCGATAGGCGTCATCGTCATAATACATTTTTAAATTTTCACAAATACTCTTTGTCATCATCACACTTTGATATGAAATGGTCACAGATGTACCATCACTATGGTAACAGATGTAATTACAAATTCACCATAGAAACAATTATATTTTTATCAAAGGAACAATTATGGTATATCATAGTACACAAATCTCATTTTTGAATAGAATCACTTTCTACAAATTCGTGTACATATAACAAAGTACCTAGTAGCTATTACATTCTAGATAAAATCTGAGAGAAACATGTAGTTGGGCTCATGCATAGTGCTAGACGACCGTGCATGGCATGAGTCCGGATTCCAGGCCATGACGTGTACGTGATGATCACAAAGCGGCCAATGAACATGAAGACAACCTGGTACGCAAAACACAAAACAGTAACTTCCCATGTTATTAGAAGTAGTATATGCAGTACAAAATATATAAGAAAAGAGACAAACTGATGTATAAACTAAACCCCTGCAAGAAAATATTGGAACACTAGCGCAGGTGCTACTACTGTTATCTAAAACCGAGGGAAGGCATGAGCTCATGGCTGTCACCGACGTACACATAGAACGAACAAATGGGCACAAGCTACTGGAAAAGACAACTGAGAAAAATGTAAGAAACATCTAGGATTAATGAAGTCAACTATATAAATTATAGCATACAATATGTTTAACTTATGACAACCGTTTCCATGAGACAGTATTTGAAAAGAAAATTAAATTAGAACAACAAAAAACAAATTTCATTACATAGCTAAAAAAGAATCATATTTATGAAGTTATGGGGACTCAAAGATGATACCATTGGATGCCTGTTAATTGGTGGTAGTACATTGATGTGTAATCAATATTGCATCCTCTATGTAGAACGTTGAACAGAAACATTAGTGACTTGGACACTGAAAAGCAAAAGTCATAGATGAGGGTGAAACTAACTTGGCTTCAGAACTTGTAACTTACGTACTTGAACCCAAGGAAACTGAAAATGGGTAATTAGTTTACCCATCTAGACCTTGAATTTTAAGGTGTAAATACGTAAAAAGAAAAGCTATGTTATAATGTTGTCTTACCTAGAGGTTTAGTAAATTTCAAGCTTAAGGCACGTTTGTATTATATGGAATGTCTATCTATTTACCTACAAATGACCTTGATATTGTACAGAAACCAATAAGATAATATCAAGAACTACCTGATGGGATGAACTACATGGATGGATGGAGGCTGCCAATCCATCTAAAGAAAACTGCAAAATGCCAAAATCATTTACCTAATGCAATTAAAAAGTGAATTTTAAAAAGGATATTAAACAAAAGTGCATACATAAAATGTGATTCTTGTAAAATTGATACATACCAGGGGCTTTGCACCGCTGTTGTTACTTGTAGACATTCCGCCTTGTTTCCGTTTGTTTCCCCTAGCCATTTTACTACAAAAAAATGTTGTTATACTCAGATTAAAAAGGGCAATATATTGCATAACTGCTAGAGGATATGGTTTCTAGTACTCAGATGGAAAAGGGCAGGTTACATCTTTTTTTTTTGAATTAAACAGGTTATACATCTGAAAAGACCGTATCTTACACACCTGTGCTAGAAAAGCTATGTTCCTAGTACATTGGTGTCACCAAAATAAAAAATCTCAGAAGCACCTACTGACCTACTAGATGCTTGTGTTAATGGAACTAGCGTGCAAAAAAATTACCTACGCAGAGACGCACTAAAATTATCATATCCCTAGGCATGTTATACGGCCCTACACACATCTCAAAAGATCTCGTGAGTGATGAACATGCAGATAAAAAAAAGACCCTGGAAAAATGTAGATCAGGCAAAGGGGCTTTACCAAACGGGATATCACAAACCCCAACACTGATTGCTTCTAGATCCGCCAAGGATTTTGGAGCTCGCCACTCGGTCGATTGGTGGTACACCAGGGGATCGGACATCTTGTTGTCCTGAGAACCTGACAGGGCGACAGAATCCGCCCGTACGGGCCGACCTCGGCAAACCAGCGCGCCGCGGTGGCCGGTGGGGGCTTGGAGACCTCATCGGGACGCTGGAGCGTCGAGGCGGAGGTCGGTGCTCACGACAGAGGCGGCGCAGGCCGAAGCTCCGACCCTGCGGCTAGAGTAGGGGTGCGACGGACGCTGGAAGAGGAGCAGGAAGGGAGGGCGGCACGGCGGAGGCTGGAGGAGGAGCATGAAGGGAGGGCGCTTGACGACGGAGGATGGAGGAGGAGTAGAAAGCACTGGCGGGATTTGGAGGAGCAGGGAGGAGGCGGCTGGATTGGGGAGAGTGGGAGAATGGGGAAGGAAACTAGGGTTAGATATTTACATGAGATGCGAATTTGTTATCGGGTTGCTTATCGGGTCGGTCAAAATTGGGTCGTACCTCGGGCCGGTATTATGGACCGAAGTGGCGGCCCAAGCACCAAATATGTTATATAAATTTTGAGATATTAAATAAATTCAAAATTATTTGTTGATTTAATGAAGAATAAATGTTAAAATCATCTAATCTTGCTTAAAAAATCTGAAAACTTGCATGAGCTCCACCTTTTGGTGTATTATGTTGTCAAAAAAGTTTCAAATGATTCTAAGAAAGTGATGACGCACATCGCCACTAAAGCATACCTGTCTCACACATGTCATTGTTGTTAGCATACGGTTTTCAAAAACGGAAAACCCGGCATTACCTCGTGATAGTCCTGGATTAGACGCTATCACGAGGCATTCATCACAGATAAATATCACGGTCATACTGAAATAAAGCATCGAATAATAATAATCGATTATTACATGTCTGAATAATCGAGTACATCAATACACGCCTCTTGGCGGAATAATGAAATAAGAGCCTACGCAAGCGTAGCTAGCTTCCAAAAAGGTGTCTCCGTCTTGATCATCTCCACAGGCATCCTTGAGCGGCCCCCCTACCGCAGTCAACCGTTGTCGTGGTCGGACTCGTACCACTGCAAGCTCGGGGTTATGCCCAAGGATTGGGATAGGTCACGTCACCAACCGTATGCAAGCTTTAAGTGGCCTACTTCTAAGGGTAAAGAAAAGGATCAAGGTAGTAGCTGGGTTTCCTATGCAGCAACAGCATCATAATAGAGTAATATCTCCATAAACCCACCATATCCCATATCTCTCATCCATACGGATACATCCGTCACCGGATCACCGTCACCATCACCTATCTCCATCTAGGGTCGGTCGAGAACTCCCACTCCTCGCCTCAATGGTTGCACCCGGATCCGCGAGGCGAGGGAACAACTCTCCTCTCCCGAATACAACCACGGCTCACCAATACACTCTCACCCTATAAGGGGAAGGTAGAAATCCCAAAACGTAAGTCGGAGAAACAACGGTCATGTCCATAACCGAGGACGCGGCTATACGTATAGATCTAAACTACGTAGCGTGTACACCAAGACCAACTCGGAATAGTACCGGACGGTGTCTCGGCCGAGCCTACCCAACCGAATGAACACCTAGTAATTACGATCCCATCCTCATACGGGTCTCGTTGGGTCCTTCGCAAAGGTCCACCCGGCTGTGAAAATGCCCGTGTGGCCACACGGGAACGTAAAGGGAAGGGACTTCACCCCAACCCTCTCATCGATACCCTCTATCCTCATCGGGTGTATGGCATCGCACTTGCTAGGGTCGAACGGCCCTATCCCCACTCTCGGCGGGTGGTGTGTACGAAAGTCCCGTGTAACAAAGCGCGACCGGTTTCGGATCGAGCTCCTATCCTCCAAGTCATCACAAAAATCCCCAACACCGTGCTCCTAAAACAATGTACCCGCCATAGGCACTAAACTCGGGCAACGTCCAGAAGACGATCCACGGCCCCATCCCGGATCGGGTTGTCTTGAGCTCACCCCCGCCAAAATAGCCCAAAACACCTTCTCCTGCCGGTTTTCCCCACACACGCCAAGAAACTACCACAATAATCCCAACACATGCATAGCAAGCTCAGCGTATCATCACGCCTAAGTAAAGTAGTAGTAGTAGTAGGTCAATCAAGGACAAGTATGTAAAAGAGGCTATGCACGGGTTCATCTCATCCATCACTATGCAATAAATAAAGCACTAGCAGTTCTAGATAGCCATGCCTAATGGGCGTTCAAAGAATGGTCGGGCGTGAACCTGGGTGCGAGTAGTCATCGTAGCCGAAGTCGTCGTCGTAGTCCTGGTTCAGCTCTCCGGCTCCGGCGGCTCCTAGAATCGTATTTCAATAAATAACTCGGCAGCTAATTGCAATAAATCCAAGAGAAGGAACAAATAAGACCCAAAAAGAGGCAAACTCTAGCCTAGCGTGGAGTTTGGATTTTTAGAAGATTTTCAGAAGAAGTTTTGTATTTTTCGAGTTAAAAGCAGTTTAATATGAATTTCCAAAGATTAAATAGATTTCTAAAATTAAAATACGCATACACAATAATACATACTTTAGGCTAGCTCCTAGCTAACTCTAACTGTCTCTAGCAGGGCTTAAAGCCGGTGGCGGTGGCCCCCGACGTGCAGCCACGTGGGAGGCTATAAGCCGGCGGTTGGCCGCGTGGCAGCCGGCGTGGGCGCGCAGGTGGCGGGCTCACGGGATCCCGCCCTGGCGTCCCTGCGGCTCCGTGCGGTGTGGCGAGTGTGTGGCCGAGCCGTGGTTGGCCGGCCACACGGGATCCGG
This sequence comes from Cenchrus purpureus, assembly GCA_022644695.1. Taxonomy (NCBI): domain Eukaryota; kingdom Viridiplantae; phylum Streptophyta; class Magnoliopsida; order Poales; family Poaceae; genus Cenchrus; species Cenchrus purpureus. Next base: position 46,992,814 of record CP053466.1, read on the forward strand.
TCGGATCCTTTGCGTGCACCTACACGTGTGTGCGCGCGTGTGGGGTAAAACCCCTGGGTTTAGCGCCCGGCGGCGTCTCGTGTTCGGCAAAATGCACCGAGGGACGGCAGCATGGAAAGGGCTCGCCGGCGGCGAGGTACCTCGGGCCAAACAACAAACAGCAGGGAGAGGTTGAGACGGTCCCCGCGAACAAGAAGAAACCAAGAGAAGGCAGGCCTTTGGCCGGGCTCGGGCGCGTCGGCGGCGACGCGGTGAAAGCCGGCCGGATGGTCGCCGGACGGGTGCTGTGCAATTACGCCTGGTTCTCGCGTGTGTGTCTCCTCTGGGGTGAATTGGCCCCAAAGATGGGAGCTTTGCCCTTTGCCCAGCTGTGTAGGGCGAGTCCGGCCGTGGCGGCGTCGAGAGCGGCCAGAGTGCGAGGGCGCCGGTTGGTCCCCCGGCGTCTTGGGGTGCGTGTGTGTGCACAGTCGGAGATAAAAGGGCACGGCGCACCTGAGGGCACTTGCCTTCACCTCACCCCGCGTGAACGCACCGAGTGCAAGCCGGCGTGTGCCGCGTCGGCGCAAAGAAGCGGCAGCGGTGTGGCGCGCGGTGCGTGGCCACGAGACAAGGGAGTGAGTGGAGACAAGCGCGCGCGTGCACGGTGACGGTGGTGGCTCCCTACAAGAAAGGCGGGCCGCAAGGCTTCACGGCGGCCGGCGAGGCTACGGCGGCGACATGGTCACGGCGTGATCGATCCCGCCCTCGGCTCGAAGGCCGGGCCACAATAGAGGAGCAAGGGCGGACGGCCTCACCTCGGTGGCCACTGGCCGACGTGCAGGCGTTGGTGTAGAGGGGCAGAGCAGGTTCAGTCGGCGGTGAAGAAGACGGGCGGCGCGGACAGAGGAAGCAGAGGAAGAAGGTGTCGTCGGTGTTCACTGCTTCTTGGCGTCCAGGAGTCCCGCGGGCGGCCTCCGGTCTTAACGGCGGCGAGCTCGCGGACAGCCTCCGATCTTCTTCTCCTCTCCCCCCCCCTTCTCGTCCTCCTCCGGCCGGCAGGCAGACAGGGAAGAATCCCCAAGGCGGCTAGGGTTGGGAGGCTCCAGGGGCTGCGGCGGCGGCCTCTTATAGGGCAAGGTGCGGAGCGGGGGCACATGGACGGCCGGGATCCAAAGGAGGGCCGTGGGGCGCGTCGCGACGGCGCCATGGGTGACGCCTTGGCTTTGGCCGTGCGGGGGAAAAGAAGGCGGTGTGGCGACGCGTCGGCACGTGGGCGTGACGTCAAGGCGGGACCCACCCTAACCCTCTCACTGATACCCTCCATCCTACTGGTAGGTATGGCATCACACTTGCTAGGGTCGAACGGCCCTATCCCCACTCTCGGCGAGGTGGTGTGTACGAAAGTCCCGTGTAACAGGCGACCCACTCGGGCGGGCGGGCGACCTCCTATCCTCCAAGTCATCACAAAAATCCCCAACATCTATCCTCCTAAAACAATGTACCCGCCATAGGCACCCGAACTGGCAACGTCCGAGAAGGCGATCCACACGGCCCCCGATCCGATCGGGTTGTCTTGAGCTCACCCCGCCAAAATATCCCAAAACACCTTCTCTCGCCGGTTTTCCCCACACGCCAAGAAACTACCACAATAATCCCAACACATGCATAGCTCGGTATCATCACGCCTAAGTAAAGTAGTAGTAGTAGGTCAATCAAGGACAAGAATGTAAAAGAGGCTATGCACGGGTTCATCTCATCCATCACTATGCAATAAATAAAGCACTAGCAGTTCTAGATAGCCATGCCTAATGGGCGTTCAAAGAATGGTCGCGTGAACACAGGTGCGGTCGTCAGCCGTAGTCAAGTCGTGTAGTCTGGTTCAGCTCTAGCTCCTCCGGCTCCTAGAATCGTATTTAAATAAATAACTCAGTAGCTAATTGTAATAAATCCAAGAGAAGGAACAAATAAGACCCAAAAAGAGGCAAACTCTAGCCTAGCGGAGTTTGGATTTTTAGAAAGATTTTCGAGAAGAAGTTTTGTATTTTCCGGAGTTAAAACAGATTTAATATGAATTTCCAAAGATTAAATACATTTCTGAAAATAAAATACACATACACAATAATACATACTTTACGCTAGCTCCTAGCTAACTCTAACTGTCTCTAGCAGGGCTTAAAAGCGAATTTGGTGAGCCTACGACGTGGCAGCCACGTGGGAGGCTATAAGCCGGTTGGCTGTGGCGGCCGGCGTGGTGCGCAGTGGCGGGCGCCTGAGGATCCGCCCGGCGTCCACTGGCCGTCCGTGCGGTGTGGCGAGTGTGTGGCCGGGCAGTGGTTGGCCGGCCGCACGGGATCCGGTCAGATTCTTTGCGTGCACCTACACGTGTGTGCGCGCGTGTGGGGTAAAACCCCTAGGTTTAGCGCCCGACGCCGTCTCATGTTCGGCAAAATGCCGCTGAGGGGCGGCGGTGCGGGAAAGGGGCTCGCCGGTGAGGTACCTTGGGCCAAACAACAAACAGCAGGGAGAGGTTGAGACAGTCCCCGCGAACAAGAAGAAACCAAGAGAGGGCAGGCCTTAGAGCTAGAAGCGTCGGCGGATGCGGTCAAAAGCGGCGGCGGGATGGTCGGCGGGCGCTGGGTGCGAATTACGCCGGTGCGTGCGTGTCTGTCTCCTCTGGGGTGAACTGGCCCCAAAGATGGGAGCTTTGCCCTTTGCCCAGCTGTGTAGGGCGAGTCCGGCCGTGGCGGCGTCGAGAGCGACGCGCGCGGCGGCGGAGTGCGAGGGCGCCGGCGTCCCCACAGCGGTGGGTACGTGTGTGTGTGCGGCCGGAGATAAAAGGGCATGGCGCACCTGAGGGCACTGCCTTCACCTCACCTCCTACGCAAACGTGCACCGGAGTGCAAGCCGGCGGCATAGCCGCGTCGGCGCAAGGTAGGGTGGCGCGGTGTGACGGCGCGGTGCGTGGCCACGAGACAAGGGAGCAAGCGGAGGCAAGCATGCGCGTGCACGGTGACAGCGGTGGCTCCTACAGAAGAAAGGCGCGGCACGAAGGTCGGCTTCACAGCAGCGCGTGCGCGGCGGCGAGGCTATGGCGGCGACATGGTCACAGCGTGATCGATCCCGCCCTCGGCTCGAAGGCCGGGCCACAACAGAGGATCAAGGGTGGACGGCCTCAACTCGGTGGCCACTGGCCGACGTGGAAGCGTTGGTGTAGAGGGGCGGAGCAGGTTCGGCCGGCGGTGAAGAAGGCGGCGGGCGAGGAAGCGAGAGGAAGAAGGCGTCGTCGGTGTTCACTGCTTCTTGGCATCCAGGAGTCCCGCGGGCGGCCTTCGGTCTTCAAAGCGGCGACGGCGAGCTCGCGGACGGCCTCCGGGCTTCTTCTCCTCTCCCCCCCTTCTCCTCCTCCTCCGGCGAGCGGGCGGTGCGGACAGGGGAAGAATCCCCAAGGCGGCTAGGGTTGGGAGGCTCCGGGGGCTGCGGCGGCGGCCTCTTATAGGGCAAGGTGCGGCGCGGGGCACGGGGGATCCAAGGAGGGCATGGGCGCGTCGACGGTGCCATGGGTGGCGCCCGGCGGCTTTGGCAGCGTGAGGGGAAAAGAAGGCGCAGTGACGAAGGTGACATCAGCGTGACGTGGGCGTGATGTCAAGGCGGGACCCACTTTGCAGCGGCTCGGGCGGGAGGAGTAGGTGGCGTACGGGCCGGTGGGGCTGGACTGAGGCGTCTGCGGGGTTTTAGGTGTTCCGGGAAAGAGTAGAGGCTGGGTGGACTTCTCTAAAGCAAGGCCCGCTTGCTTTTAACCTTTTTCCTATTTCCTATTTCCTTAAACCCTATACTATTTGGATTCAAATTTGAATTTAGAATTCAAATTTGTCCCACACTCAAATAAAATCCAAATAAAGCCAAATAAACTCCAAAGTTCTCACACTAGCATTTTATATTTCCTAGGAATTTTATTTAATTCAAAAATTAAATCTAGGAATTATATGAGAGAAAATGGAAGACATCCTTAATTACTTTGACAAGCACTCAAATAATTCATCGAAAATTTTAAATCCTCATTTTTATTATTAACATTCTGTAATAAAATTGCGGGATGTTACAGACTCCCCCCTCAAAAGAATCTCGTCCTCGAGATTAAGAACTTACCTCCGTCTCGAAGAGGTGCGGGTACTTCTCTCCCATGACCGACTCTTTCTCCCACGTCGCTTCTCGCTCGGTGTGATTGCTCCAAAGCACCTTGCGAGCGGTGGTGGTACTGGTAGCCTTCTCGGCCCAATCCGAATCTTCGGGTACTCCAAGTACTCAGTTGTCTTGCAAGTCGATAGCATCGGTGGAGACATGCTTGTCAAGCTTGGTCGAGGCACCTCCGAGTTGCGATATGTGGAACACAGGATGCACTCCGGCAAGATCAGATGGTAACTCCAGCCTGTATGCAAGTTTCCCCACCTTTGCCATGATCTGGTAGGGTCCAACGAACCTCGGGGCTAGCTTCCCCTTCACGTGGAACCTCTTCGTGCCTCTAAGCGGTGACACTCTCGGAAGGCGTAGTCACCAACCCGAAGGAGACATCCCTTCGCTTAGGATCTGCATAGCTCTTCTGCCTGCTCTGAGCTATCTTCAGGTTCTCTCTAACCTTGGCCACATTCTCCTCAGCCTCAATAATGGAAGCTGGACCGAAGAAAATCCTCTCCCCCACCTCAGACCACATCAATGGGGTCCTACACTTTCTGCCATACAGAGCTTCGAAGGGTGCCATTTGCAAACTCGCCTGATAGCTGTTGTTGTATGAGAACTCAGCGTAGGGCAGACTCTTCTCCCAATAGTTGCTATAAGTCAACACACAAGCTCTCAGCAGATCTTCTAGAACCTGATTCACTCGTTCGATCTCATCCATCGAGGGTGGAAAGGCATCTTGTAGTCCAAGTGAGTGTCCATTGAATCGTGCAGACTCCTCCAGAACTGAGTTGTGAACTGAGCACCACGATCGGACACGATGCTGCGGGTTGCTCCATGTAACCTCAGGATATGCTCAACGTAGAGATCGGCCAACTGACTCACAGTGAACTTGTTCTTTACCGGAAGGAAGTGTGCTACCTTGGTCAATCGATCTACAATCACCCAAATCAAGTCATTCCCCTTCTGAGTGCGGGGTAAACCCACCACGAAGTCTATGTTGATATCATCCCATTTCCACTGAGGTATCTCTAGCGGCTGTAGCAAACCGGCGGGTCTCTGATGTTCTGCCTTCACTCTCTAACAAGTGTCACATCGGGCAACATACTCAGCTATGTCCTTCTTCATATTCTCCCACCAGAATCAACACTTCAGGTCTTGGTACATCTTGGTGCAACCCGGGTGAATGGAATACCGAGAATCGTGTGCTTCCTTCAGAATCGTCTTCCAGATATCCTCACCACTAGGCACACATATGCCATCTTTCAACCACAACGTGCCTTGCTCATCAATGCGGTAGTCAGGGGCCTTGCCTCTCGTCAGAAGGTCTTTCACTTCTTCAATCTCAGGACACTTCTTACGGGCACGATCTGGTCTTCTAGGTTGTACTTCACCCTCAACTCGTTGAGCTGACCCTTCTCGACGATGTCAAGCTGCAATCGCTCCATCTTGTACAACTCGGGTTGTTCATACGCACCATCAGGTTGTTGCGTAACTTCTTGACTCAAAGCATCGGCCACGACATTCGCCTTGCCGGGATGGTAGTGAATGTCGAGGTCATAGTCCTTTATCGCTCTAGCCATCTCCTTTGCCTAAGTTCAACTCGACGGGGTGAAGATATACTTCAAACTCTTGTGATCCGTGTAGATATCACACTTGTTGCCCATCAAGTAGTGCCTCCATATCTTCAAAGCATGAACACAGTTGCTAACTCAAGGTCATGTGTCGGGTAGTTCTCTTCATGCTTGAAGCGCCTTGAAGCATAGCGATCACCTTGCCTTCTGCATCAGCACACAACCAAGACCCTACCTCGAAGCATCACAGTACACCACAAAGTCCTTGTTGTCATCGGGAAGCATCAACACAGGAGTTGTGGTGACTCGGGCCTTGAGCTCTTGGAAGCTTGCTTCACACTTCTCGACCACCGAATGGCGTGTTGTTCTTGACAACTCGGTCATTGGCTTCGCAATCTTGGAGAAGTTCTCGATGAAAGCGGCGGTAGTACCACGCCATCTCGAAAACTCGATCTCACATCCTTTGTCTTGGGCGCCACTTTGACACGGCTTGATCTTGAGGATCAACTGCAACTCCTCTCCCGACAACACATGCCCAAGGAAAGCCACTTCTTCTAGCCAGAACTCGCACTTGCTGAACTTGGCATACAACTGATTCTGCCTCAGCTTCTCCAACACTATCCTCAGATGCTCTTCATGCTCTTCTGCGGTTCAGAAGACCAAGATGTTGTCAATGAAAACCACGACAAACTTGTCTAACTCGTCCATGAACACCTTGTTCATCATGTTCATAAATGGCGAGCGTTCGTAAGACCGAGCGATATGACGATGAACTCATATCTTGCCCGTAGGGTCCTAACGCTGTCTTGTAGATGTCCTCATCTTCATCGATGGTAGCGGATCGAAGGTCAATCTTGCTTAAGTACTTGGCCTTCTTCAACGATCAAGCAGGTCATCAATGCGTGTAGCGGGTACTTGTTCTTGATGGTTACCGCATTAAGAGCGTGATGTCGACGCCTTGCGTTCGTCCCATCCTTCTTCGGCACAAACATCACCGGTGAAGCCCAAGGTGATGCACTCGGTCGGATGTACCCCTTCTCACGGAGAGCTTCCAACTCCTCCTTGCGTTGCCGGCTCTAACTTGCCCATTACAGGACTACGTACCCACGGGTGTACACACACGGTTGATCACGAACTCCACGTCGCGATGCGGTGGTAACCGGCGGATCATCGGGAAAGACATCGGGTACTCACAAACCATCGGAACATCGACCCTTGTCTTCGTAGTGAGGTTGTACACGCTGGTACTTCCGAGACTTGACGGCTCAAATGTGATCTTCGTTCCTTGGTATATCGGGGTCACTTGTCGGGTGACGAGGAGATAACCCCTTTGTGAGCGGTGATCCAATCCATGCCGAATAACATCAATCCCATTGGACTTGACGCGGTCGGATCTCAGGAACTTGTGACCCTTGATGAACATCTCACCCTTTGCATAGCAGTGCACCTAATATCTCCGGCGGGAGCTCGTTACAATAGGTTTCGGTCGAGTCATGGGGAGGCAGTTTGTTTACAAAGTTAGAGGACACATAAGAACTAGTTGCACCGGTATCAAAAGAATCAAAGCTTTAGCACCACAAACTAAAACTCACAATCACGGCGTCGGGGCGTCGGCGACCTCCTCCTCGATCGGGAGGTTGAGCCTTCAGCGATCGGCGGTGAGGCGGCAGGTGGCCTCCCTCACAGGAGCTGGTGCCACAGGTGTAGCGGTCTTCTTCTGGGGCACTCGTCGACTTGTGGCCTTGCTTGCCACAGGCGTAACACGTCGAGGTGAAACCTCGGTCTTGGGTCTCGGCAGCTCTGCTGCGGGCGGTTGTAGCCACCACCACTGCTGCTGGTAGTTGCTCCTTCCTCACAGGTGCAGTGCAGTTCCCTCCGAAGCCACGTCAGGGTTGGTTGTTCCCAGGCGGTAGCTCCCTCTCGGGAGCGTTGCTCTGCCCACTCCTCGGCCTCTGGAAGGATCGGTCGCCATGGTCCCGATCTCGAACCTCTTCTTGCCCTTCATCGCTCCTCATGCCCCTCCTTTCTTCTTCCTCGGCGCGATAGCCCTGTTCACCGGTGGCGAAGGGACTTGTGCTGGCCTTCAAGCCTGGCGGAGACCATGGTGGAGCCTCTCACCAGGCTGCAGCGCTTCTTGTGGGTGGTGTTGAAAAAGGTGTCGTCGGGGGCATAAGCGCATCATCTTCATGAAGTGCCTCTCGTGCTCCTCCACCCTCCATCCCACCACGAGTCATGGTCCTGAGTGCGGAACTCACATTGGAGCCTTGGACTCGCAGGTTTTCATGACGGTCTTGCTCGTGGGAACACCTCATTAAGAACTCCCGGCCGGTGATGAAGTACATAAGGGGTTCGCAAAGTGGTGACTCTCGGGAGTAGTTGTCCACACCAAGACTTGGCGGGACCCTCAAGCTGAGGTGAGTACAGGCTGTGAGACACCACTCCTCGTCGATTGTGGCGGGTGAGTCGAGCCGTCTCGATCACGTGGAGCTAGTCATCTCGGCCTCGAGATCGTCCACGCTGGCACAGAGGTGAGGCCTTGAGGCGGGGCACCTCGATCTTCTTGAATGATTCCTCATCCCGGCTGCATAGTGAGCGTTGCGGTTCCCAGCCAGGCTTGGTTTCGGTAACCCCGCCATCCTGCATCGACCATCGGACGTATGCCTCTGGGTGGCGTCGGAGGAAGCGGACGGCCATCACCTCGGCCTAGAGTTGGCGAGTGGCCACAACCACAGGGAGCTAGGTGTGGCTCGGGCTCTTCTTCTTCTTCCTCTCTTCATCTTCCACACCTTGTCCAATGGGCGGGCGGTGGTGGTGGCACCACGCCTCGGCCACGTCCTGGGCAGGCGTGTCCACGACCGCATCACGTCCACGTCCACATTCGGGGCGCCACGTCCACGCCACGGACGGTGGGGCTTGCTCTTCCTCGGCAACATCAAAGCGTGCGAGCCAGCGCGTCGACCTCCGATCGACATCTTCTTTGAAAACAAGACCAAGGATATAGGAAAGCTTTAGATATCGTCACTCACCAACAAATTGAGTCGATATACAAGCATGAAAATATTTCTACTAATATAAATCCAACACTCAATAAGAAGAAGCAATAAGAACGAACAACTCTATTAAGACCTAAACAATCGGCATCCATTATGAGTACATAAGTTTCCTCGAGGCTGACTCAAGCCTTGGAGGTCACACACAACAACGATCTAATATAGCATTACATGATCTCAAAGGGTGTGCACATCTAGGTGTGAAAAGACTCATAACTCATCATGCACCCGAATGCACTCTACCGCATGGAACAACTCATGGAGACTACCTATCTTACAACTCTACTCTTATTAGCATGGTCATGCTCGCCGCTACTCGAGCGGGCCTTCTTGTACCTCACGGTAACGGTCCTCCTCGGGAAGTCTCTGGGAACATCCGTGACGGGCGTGAGCAGCCCTCACCTCACAGGTCTCAACCAGGAGTGGGCATGTCGACCGGACACAGTGAAGCTTGAGGGGCGGACGGGTGGAGCCTTGAAAGGTCTCCTTGCGGATTGCCCAGCTGGTGCTCGGGTAGGTAGAGGTGTTGAGCTCCTGGCTCGTCCACCGAAGTGAGTCGGCGTCCTCCCAAGTCCTCGGCATCCTCTTGCACTTGTCCAGCAGGAACATAGAAGTCCTGGAGGTGTTGGAGTAGTGGTCCTCCACCAGTTCGGCCACTCTGGCCTTCTCACGAACCAGGTTGCGCCCCTGGGCGGCGAACTGAGCATCCTTCTGGTCCAGCTTGGCGAAGAGACGGGTGAACCTGGCCTCCTGCTTGCGTAGATCCTCCTGAGCGTAGATCTTCTCCTCTCGAGCGGTCACCCTCTCAGCCTCTACCTGCACCACCAAAGAGTTGGCGTGGCGTAACCCTCGCTCGAGCTGCTCAACTCGCTGGCGAAGAGTGAGGTTCTCCACGAGCAAGCTCTGGGTGCGGGGCTGAAGCGCCTTGACTCAGTGGTGTACTCGACTGAAGAGTGCACTATCGCTCGCTCGTCGGCGGGCGTGAGTGTCGAGGTCGGCAGGTAGCTCCCGTGGTGAGCGTGTCGTCGGTCTCACGTAGAGGTCCCTGAACAACCTCCTCCTCATAGAGCACCGACGGGTCTGGCAACCCGTTCACGGTCGGAGCCACCAGGTGGTAGTCACGGGAATCGGCCTGGGTCCCGATCCACAGAGCGTCGCGGTACCTGGCCAGCGGTGGCCGTACGTGGCTGCGGCGGTGTCCAGCGTTCGACGTTGAGTCCTGTCTTGTGCTCGAGCATCCCGGGAAGCACAGGCAAGCGGGTGGGAGTAGGATAGCCACCGTGCAAAGCACTAGTGGTCCCGACAGCGTGCGGACGTCCTCAACGCGGTAGGTGACATGCGTAGTGGGAATCCCCAGCCTGAGGACGACCCGGTCAACCCATCTGGCGAGTCCCTCCATGTGCTCCGGGAGCAACTCCACCTCCTGACGGGCCATCTCCTGTGACACGGAAGAAATCTCTAGTTAGCGCATGGTGAGATAAACTTTTCAAAGAAAGGTAAGTTTTGTAATATAAGTCAAGAATGGTATATAGCAAAGGAGTTTCATTTAGAGTCATAATTTCTAACGACCATTTCTAAGGGCACGTGCTATGGTCAACCTGGCTCTGATACCATCATGCATACAGGTTTTCAAAAGCGGAAAACCCGGCATTATCTCGTGGCCCCAGGATCGACGCTATCACGCAGCATTCATCACGGATAAATATCACGGTCATACTGAAATAAAGCATCGAGTACGAATAATAATGACATGTCACGAATAATCGGAGTACATCAATACACGCCTCTTGGCGGAATAACGAAAAGAGCCTACGCGTAGCTAGCTTCCAAAAGGTGTCTCCATCTTCATCATCTCCCACAGGCATCCTTGAGCGCTGCGTGCCCCTCAGTCGTACCAACCGTCGGCGTTGTTGTCGTGGTCGGGACCTGCAAGCTGAGGGGCTATCCCCAAGGATTGGGATAGGTCCACGTCACCAACCGTATGCAAGCTTTAAGTGGCCTACTTCTAAGGGTCAAGAAAAGGATCAAGGTAGTAGCTGGGTTTCCTATGCAGCAATAGCATCATAATTAAGTAATATCTCCATAAACCCACCATATCCCATATCTCTCTCATCCATACGGATACATCCGTCACCGGATCACCGTCACCATCACCTATCTCCATCTAGGGTCGGCGAGAACTCCCTCCTTGCACCTCAATGGTTGCACCCGGATCCACGAGGCAGAGGGAGCAACTCTCCTCTCCCCGAATACAACCACGGCTCACCAATACACTCTCACCCTATAAGGGGGAAGGTATAAATCCCAAAACGTAAGAGTCGGAGAAACAACGGGCATGTCCATAACCGAGGACGCCGGCTATCGATAGATCTAAACTCTGCAGGCGTGTACACGATGCCAACTCGGAATAGTACCGGGGACGGTGCACGGCCGACCCTACCCTACCGAACACACCTAGTAGTTACGATCCCATCTCGCATCCGGGTCTCGTCGCGGTCGCCGCAAAGTCCACCCAAAAGCGTGAAAATGCCCGTGTGGCCACACGGGAACGAAGGAAGGGACTTCACCCTAACCCTCTCATGATACCCTCCATCCTACTGGTAGGTATGGCATCACACTTGCTAGGGTCGAATGACCCTATCCCCACTCTCGGCGAGGTGGGTGTGTGAAAGTCACCGTGTAACAGACCCACTCGGTTCAGGGCCAAGGCGCTCCTATCCTCCAAGTCATCACAAAAATCCCCAACACCTGTGCTCCTAAAACAATGTACCCGCCATAGGCACCGAACTGGGCAACGTCCGAGAAGACGATCCCTAGCCCCCGATCCCAGATCGGGTTGTCTTGAGCTCACCCCTGCCAAAATATCCCAAAACACCTTCTCCCCGCCGTTTCCCCACACCGCCAAGAAACTACCACAATAATCCCAACACATGCATAGCAAGCTCAGCGTATCATCACGCCTAAGTAAAGTAGTAGTAGTAGGTCAATCAAGGACAAGAATGTAAAAGAGGCTATGCACGGGTTCATCTCATCCATCACTATGCAATAAATAAAGCACTAGCAGTTCTAGATAGCCATGCCTAATGGGCGTTCAAAGAATGGTCAGGCGTGAACACAGTGCGGTCGTCGTCAGAAGTCGTCAAATCGTAGTCCTGGTTCAGCTCTCCAACTCCGGCGGCTCCTAGAATCGTATTTAAATAAATAACTCAGTAGCTAATTGTAATAAATCCAAGAGAAGGAACAAATAAGACCCAAAAAGAGGCAAACTCTAGCCTAGCGCGGAGTTTGGATTTTTAGAAGATTTTCAGAAGAAGTTTTGTATTTTTCAGAGTTAAAACAGATTTAATATGAATTTCCAAAGATTAAATAGATTTTTGAAAATAAAATACACATACACAATAATACATACTTTACGCTAGCTCCTAGCTAACTCTAACTGTCTCTAGCAGGCTTAAAAGCCGGTTGGGTGGCCTCGTACCGACGTGGACACGTGGGAGGCTATAAGTTTGGCGGTGTGGCCGTGGCATGCGGCGCGCGGGCGGGCGACGGATCCCGCAGCCCCGTGGCTCGCGGTGTGGCGAGTGTGTGGCCGGCAGTGGTTGGCCGCACGCACGGGATCGCGGTCAGATTCTTGCGTGCACCTACACGTGTGTGCGCGCGTGTGGGGTAAAACCCCTAGGTTTAGCGCCCGCGCCTCGTGTTCAAAATGCCGGCGAGGCGGGGGAAAGGGGCTCGCCGGTGTGAGGTACCTTGGGCCAAACAACAAACAGCAGGAGAGGTTGAGAGCGGTCGCGAACAAGAAAGAAACCAAGAGAGGGCAGGCCTTGCGGGCGGCGTCGGCGCGGCGGCGGTCAGCGCGGCGCATGGTCGGGTCGCCGGGCGCGCTGCGCAATTACGCCGGTGCGTGCGTGTGTGTCTCTCCTGGGTGAACTGCGCCCCAAAGATGGGAGCCTTTGCCCACCGTAGGGCGAGTCCGCCGTGGCGGCGGAGCGAGAGCGGTGGCGGAGTCGCGGCCGTCAGTCCCCAGGCGTGGGGTACGTGTGTGTGCGGCCGGAGATAAAGGGCATGGCGCACGAGGGCACACCTCTCCTCCCAAACGCGGCACCGGGAGTGCGGCCGCGGCATAGCGCCGGCGCGCAAGGCGGCGGCGCGCGTGGCCGCGAGACAAGTGGCGGAGGCAAGCATGCGCGTGCGGTGACAGCGGCTCAAGAAAGGCGGCACGCGGCTTGGCTTCCGTGGCGCGGCGGCAAGGCTATGGCGGCGACATGGTCACGGCGTGATCGATCCCGCCTCGGCTCGAAGGCCGCCACAACAGAGAGCAGGCGGGCGGCCTCACCTCGGTGGCCACGTGGCGGCGTTGTAGAGGCGGGCAGGGTGGCCGGTGAAGAAGGCGCGGCGGGCGAGAGGAAGCGAGGAAGAAGGCGTCGGTGTTCACGCTTGGCGTCAGAGTCGCGGCGGCCTCCGGTCTTCACAGCGGCGCGAGCTCGCGGGGGCCTCCGGGCTTCTCCTCTCCCCTTCTCCTCCTCCACGAGCGTGGTGCGGACAGGGAAGAATCCCCAAAGGCGGCTAGGGTTGGGAGGCTCGGCGCGGCCTCTTATAGGAGCAAGGGGGCACGTGGACAGCCGGGATCAAGGAGGGGCGCGCGTGCCGCGACGGCCATGGCCGGCGGCCCCGTGGCGAAAGGGGAGCAACGGAAGGTGACATCGGGTGACGTGATGTCAAGGGACCCACTTTGCTGGCCTGGCGGGGAGGTAGGTGGTGGGCATGAGGCCGCGTGGGCCGGATGAGGCGCAAGGGTTTTAGGTGTTCCGGGAAAAGAGTAGAGGTCATGGTGGACTTCTCTAGCAAACGCAAGGCCCAGCTTGCTTTAACCTTTTTCCTATTTCCTATTTCCTTAAACCCTATACTATTTGGATTCAAATTTGAATTTAGAATTCAAATTTGTCCCACACTCAAATAAAATCAAATAAAACCAAATGAACTCCAAGTTTCTCACACTAACATTTTATATTTCCTAGGAATTTTATTTAATTCAAAAATTAAATCTAGAAATTATAGGAGAGAAAATGGAAGACATCCTTAATTACTTTGACAAGCACTCAAATAATTCATCAAAAATTTTAAATCCTCATTTTTATTATTAACATTCCGTAATAAAATTGCGGGATGTTACAATTGTCACTTAGCGAGAGATGTTCATCCCTATGTGAGATGTGTAGTACCAATTGCTCGAAATCATTTGAAACTTTTTTGGGACACTTATGGATCCAAACTGTGATGTTGTGTGATGTAATGGAATTTTCAGACCATGTTTGCATATTAATGTAATTATTTGTAGTTTTAATGAAGAATAAATGTTAAAATCATCTATTCTTGTTTAAAAAATCTGAAAACTTGCATGAGCTCCTCCTTTTGGTGTATTATGTTGACAAAAAAGTTTCAAGTGATTCTGAGAAAGTGATGATGCACATCGCCACTAAACCATACATGTCTCACACATGTCATTGTCACTTAGCGAGAGATGTTCATCCCTATGTGAGATGTGTAGTACCAGTTGCTCGAAATCATTTGAAACTTTTTTGAGATGCTTATGGATACAAACTATGATGTTGTGTGAAGTTTTTCAATTTTCAGACTAAGTTTGCATATTATTGTAATTATTTGTTGATTTAACAAAGAATAAATGTTAAAATCATCTAATCTTGTTTAAAAAATCTGAAAACTTGAATGATCTCTTCCTTTTGGTGTATTATGTTGTCAAAAAAGTTTCAAGTGATTCTGAGAAAGTGATGATGCACATCACCACTAAAGCATACATGTGTCACACATGTCATTGTCACTTAGCGAGAGATGTTCATCCCTATGTGAGATGTGTAGTACCAGTTACTCAAAATCATTTGAAACTTTTTTGACATGCTTATAGATCCAAACTGTGATGTTGTGTGAAGTTTTGAAATTTTTAGACCATGTTTGCATATTATTGTAATTATTTGTTGTTTTAATGAAGAATAAATGTTAAAATCATCTATTCTTGTTTAAAAAATCTGAAAACTTGCATGAGCTCCTCCTTTTGGTGTATTATGTTGAAAAAAAAGTTTCAAGTGATTTTGAGAAAGTGATGATGCACATCGCCACTAAACCATACATATCTCACACATGTCATTGTCACTTAGCGAGAGATGTTCATCCCTATGTGAGATGTGTAGTACCAGTTGCTCGAAATCATTTGAAACTTTTTTGGGATGCTTATGGATACAAACTATGATGTTGTGTAAAGTTTTTCAATTTTCAAACTAAGTTTGCATATTATTGTAATTATTTGTTGATTTAACAAAGAATAAATGTTAAAATCATCTAATCTTGTTTAAAAAATCTGAAAACTTGAATGATCTCTTCCTTTTGGTGTATTATGTTGTCAAAAAAGTTTCAAGTGATTCTGAGAAAGTGATGATGCACATCACCACTAAAGCATACCTGTGTCACACATGTCATTGTCACTTAGCGAGAGATGTTCATCCCTATGTGAGATGTGTAGTACCAGTTACTCAAAATCATTTGAAACTTTTTTGACATGCTTATAGATCCAAACTGTGATGTTGTGTGAAGTTTTGAAATTTTTAGACCACGTTTGCATATTATTGTAATTATTTGTTGTTTTAATGAAGAATAAATGTTAAAATCATCTAATCTTGTTTAAAAAATATGAAAACTTGCATGAGCTCCTCCTTTTGGTGTATTATGTTGTCAAAAAAGTTTTAAGTGATTCTGAGAAAGTGATGATGCACATCACCACTAAACGATACATGTCTGACACATGTCATTGTCACTTAGTGATAGATGTTAAACAATAAAATGGCTCCATCTGGGTTTGAACCTGTGAGCTGTGAGTTAAACTCCAAGTGTGTTACCACTGCGCTAGTTAGAGGTTTTCGTTAGCAGTCGATGTATAGTTCTTTTAATCCTTTCATAGTCTGCTGTCGTTGTTCTTTCTACACCCGACACCGCTCTCGTCGCATCGTCACTGCTTTGCCACGCCCGACGCCTCCTCTGCCCTCGACCCATAATGTCTGATCCATACAGTTAAGGGACCCATAATTTATTATTCAACTTATCAATATAAAAACTTCATTCCTTCAATATGAAAGCTCACATAGTGCAGTGGTAGCACTCCTGACTGTGCACCGCCAGGTCACGGGTTCAACGCTTAGTGGGAGTAGTCTTTTTACGAAATACAATTTAACACTAGCGACCTGCACAACGTCGTCCGGGGGACCCTTAGGTGGGCCTCAAAATCACCACGTCGACATGTGTCCCTCTTGCAAAAAACATTGGAGCAGGCCGCCTAGCCAAGGCGCAAGCTGCTTTCGAGCCGAAGTTGTGTCCCATTGTGCAAAAAAGGTGAAGCGGGTCGGCTGGGCAAGGCCCCAACTTGTGCAGAAAAAGGTGGAGTGGGCCGCCTGGCCAAGTCCCAACCTACTGTCGAGCCAGACCTGTGGCCCACTATGCACGCTTTTAATTGGTACACGTTATCTATGACGATTACCAATTTGCCCACGCATGGCATGCTATCAAGTGTTACACGTGGGGGAAACTAGACACATTATCTATGACGAGTACTAAAACTGATCTGTGACCAATTTGTTTCGTCATTAGGTGTGCCTCATGAGGCAAATAAACTATGACGATGTCAAATCTAATCGGTGACGATTATGTTTCATCACAATATGAAAACATAATCTATGACGATTTCCCTTTAGTGTTCTGTGACGATATTTTTATTTTCGTCATTAATGATCAAGGCAAAACTTCATCACTTGTAACTTATGATGAATATGAAAATTTGGTCATAGAAAGATAGTCTTTTGTGACGAAAGTATCCATCGTCACAAGCAAAAGGTAATGGATAAGCATATTTCTACTAGTGAGGGAAAACTAAAACTTCTACTAGTCACCTTGTTATAAAATAATAATAATAATAATAATACCTAAAACTTCTCTGAAAATTATGTAAGTTAGCATACAAAATTTTATAGATGTATAAACTTGAAGAAATGTTTTTAAAGATTTTATGAAAATTTAAGTATACATTGTTCATAAACTAGATAGTTTCATCACATTGTTTCATACAACTCAACCCAAACTACAAGATTTGAATATCTTATAATATGTTTAGATTCATACACACTTCAAAATTGAACAAAACCTTACTTTTAACATGTTATTAACATTTGTGGATTTACATTAACACTTGTTGTGCAAAAAAATTATTTTTCTATTTTTTAATTCACTAATGAATACACTCTTGTGAAGTAACTTGAAAAACTATTATCTTAGATATCATCAAACCATTTTTCACATGTAAAATACAATATATAAGTTGTCACCTAGGAGTTTCAAGAATTTTTAAGTAGATTTTCTATTTTTTATCATTTAAATGAATTTCTATAGGTTTATTGGAAATAATTAAATATTGAACTACATGTATGTAAAATAATATTTAAAAAATCCCAAAAAATTATATTTAAGCTACTATCGTATAGGATAGCCATGTCTTAGATATTGATGAAAAATTTAATTGACTTATAAGGAAAACTAAAACTTCTACTAGTCACCTCATTCTAAAATAATGGTAATAATATCTAAAATTTCTCCAAAAATTATGTAAATTGTCATAGAATCATTTTATGAATGTACAAACTTGACAAAAAAAGTTTCATAAGATTTTGTGAAAATTTGAGTATACATTATTCACAAACTATATAGGTTTCTCACATTGTTTCATACGACTCAACTTAAACTTTGAAATTTGTATACCATAAAGTATTTTATTGCTCATGTACATCTCAATTCTGGACATAACCTTACATTTACTCTTATTATTAACATATGGTATTCACATTTCCATTTGTTGTGCAAAAAAGATATTTTTCTATATTTTAAATTAGTAATGAACACACCCTTGTGAAGTAAGTTGCTAAATCATTGTCTTATATGCCCCAAATATATTTTTCATACTTAAGACACAACATAGAAGTTTTCATCTAGGAGTTTCAAAAATTTTCAAGTAGAGTTTCTATTTTCTAACATTTATCAGAAAGTAATTCCAAATTGACCTATATGTACCTCTAATAAGATTCAAAAATAATTCAAAAAACTATATTTAGGTGACTATGTTCCATTCTAGCCCACATCTTGGAGATTGACGAAAAATTCAATTGTCTTATAGAAAAAATTCAAAGTTCTTCTAGCCATCTTATTATAAAATAATGATAATAATACCTACAACTTCTCAAAAATGATGTAAATTGGCATAAAATCGTTTTATGGATGTACAAGTTTGACAAAAGAGTTTCATAAGATTTTGTAAAAATTGGAGTATAAATTGTTCATAAATTAGATAGTTCTCTTACATGGTATAAATAAGGTAATACCAAAATTCTTCACAATTAAAATCATAGCACAGTGGTAAAACTTTGGAGTCTCATCCATGAGTCCTGGGTTCGAATCCCAGTCTTGCGCCCATTTTTTTCCCGATTTTTGGTGAGTTTTTTCTTCACAATTAAAATCATAGCACAGTGGTAAAACTTTGGAGTCTCATCCATGAGTCCTGGGTTCGAATCCCAATCTTGCACCCATTTTTTCCCGATTTTTGGTGAGTGTTTTCGCGAAAGTCCTGTTTAGATCCCTCAATTTTCGCGAAAGTCTGGTTTTCGTTCCTAAACTTCATAACCAAGGAAAAAGTCTTGTTTAGGTCCCTCAATTTTTGCAAAAGTCTGGTTTTCGTCCCTAAACTTTGTAATCTTTTTGGAGAGTGTTTTCGTGAAAGTCCTGTTTAGGTCCCTCAATTTTCGTGGAAGTATGGTTTTCATCCCTAAACTTTAAAACCAAGAAAAAAGTCTTGTTTAGGTCCCTCAATTTTCGCAAAAGTCAGGTTTTCGTCCCTAAACTTCGTAACCACACAAAGCACATCCTTCAATCTTTGAAACTGTCCAGATTACGTTCCTAGTCTGGTTATGCGTGGTTTTAAAAACGGATGTCTTTTTTCCTTTTTTACTTAATTCGGCTGAATATTTAGAAAATCATAGTAAATTATAAAAATCATAAAACGGAAATCCAATTTTGTTTGCCTTTAGATAGGTATATCTATATACTGAATATATAGTATTATATGCTTTATAAAAAAATGTAAATTTAGATTTTGAAATTATTGATTGTGATTATCTTTAATTCTTTTCATACATTATATAATTTTTTTTAATTTATTGATCATGAGGAAATGTTGAAATGCAATGTGGGTCAGATTATGACAAAATTGGCGCAATGTCATAGTGTTTGGACTTCATATCGGGCTTCATATCCAACACTGCTAATATATGACAAAATTTGACTGTTGTCATGGATGCAGTGTGATCTGTGACGAAATTTATGACGAAATTGGCACAACATCATAGTGTTTGGACTTCATATCGGGCTTCATATCCAGCACTGTGAATCTATGATGAAATCTAATTGTTTGTCATGGATGCAGTGTGATCTATGGCAAAATCAAAAAACGTCATGGGAATTTCGTCATCGATCAAAGGATTTCTTGTAGTGTATATTGAAAGAAGAATATGTGAAGTAGGCCTTATATATTGAAAAAAGAATCCTTTTTTTTCTTCGTTGCTATAAAAAAGTTAGCTGATGGTGGTGGTGGTTGATGTTGATTTGTTTTGAGAGAAAAATAATGCTGGCTAGTGGAAGAAAAGTCAGGCGAACTTTTGAACTATGTTCCCATTTGTCACACCGGAATTTAAAAGCAAACTCGAATGCTAGATTATATGTGCGCTAGGATCAAGTTTCACACATATAACGACATTGTGAATACCAAAAGACAGTGTCTCAACGTAAAGAGAGTATTAAACTTATTACAGACCGAAAGTCTCATAACTTAAACAAAATCGAGTATCTAGCAGCGGAACTGACGCCTCCACAGGCAGCTGAGTGAAGACACGATCGCCTAGAACTCGTCGAAGTCTTCGGGAAAGTCTTCAAATCTCTCCCAGTCTGAGCAGCATTCCAAGTAGTGTAGTTGCAATAATGAAAATAAGCGTGAGCACATGCCCTACTCAGTAAGCGGAAAAGATATATAACATGCAAGGCTTTTTGTGGATGGCTGATGGGTTAAGCAAGTAAGCATTTTAGTTGGTCAAGTTTTATTAGCAACATAATTACTATCAAGTGTAAGTTCATACCAATCCTTAAATAACATAGAGATCATAAACATAAATAAAGGTAGAATGCATCAGTTTAATATCGTCTTTCATAACTTAATCATGTGAGAGTCCAGGCCGCTCTTGACCGTGAGCACGGCTAACCGGTTAGTTTTAGACTCTGCAGAGGTTGTACACTTTCACCACAAGTCGCATAAAAGTTCAAAGAACTTTAAACCCAACCACGCAATGCTGATCAGGCATAATACCACACTACCGAGGTGTGATCGCATAGGGATGCTACGAGGTCTTTACAAAGTTTCCCCAGGAAGTTGCAACCCACAAGGTTACCAGATCAGTTAGCAAGGTATAAAGTCCCCTAGCGGGTACCATGTCTTAGCAAAGCCCAACTCCACGCTAGAGCGAGTCCATACCCCATAGTACCGCCGCCCCTTGTCCTTATCAGGTAAAGCCACTCCTAACCAGGGTCACTAATTACTTAGCCAAGACCAAAGCCATTTCGTTCTTGTGGTTGCACTGTTGTCCTGGGTGGTTCTCCATGTTCCAATTAAACATATGATCTTGTATTAATGAAGGTATGACATAAATAAATCAAGATTAAATATTGCTTCATTAATACCACCATGTAACCATGTAAAGCATAGCGAGAACTACCCAACATAAAAGTAAACCCGGTTGATCAAGGCTTAGGGCAAAACATCTAGTCGAACCTTAATTGGGACCCATCAAGTTAATGCAAGCAAAAGTAAATACAATGAAATATATGCATGTTATATAGGAAAACGGAAATGCATCAAGGTAGACTTGCGTTCAACTGAATCATGCTGCTGCTCAGACACTTGGAAGTCTTGCTCTTCGAATTCCATGAACGGTTCGCTCTCTACACATCACATCCATAACATACAAGCACACAATGAAATAAATTAAGAAACAGCCATCACACAATACAAACAGAACTGAACAGGGGCATAAAACTAATCTATGTTTTGATACGATCGTTTGGACATAAAAAACGCTAAAAACAGAGCTATAACAAAGACGATATGGCTAAAAGAAGGTGTAAGAGCTTAACTATAAGAAAACTAAGGTTCCAGGGGCCAACCACAAGAAAATAGGGGCTAAAACATAATTAAACGTATAAACTAAAGGTCTGCAGTGTAAAAACTTAGATTTGGACTTCGGGCGCAAAAACCAGAGAGCTCGGGGTCTAGACCGTAAAGAAAAGGACCTATCTGTGAAGATCTTTCACTGCGGGAGGACCGGATTGCTAAACTAGAAAAGACAGGAGTGTTTTTGCAAAAGCGGCGCGGACAGCTGGGTTGACTGGTACGCTGACTAGTTTGACTCCAGTTGGATTAGATTTGATCCGTCGAATCTCCATCCGACGGTTGGCGACTTCAGGCGCGAGCGGCGGCGGGAACGACGGCGGGCGACGGCACTGGAGGGGAAGCTCCGGCGAGCTAGATCGATCTTGAGGTGGGGTGCCTAATTTGCTGCGCAGATTGCTTTGAGGCGTGGCTGGCGACGCGGCGAAGCGAACTAGAGCAACAGGGAGGGAAGACGGGCGGCGACGGCATCACGTGGCTTGACGAGGCGGATGACGGCGGAGCTCGAACTCCGGCGAGCTCGCGCACGCGAAGCAGCGCACTAGGACGTGCACAAGCGGCGCTGGGGGTCTTCTTACCTCCTTGCGGTTCCGTGGGACGGCTCCTTGTTGACAAAAGGAGGGCGGCGGCGGAGATCGACGACGGCGGCCCAGATTAGGGTTCGAGCTCGAGCGGGGACGCGTGGGCAAGACGGCTAGGGTTCAAGGATTCGGGCTAGGGGTGGCGGCAGCTTTAAATAGGCCGGCGCACAAGCCTTGGCGTGCGGGCCAAGACAGAGAAGAGAGAGGAGAGGGAAAAGAAAAGAGTTTGAACTTTTTGAAAAAGGATTCAAACAAATGAATTCAAATTTGAGTTTGAATTCAAACAACCAAAATAATGCACCAGCATGATTGCAACAATAAATTCCTATGATTCATTACTTATTTATGGAAACATTTAAATGCCTAAGAAAAGAAATAGAAATCCTTATAGACCTTAGCTCATGCAAATGTTTTCTAGCAAATTTTATTTAAAACAATAATTTGAAATTTAGGGTGCTACAAATCCTACCCCCCATAGGATGAATCTCGTCCTCGAGATTCGGATAGATCAGTGAAAAGATCGGGAAATTCTGCTTTCAGTTCCTCTTCTCTTTCCCATGTTGTCTCATCTTTTGCATGATTACTCCACTGTACCTTGCACATTCTGATCACTTTATTCCTCGTAACTCGTGCCATAGTATCCAAGATTCTTATTGGGTGTTCAGTAATGGTGAGATCATTATTGACATCCAATCCATCCATAGGCAACAGATCCTTATCGTAAGGCTTTAAACCCTTCTTCAGTTGTGAAATATTGAACACATCATGCACATCCGAGAGCTGAGCGGGTAGTTTCAACCTGTAGGCTACTTCTCCAACTCTCTCAGTAACCCTGAAAGGTCCGATGAAGCGAGGGGACAACTTTCCTTTGACTTTGAACCTACGCAACCCTCTTATTGGTGAAACCTTCAGATATACATAATCTCCTTCCTGAAAAGTTACATCTCTCCTCTTCTGATCCGCATAACTCTTCTGTCTAGATTGAGCAGTCTTCAAATTTTCCCTAATCACCTGAACTTGCCTCTCTGCCTCCTGAATAATATCAGACCCAAATAGCTGACTTTCTCCCTCTCACTCCAATACAACGGTGTTCTACACTTCCTTCCGTATAAAGCCTCAAAGGGTGCCATCTTAAGACTGGCCTGGTAACTGTTATTGTAAGAAAACTCTGCATACGACAAACTTTTATCCCAACTTCCTCCATGCTTCAATGCACAAGCTCTCAGCATGTCCTCTAAAATCTGATTGATTCTCTCAGTCTGTCCATTCGTCTGAGGGTGATAGGCCGAACTGAAATTCAACTTCGTATCCATGGACTCATGAAACTTTTCCCAGAAACGAGATGTGAACTGAGTACCCTGATCTGACACTATCTTCTTTGGTACACCATGCAAGCACACAATTCTAGACATGTACAACTCAGCTAGCTTTGCTCCTGTATAGGTGGTTTTCACTGGTATAAAGTGAGCAACTTTAGTTAACCGATCCACAATAACCCATACCGAGTCATAACCATCCCTAGTACGAGGCAATCCAACAATAAAATCCATGCTGATTTCTTCCCACTTCCATTCAGGTACCTTCAATGCTTGAGGTAATCCAGCTGGCCTCTGATGCTCAGCTTTAACTCGATGACAAGTGTCACACAATGCTACATGTGCGCCACATCTCTCTTCATTCCATACCACCAATACCTCTGCTTGAGATCTTGATACATCTTTGTATTACCCGGATGAATGGAATAGGCTGAATCATGAGCTTCCCTCAAGATGGTCTCCCTGAGATCCTTGACATATGGCAGACAAATCCTATCTTTAAACCATATGGTCCCTTGATCATCCCTTCTGAACTCTGGAGCATTACCCTTTTCCATAGTTTCATTAATCTTCTTAATCATCTCATCCTCCAACTGTCCTTTCCGTATCTCCTGTTCCAAGGTAGATTCCAATTCCAGGGTCACTCCCTCTGTGTGAGCAACAATCCCAAAATTAAGCCTCTCAAACTCCTTCATCAGCTCATCAAGTAGTTGAAAAGCCAGAACCATATTAGCATGACCTTTCTGACTCAAGGCATCTGCAACCAAATTTGCTTTCCCAGGATGATAATCAACCTCTAAATCATAGTCTTTGATCAATTCCAACCAATGACGTTGTCTCAGATTGAGATCCTTCTGAGTGAAGATGTACTTCAAACTCTTATGATCAGTGTAGATCTGACACTTGGTTCCCATGACATAGTGCCTCCAAATCTTCAACGCATGAACCACTGCTGCAAACTCTAGATCGAGTAGGATAATTTTGCTCATGTTTCCTCAACTGCCGAGACGCATAGGCTACAACATGTCCCTCACTAGTGCTGTGGTCAATCTCTTCTTCAACTCCTCAAAACTAGCTTGGCAGGCATCTGTCCACTTGAACTCTCTGTCCTTCTCCAATAGTGTCGTGAGTGGCTTCACTATCTTAAAGAATCCCTCGATGAACCGACGATAGCTAGTCCAAGAAAACTCCTGATCTCTGTCACTGTCCGAGGCTGCTCCCACTTTAACACATCATTGACCTTGCTTGGATCCACTGCAATACCCCCATTGGTAATGATATGACCAACAAAAGTTACCTCTTTGAGCCAGAACTCACACTTGCTGAACTTGGCATACAGCTGTTGCTCCCTAAGCTTCTGTAATACAAGCGACAAATGCTCCTCGTGCTCTTCCTCATTCTTGGAGTAGATCAAGATATCATCAATGAACACCACAACAAACTTATCCAAGTACTCCATAAAGATCTTGTTCATCAGGTACATGAAGTAGGCAGGCGCATTGGTCAATCCAAAGGACATAACTATGTACTCATATAATCCATACCTTGTGGTGAACGCAGTTTTAAGAATATTTGAAGCCCTGATCTTCATCTGATGATAACCAGAATGCAAATCGATCTTAGAGAACACCTTGGCTCCTTTCATCTGATCAAACAAATCTTCAATGCGAGGCAACAGATACTTGTTCTTAATAGTAACATCATTAAGAGACCTGTAATCCACACACATCCTCTGTGTACCATCTTTCTTCCCCACAAAGATAATCAGTGCTCCCCAAGGTGATGAACTAGCTCGAATGAACCCTTTACTCATTAAATCTCTAATCTGTGCCTTAAGTTCTCGCAACTGATCACTAGACATTCTAAATGGACGCTTGGAAATAGGAGCAGTACCAGGTAGTAGATCAATAACAAACTCAACATCACAGTCAAGAGGTATACCTGGTAACTCATCAGGAAAGACATCTGGGAACTCGCACACAACTCTAATATCCTCCAAAGTCTTCCCATCAAACTGATTCACTTTGTCATCGTCAGGGTGGTGGATCTGCTGCAAACTCGAACCTTTCCCCAACTGGACTAGTGAGAAGAATTGACCTCTTGGCACACTGAATCACTGCGTCACGTCACATGCTGTCAACCATCCCATCCCGAGTATCATATCAATCCCTCTTGACTGCAGTATTATGAGATTTGCCCAGAAATCCCTCCCCATAATCTTGAGACTGACATGATTGCACTGATATGTGGCTTTCATCTCTCCCCCTGGTGTACTAATTACCATATTGCGAGGAATATGACTAATGGGTAGATTATGCTGAGCTATGAACTGAGAGGTAATAAATGCATAGGATGCTCTCGAATCAAATAAAACTGAGGCGGGAGTGGAGTTGACTAGGAACATACCAAGCACTACTCGCGGATCCTCCTGAGCATCACCCGCATCAACGTGATTCGCTCTGCCACGTGCATCGCTCTGCTGTCCCTTGTTGGCTTGCGGGGTCTGGTTCCCATTCCTCATCTGCTGCGTCTGCTGATTCTGCACTAGAGTGTTGGGGGAATGCCTCTTAGGACACACGTTAGCATAGTGACTAAGCTCTCCGCACTTGAAGCAAGTGGTAGTTGCAGGATTGGGGGGTGCACTGGGCCTTAGAGGGGTGCCAACTGGAGCTCTCTGCTGATTCTGCTGGAAGGCGGGGCATGGTGTCTGGAGCTGGAGGCCGAGTGATCACCGGAACTCTCGGGACCTCTTGATGCCGGGAACTGCTAGCGATAGGGTCTTTGGAATTGCTGCCCAAAGTTCCCACTCGAACCTCCATAGCGGAAAGGTGCCCCCTGCTGTGGATTGAAGCGAGGGCGAGTGATGCTCCCAGACTGTCCAGAACTAGTAGCCTTCCTCTTTTGATCTCCCAGTTCCCTGCGCTTTGACTCCAAGCATATGATCCTGTCAATTAGCTCCTGAAGGGTCGGGAAGGTATGGGACATAAGCTGGTACTGAAGTGGTCCAGCTAGTCCTTCCAGGAACAACTCCTGCTTCTTCCTGTCTGTATCAACATCCTCAGGGGCATAGCATGACAACTCCGTGAACCTATCCCTAAACTCTGCCACGGACATCCCTTCTTGCTTAAGAGCAAGAAACTCCTTCTTCTTCAGCTTCATTAGACCAGCAGGGATATGATGGCTTCTGAAGTTGGTAGTGAACTCCTGCCAAGTGATAGCATTCTGGTTGGCATGAGCGGCGACAAAAGCATCCCACCATACTGAAGCAGATCCCTGAAGTCACCCTGAAGCATAAAGCACCTTCTCTCTGTCATCACATTGGGCTATAGTGAGCATCTTCTCAATAGTCTTCAACCAATCCTCAGCTTACAACGGATCCGCTGCATGAGAGAAGATTGGAGGCTGGTGACTCATGAACACCCTGTGCCTGTTCACTGGAGCCTGCTGCTGTGCATGGGGTGGATTGTTAAGTTGAGCCTGCAGGTTGGCCACGGTGTTGGTCAAGTTCTGGAGGAGTCGAGTCGTGCCTGCGCAGAACGCATTCGGATCCATCTGTGGAGGTCGAGGTACGTTGCTAGATCTGTTGCCTCTCCCTGGACGGACCACTGCTGGTTGATCAACTCCTGATCCTGGCCTGGTTGTCACCATCTGAGTGTTAGGAACATTGATTTAGATGGTTGAATCAAGCGAAAAGCTTAAAAGTTAACACAATGCGGATTTCCAGATTAGGGCAGATTCTGTTGATCTCAAAGAACTAGTTGTAACTTTCTGCGTGAGTAACTAAAAATTCAGAAATTTTTATGAGATGAAGTATACAAATCTACGGATCCAACCCAATGGAATTACTTCAATTGGATGTCTGAAGCCCGAGATATAAAATAAAGAAGGCAACTGTATCAGCAGAGTTATCAGGTTCTGCTGGCCTTAAAGTTTTAAGCATAGCTCCCAGAATATGAGTTGGACGATGCTGAATTCTTAACAGAAACACAACCATGAAATTCCAGAACTAACCCAACTGGTTTTGCATCAAGAGGAATTCTGTAGCTCGAGATATTAAATAAACAGTAATGATATGTCAGAAGGCAGCGTGATCAGATTTGATTCTCACAGATCTTGCTATAGGATTGAGTAAAGAAAACATATAGAATATGATAAAGGAAGATTTGGGATAGGAAAAATTAAACCCAACTAACCAACTTTATTATAAAACCAATGTTGTTGTGGTCATCACCCCACAACACATTGCACTCAACTAAAAATCCAAATCAACCAATGCTGCACACACACGCATTCCAAACACACTCCTACAACTAAGCACACTCTAAACGATCGTTCGATACTAACGATTACAAGGACTCTGACTGACACCTAAGGACTCCTATTCTCCTGAAGAGGTTCGGTGCGAGCTTCTGGAGAATCGTAGCGGGGCCTCTTGGGTGGTGGAGAGGTGTGGGGTTCTTCATTATCGAGGATCACTGGCTCGTCTCTGTTTATCAGAGCATCTTGCAACGCACGTTTCTGAGTCTCTAAGGTGAAGATCTTCTCCTAAGCTTCAGAAAGAGTGTTGTTGGTGTCATCCAGGGCTGTGTTAACAGCGGGCAACAAATCTCGGACGTTGTTCAAGGTTCCTTCATGAGCTTGAGCTTGAGCTGGAGCAATGTAGGTCTTGGCTTCACCACTGGCTCTGTAAGGAGTGTATCTGCAGTAGGTATCCTCCAGATCAGCACACGCATTGTGAGAGAGTACATAGAGTGCCCTCCTTGTAGCTTCAGCGATCCCAGCATCCATGGTGGTCCTGTGAGCAACATCTGGGTGCCTTGATTCCTCCTTGTCCCCATGGAAAGGTTCCTCCCAGTACAGAATAGCTATGACCTCCCAGTGGGGTTCGAACCATGGATGTGTCCATAGCTCGTAGTGGTAGGCTTGCGCCACAGTGTGACCTAGGCGGAACACTGTTCCTCTCAGCTTATCAGCCATGGGAATGCCTCTCCCATCCTGGTTGTAGTAATACACCCTCCAAGCCACTTCCTCAGCGGGCTGAGCTAGCTCCTCTTCCACTTCCTCTTGTTCTTCATGTTCCTCCACGGGGTCCTGGTGGTCACCATGGTCTTCCTCTGGCACTTGTTCTCCTTCTGGAACTACCTCTTCTGGGTCTTCTTCTTCTTCTTCATCAGGCACAACAACAAGCTTAGGGCCAGGTGCAGGAACATGTGATGCTGGTGGTGCTTCCACTTTTATTTCCTCATCCATGTCGCCTTCATGGAAGTCACTGTAGTCCTCTTGTGGTGCGTACAAGTGAGTGCCTCCCATGCGAGACGTCCTCAAGCGGCGAACCATCTAAAGAAAGAGAAGACAAGTGCTAAATTAAGATACAGCTACAGATGATAAAACAAGGTTAAGATACAAGTAGATAGTCAAGGACGAAAACAAGAGTAAGCAGATTAAAATATATTCTTATAAAGCAAACATTAGTGTGGCTTCTAATATAAAAGTCCTTAATCTCGACCATTTTCTAACTAGGCTAATGTCCTACAGTCAACACAGCTCTGGTACCACTTTGTCACACCCGAATTTAAAGGCAAACTCGAATGCTAGATTATATGTGCGCCAGGATCAAGTTTCACACATATAACGACATTGTGAATACCAAAAGATAGTGTCTCAACGTAAAGAGAGTATTAAACTTATTACAGATTGAAAGACTCATAACTTAAACAAAATCGAGTATCTAGCAGTGGAACTGACGCCTCCACAGGCTGCTGACTGAAGACACGATCGCCTAGAACTCGTCGAAGTCTCCGGGAAAGTCTTCAAATCTCTCCCAGTCTGAGCAGCATTCCGAGTAGTGTAGTTGCAATAATGAAAATAAGCGTGAGCACATGCCGTACTCAGCAAGTGGAAAAGATATATAACATGCAAGGCTTTTTGTGGATGGCTGATGGGTTAAGCAAGTAAGCATTTTAGTTGGTCAAGTTTTATTAGCAACATAATTACTATCAAGTGTAAGTTCATACCAACCCTTAAATAACATAGAGATCACAAACATAAATAAAGGTAGAATGCATCAGTTTAATATCGTCTTTCATAACTTAATCATGTGAGGGTCCAGGCCGCTCTTGACCGTGAGCACGGCTAACCGGTTAGTTTTACACTCTGCAAAGGTTGTACACTTTCACCACAAGTCGCATAAAAGTTCAAAAAACTTTAAACCCAACCACGCGATGCTGATCAGGCATCATACCACACTACCGAGGTGTGATTGCATAGGGATGCTACGAGGTCTTTACAAAATTTCCCCAGGAAGATGCAACCCACAAGGTTACCGGATTAGTTAGCAAGGTATAAAGTCCCCTAGCGGGCACCGTGTCTTAGCAAAGCCCAACTCTCCGCTAGAGTGAGTCCATACCCCACAGTACCACCGCCCTTTGTCCTTATCAGGTAAAGCCACTCCTAACCAGGATCACTAATTACTTAGCCAAGACCAAAGCCATTTAGTTCTTGTGGTTGCACTGTTGTCCTGGGTGGTTCTCCATGTTCCAATTAAACATATGATCTTGTATTAATGAAGGTATGACATAAATAAATCAAGATTAAATATTGCTTCATTAATACCACCATGTAACCATGTAAAGCATAGCGAGAACTACCCAACATAAAAGTAAACCCAGTTGATCAAGGCTTAGGGCAAAACATCTAGTCGAACCTTAATTGGGACCCATCAAGTTAATGCAAGCAAAAGTAAATACAATGAAATATATGCATGTTATATAGGAAAACGGAAATGCATCAAGGTAGACTTGCCTTCAACTGAATCGTGCTGCTGCTCAGACACTTGGAAGTCTTGCTCTTCGAATACCACGAACGGTTCGCTCTCTACGCATCACATCCATAACATACAAGCACACAATGAAATAAACTAAGAAACAACAATCAAACAATACAAACAGAACTGAACAGGGGCATAAAACTAATCTACGTTTCGATACGATCGTTTGGACATAAAGAACGCTCAAAAAACAGAGCTATAACAAAGACGATATGGCTAAAAGAAGGTGTAAGAGCTTAACTATAAGAAAACTAAGGTTCCAAGGGCCTAACCACAAGAAAACAGGGGCTAAAACATAATTAAACGTATAAACTAAAGGTCTGCGGTGTAAAAACTTAGATTTGGACTTCGGGCGCAAAAACCAGAGAGCTCAGGGTCTAGACCATAAAGAAAAGGACCTATCTGTGAAGATCTTTCACTGCGGGAGGATCGGGTTGATAAACTAGAAAAGACAAGGGTGTTTTTGCAAAAGCGGCGCGAACAGCTGGGTTGACCGGTACGCTGACTGGTTTGACTCCGGTTGGATTAGATCTGATCTGTCGGATCTCCATCCGACGACTGGCGACTTACGCAGGCGCGAGCGGCAGAGGGAACGACGGCGGGCGGCGGCGTTGCAGGGGAAGCTCCGGAGAGCTAGATCGATCTTGAGGTGGGGTGCCCGATTTGCTGCGCGGATTGCTCTGAGGTGTGGCTGGCGACGCGGCGAAGCGAACTAGAGCAACAAGGAGGGAAGACGGGTGGCGACGGCGTCACGCGGCTTGACGAGGCAGATGACAGCGGAGCTCGAACTCCGGCGAGCTCGCGCACGCGAAGCAGCACACTAGGACGTGCACAAGCGGCGCTGGGGGTCTTCTTACCTCCTTGCGGTTCCCCGGGACGGCTCCTTGTTGACAAAAGGAAGGCGGCGGCGGAGATCGACGACGGCGGCCCGGATTAGGGTTCGAGCTCGAGCGGGGACGCATGGGCGAGACGGCTAGGGTTCAAGGATTCGAGCCAGGGGTGGCGGCGGCTTTAAATAGGCCGGTGCACGAGCCTTGGCGTGCGAGCCAAGACAGAGAAGAGGGAGGAGAGGGAAAAGAAAAGAGTTTGAACTTATTGAAAAATGATTCAAACAAATGAATTCAAATTTGAGTTTGAATTCAAACAACCAAAATAATGCACCAGCATGATTGCAACAATAAATTCCTATGATTCATTAATTATTTATGGAAACATTTAAATGCCTAAGAAAAGAAATAGAAATCCTTATAGACCTTAGCTCATGCAAATGTTTTCTAGCAAATTTTATTTAAAACAATAATTTGAAATTTTAGGGTGTTACACCATTGTTGCGCGAACATTGGTATTTCATGTAAAGAATAAGTACATGCTATCAAATATGAAATTAACAGTATTACATACAAGTTACAAGACGATCTACAATAACTTCTATAAAGTTAGTAGTATTGTATACATCAAAGTTTCCATGTGCCAGCAGTTGTTGATCTTGAAAATTAACAGCTATCTGATATTTCTGCAACTGCCATGTCACGATGTCACCAATTCCACTATGGTGTTGAAAAGTTAAATCTAAGAAAGCTGCTCCGGCACAATGAGAAATGACTTAGCTTGAATGTCCAAATGAGCTCAAGGAAAAAAACAAAATTGAAAAGCATGAACACCAATTGCTCCCCTACATATCACAAGAAGTTGAAAGATCAAATAGTCACAAATGCATAAAAGCGGCAATTTGCAACAATGCCACACAAATCTAAGTTATTTGGAGTCACACCGCACTTATCTTGTTAGTAGCTGAGTGAAGTGCAAAAGTATTAGGCATAGGCATATTTTTCTAAAGAAATGAACAAATTGTTTTGCTGCTATGATTATGTAAAAGTTGATGTCAAACAATAAATTCAGTAGTAACATGTTTTACGGTTAAAACACTTTGGAATTCATTCTATAGGGAGGAATCAGCAGTGTTGTCTTTGCACTCCCAATTCATGGATTAAAACAACTATTACCACGCTTAAACACAAAAGTTTTGATTTTTTATCACTTGTGTTGCTCTTCTCTGTTATACGTTAATTGCACCATAATTGCATGGGTATCTTATAAGCATAAAAAACTGTGGTTATTGGAACTGATTTTGGAGAAGTATTGTTTTGCATTTTTTTTATAAGTAAATGATGGTGCTACAGAATACCAGCCCCCTGCTGGAGCGATTGCTTTCGAGAATGACATTAAAGTGGTTGCTAAGCCATTCACATTTTTTCTCATTGTTCTTTAGATGGTAAGTTAATTATATATTTTTTAATGAAAGGTTTGTAAACAATAATGGTTGTTGTAGTTTAATCTCTATAATCATACAAAACTATATAGGAGCACTCCATTACAGATTTCTCTCAACCCTCAGTGTGCCACATCACTAGCTTGCTTCATCCCCACTCACCTTCCCCGTGCCATCCCCCTCACCTTCTCCACTGCTCGTGCGGCGCCTCAAAGACCGTCACCACACCTTCATCTCCCCCACCGCCCCCTTGCCTCCCAACCGTCTCTTCATCTCCCTCTCCCTTCTCGCATGTTCCACTCGCCGCTGCCACTTCCCTCTCTTCCTCCTCCGGCTGCCGCCCCCAAGTGATGTGACTCGTGGCTCTCCCTCCACCACCACCGCATCTCTTCCCTCGCGCAGCCGCCGTCGTGAGATCTCTGGCTGCCCAGCGCCATGGTCGCCGCCTCCGGCCTCGCCTGCGCGGCGGCCGCATCTGCCCGGCGCACACACATTGCCCCCGACCGGCTTCCTCCGATTCGCGCCTCTAGTGGCACTTCCACCGCAACAACTACGGTGTTGCGCGTCCACAGTCTACGATGGTGTGGTGTCCGCAAAGGCCTCCAAGCCTCGCCTCTCCAGGCAACTCTAGTGCCTCTGCCCATCTATGAAAAAACAGAGCTGGGGCAGCCGTCGGTGCAATCCCTTCCTCCTCCATTAGCTGCCGCGCGCTGCCCGGAGGCTGGAGCCGCCACTACGTGCTGCCCGGAGCCGCTGCCGCATGCTGGGGACGTAGGTTTGTGTCGTGCGATGGCTAGTTGGCTGTTTTTCTGTGTTTGCTAGAGGAGTGGAGGTGGCTGATGGGCCAGTTTGAGTTGTTTTGGGCTGCTGGGCCAGTGGGCCGAAACAAGGTAACAAAGGCCAAAGGCCCAGTTCGAGGGGTATTTTCTTCCTCAACCTACTTTCTGTCTGAACTAGCGACAAGGGCGGTGCCATGGCGCCATCCAGCCGTCACCATTGGAGCTCGTAATCTCGCTACAGAAGAAAGGTGGGGGGGTATTTGTGCAATCCCAACTTTAGCTGGGGCGGCCGCCCTAGTTCGCCCCAACATAGATCCGCCAGTCTATTCACGCAATGATTGAGCTGTCGTGAAGCGATTGCTGACTGTTTGGATGTGAATTTTCTAGCGCCGTTTTTTCCATGGGAATGGTATGGTTGTCCCGAGATGCTTATGTTGATTTTTCTACTTTTCTGCGAAGGTTGGCTCCATCTGCATAAGGTAGCGGGGGGACTTGCTTTTTTGTACTTATGAGTTATATGTGCTTCTAAGGTTCGAAATCTAGTAGCTCCTTGTAGTTGGAATGCCCCATGTAGACAGGATGTCATAACTGCTCCGGATGCTCCTTCCTTTGATGCTCCGTAGTAAGAAATTAAAAATAGGACATCATCAATGTCCCACACAAAAATCTACGGAAAATATCTCTCAAATTCCGCAGTAATACGCGGGGAATCACCTAGTAAGGAGCATCCTTCTACAAAGCATTTATTTCTATTTCTCTCAACATGCAAACACCCCACCACATCTAGGAACCCCATTACATCACACAGACACGTCACCATCCATGAGAACTATGTATTTATGACTTCCATCGATTTTCTGTGACTAATAGCATCCATGCATGTAATTTATTAGTGTTTGCGAGTACCATACTATAAAATTTTCATAGTAAAAATATATGGATGATTGATCATTTAATAGTCGCTCAACAAACTAGACATGTTTTCATGTATAATGTCGTTTGTAAAAGGATGTTACCAATAAATCATCTTAGTGTTTCTGCTTTCAAATTTCAAAGAATGTTGCCATGCAATCACCATAGTATCATTATTTTCAAAATTTACCAAAAAATCTCGCAGCAACACACGAGGTATCACCTAGTTATAAGTTAAGGGAACATACCACATAATTATTCTGAAGAATAAATGAGCGTGTAAGAATTGTAACCTAGAATTAATCCAAGAATGGGTGGTGTTCGTGCGATATCATTAGTACATTTATTTTCCTGCAATATAATATCCAAATATACTTGTAAATCATAAAAAATAATTACATGTAACTAAATATCCCCTTCAATTCCATGCAAATAAACATCCCTAATAATTATACAAACCATTTTACAATATGCTCATAGTTGATTTTAGCATATAAATACATTTAAATTTTGCAAATAGATACATATTTTCTAGAAAACAATATCCAACAAATGTTCTATTGTAACAATATATTAATCATATAAACACTAACACAAAAGCTATAATTGTTTAGAAGAAAAACCATCAAAAGTCTCATTAAAAGATAAACAAAACATGTTTTTTTAATATTAGAGTAAGAAATAATTTCAAAGTCATATCGGATAACATTTTGTTGCATTAATTCTTAGTATTAGAATGGTTAAGATTTAACCAAAAAACTTAGGGTTTGAAAGAAAAATGCATTTTAAGATTAAACCTCCCACGGATATGACCGATTGGATCATGACACATGTCACCATATCATTTATTCAGCCCACTCCTCTCTCTAACCACTATGCATCAATATAAACCTCCAGCAACATAACCTTGAAGGACGCACGGCCGCCGGGAGTTTTCTTGGCAACAAGGATTTATCCTCCTATCAAGGGGCTCACAGTTTGAGTAGTAAAGATCACTGGCTTGGAGGCTCTCATCCAGAGTTCAAATTCTGGATATGACACCATTTGCACTGTGAGATACTCCCCTACAATTTTCTTTCAAAACAGATTTATCCTCATACAAGACCTATTCTTCATCGTGAAATGTGGGAACAACTCCTCCGAGGTAGGAAGTCCATCTACAAGATTACAACATATCGCATGAATTTTAAGGTGGAAGTTCAATAGCAAACTGTGCTTTGGAAGATGCATATGTTTTCTATCCGTCCGTAGCTTTGATCGTGTTGGGTCATGCCCACCTAGCAAATAATGGTTAAGGCCTGTGTTTCTTCTGATTTTCTTTGAGAATTAGTGTTTCCTCTGATGGGACGTCAGCAATCATCAGGCTGAGACCATCCACACTCGTCATCCTATATCCTCCTTCAAAATAGAATATATCATCCTCGTCATCGAGATTCTCTCCTTCATATTCACTTCTCTCTCATCCATCGTCCGTAGCCTTTATCCCAACAACCAGGACCACTCAAAATTTTTATCCCCTTCCTCTCCCCTCCCACCTGCCTACCCCTCTCCCCACCCCGTCTCTCTCTCTCTCTCCTCTCTACTCTCCCACCGCCGGCCCCCCTTCTTCTGCACTCTTCCCTCTGGCAGCGCCGCCCCTCTGATCCTTCGCTGCTCCCTTCCCCTCTCCAGGATGGCCGGATCCGCCCACCCCAGGGGTGGCCGCGGAGGAACTCCGGCTCGCCGGCCGGATCCCTGTGGCGGCCCAGAGCTCGAGGCGAACTCCATCCCCTTCCATTCCCCATCCCTTTCCCTCCTAGCGAGCCTGTGCGGCGGCGGCGGCAGGAGAGCACATGTGGCTGTAGAGGAGTGGAGCAGAGGTGGTGGCCTCACCGGCGCATGCCTCGATTCCTCTGTCGTGCCCGCCTCCTCGAGCAGCTGCAAGGCGGAGTTCCCATCCTCGGGCCGCTTGATTGGCGGTGAGGCTGGCAAGCTTGATTGGCGGCGTGGCGGCATGGCATGGGCGGCGCAGGTGAGGACAAGCGTGAGGGTTCAGGCGGCAGCGGCGGCGCGAGGGTTCTCTAGCGACCGCAAGTCGGCGACGGCAGCTCACTCCGGTGGAGCAGGGGTGGCTGGCGGTTCATGAGCTTCATGCGCCGGTGGATCCATGGTGGGGCGCAGCCGAGAGCAGGGCGACTCCCCCCAATGGATTCATGGCGGGAGCGGAGCTCCACCATGGCCACGGCGGCGACCAGAGCTAGTGCAGGGGGCAGTGGCGGAGCAAGCTTGGCCCTGGTCGATGCCTCTCCGGCCGGCTACGCTGGATCCAGGCAGTGGCGAGCTCCGGGAGGGAGCTCCTCTGCTCTAGAGGCAGAAACTCCGCGACAGTGTGGCGCGGGGCGGCGTGGCGCAAGCCTCCTCGCCGTCGCCTCCCGACCTCCTCCCTCCCCTTCTCGCGTGGCGTGGCGGTGTCATAGCCGTCCATCGGCATGGGCGCGACCAGCCTCCCTCCCCGGAGCTCCCTCCGTCTCTTCCGAGTGCGGGCGCGAGAGAAGGGGTGGAGTGCGCGGGACCCGCGCCTGCCGATGGAGGAGCTCCACGATTTCTCTGAATCTGAAGGAAACTAGAGGTGATAGGAAAATAGCGTCGGTGATCCCGCCACCCGCTGCGGGCGCAAAAATGCTATCCGTCTCCTCCAAGAGATGGATAGCGGCGCGTGCTATTTTGCATGGCCCTTCTGCTGATGTTTCTTGGAGATGGGCTGAGCGTTGGCCCAACAACAATGTGTGGGTAAGATGGGTTTCAGTCACCTTCAAATTGCTTTCAAATGAAATATGCAAGCTGGCTGTATGTAATGTGAAAACTGGGCTACCGACCAATGGTCACTTGACACCAATTAAAACAAGAGAGCAGGTATCTGCTAAGCATCATCCTAGAAATTCTTTCAACTCTCGCCGTGCCACATCAGCACTTACCCACCCTCTCTTTACTCACTTCACCACGACACTATTATTTACTCATGACGGGGAACTTAATCTTTTGTCAGGCAGCTCAAGCGGCCTTATTTTTCTCACCACGGCACCCGCAACTCTTTACTTAGGCACGAAGTGACTCATTAAGGACTTGTTCGCTTCCATAGGATTCAATCCGGCCGGAAATGATAGATGTACCTAGAAAATCATGATAGACACTATAGAGAACCGGATTTATTCCGGATCGAGAACTAATTTACTCATCATGATAGGTATAATAAGAGATCGAAGAGCCGGATTGATTCCACACCTCTTGACTAGTGGATTAATTCTAGATCTCTTGGTGCACATATCATGAGTAAATTAGTTGCCGGTCTGGAATAAATCCGACTCTCTATAGTAACTATCATGAATTTCTAGGTATATCTATCATTTTCGGCCGGACTGAATCTAATGGAAACGAACAAACCCTAATGTGGGTCTCTCAAAGCTCACGCAGCCACGTCAGCACTAGCCTCCTTCTTCACTCAGCACAGCAGCACACGCAGCTCTCAAGAGTCTCAACAATCACTAATGTTGGCAGATCAACAACCTTCACAAGCTCACCATTCACGTTTCCACTCCTAAATTAATTTGAAGCACTGCACTCCTTTGTGCCAGGGAGTCCGCAACAACCACATAGAAGTGAAACCTGGAACGGCAGGTTGCATTAATCAACCGCTTTGCCCCTGGCATTTCCATCCAATTAATAATTCACTCAGCACTTCGGGTGGATCTCATTGGTGCTCACCCCTTTAAATCACCGACGTGTTCGTGGAAAATCAAACAGGTTTTATAATTTGCTTCGCAATCTGCCAGTCTAGCGATCGAGCATTTCTCTTGATCGACGGTGTTCATGCAGGTCTGGCTTCGCATTCTGCAAGGATTGGGTATTTCTCTTGATCGCCGGTGGCTGGAGGCGTGGCAACAATGAGCTACTACTACAACAGCGGCAACGACGACTTCCGAGCGAGGGGGAAGGAGACGATCGAACAACAGGTACGGAATGTTGGAGCAGAGCCAGCTGGCAGGATGTGCTCAACAAGCATCTCAAGAAAAAGGTAAGCATCTGCCTGAACCTGATCTATTTTCTTGATGAGTGTATAAACTGCAAACACTGGAATCATTGAGAAAATGCTTAATCCAAAGGTATATATCAATCCACTTATCTAGCAGCCAGCGTTTTCCTAAACGAGATTAAACTCCGTTTAAACGGCATTTAAACTCTAAACGGGTGATCACCGTCTATGCCGTTTAGTCCGTTTAAACACCGTTTATCCCGTTTAAACGTCATTTAGCCCTGTTTAAACAGCCATTTAAACAGATTAAACGCTAAACGATGGTCAACCGACTAGGTACCGTTTACCGTCTAGGAAAATACTGCTAGCAGCAGAATAATTTTTATTTCTTTAAATTTACATTACATATATAATTCCTCTTTTTTTGCTGATGCTGACAGTTTAGCCAAGAGTGCAATTTGTTGTTTTTTTGAACTCAATTCATCACAATTGAAGGCGGTGCAAGACTGTTTCTGCACTGCAGAGACCTTAGTGTTTCTATTTAAAATTTCACTTTATTTTTTTTAAATTCCCGCAGCAACGCGCGGGGTTTCACCTAGTACTCTAGTGTTCTTCTACTGCCAAAGTTTCTATCAATTAGATTGCCAACATAAAACTGAAATAACATAATGCATCTATATATCGGATAAAGTGAAGTACCTATGTTTGTGGATGGGATAAACATAGAGATGGCATCCAAATATCGTTATCTTTCATTTGTCATCTTCGTTATTGTTGGTCTTCCTGATTATGACCCAAGTCAACCCCCTTGGAATCTAATAGCAATAATATAGAAGCATGGATGATTGGTGTGCTTGCAGGAAAAATGGACTCTTCGTCTCTCTCCATTTATATTATATTACTTATCGTATTTTGACCACAAATCAGCAGAAATCACTGCTAGCTAAATACAATTGACCTGAGTGGAGCTAAACTACCTGGTAGTAGACTGTCTGTTTCAACATGCCTTCCTTTAATTTATTCGTAAAAAAAATGTACAATGCTTTAAACGATTAGTGAAACTTGTATGTAAGTTTGATGGCATACCTGTGGAACCACTTGCAATTTCATTCTCGTGAAAATATTTATACATCCCAGTATTTCTATATATATTTCTATATTTACAAAGACACAATGCGCAGTAAAGCATCTAGTCGAAAATGGTTTTACCACAAGGAAAAGGAAAATGTGCTTTCCTTTCCTCATGACGACAGAAGACAATGCTGCTGATTCAAGCTCTGAATTGAAGACATCTTCTTGAATTCGCACCATCTATATATACACAGTGCTTGCTAACCATGACAGCATGCAAAACGCTGCTTGGAAGCCCACAATGGCGACCAATAAGGTTGTCCTCCTCGCGCTCTTGGTCTTCTTCCTCATCGCCACTACTCCGGTGAACTCCAACGAACACCGTGGCTTCCGTGCCGCCATGACCCGTAGAGATTCGCCCATCAACTTCACGCGGGCCGCGCGCATGTCCCACGACCGGCTGTCCATGCTCGCCGCCCGGTTCGACGGAACCACAGGCGGAAGCGTTAGCCCGCAAGCCCCTCTCCGGTTGGACGCTGGCGGCGCCGCCTACGACATGACCTTCTCCATGGGCACGCCGCCGCAGAAGCTGCTGGCCCTGGCCGACACCGGCAGCGACCTCATCTGGGTCAAGTGCGGCGCGTGCCTGCAATGCATGCCTCAGGGCACCCCTTCCTACTACCCCAACAAGTCGTCGTCTTTCTCCGAGCTCCCGTGTTCTGAGGAGCCCCTCTGCGCTGCCCTGGCGTCCGAGTCGCTCGCGGGGTGCGGCGCCGGCGGCGAGTGCGACTACCGGTACTCATACGGCCTCGCCGCCGACCCGCACCACTACACGCAGGGCAACCTCGGAAGAGAGACCTTCACCCTCGGCGGCGACGCCGTGCCGGGCATCGGCTTCGGCTGCACCACCATGTCGGAGGGCGGGTACGGGACCGGCGGCTCCGGCCTCGTCGGTCTCGGCCGCGGGCCGCTTTCGCTCGTGACACAGCTCGACGCCGGCGCGTTCTCGTACTGCCTCCCAACGAAGGCATCCAAGTCCAGCCCTCTCCTGTTCGGCGCGCTCGCCGCCATGTCCGGCGCCGGCGTGCAGTCGACGCCGCTCCTCCTGTCCAGTACCTTCTACATCGTGGACCTGAAGACCATCTCCATCGGGTCCGAGACGACGACCGGCGCCACCGGAACCGCCGGCGTGATCTTCGACTCTGGCACGACGGTGACGTTCCTCGCCGAGCCGGCGTACACGGCGGCGCTGAAGGCCGTCCTCCACCAGACAAAGCTCCCCAGGACGGCGGCGATCGCCGGGTACGAGGCGTGCTTCGAGAAGAAGCGGCGTAAGGACGACGGGCCTGTCTCTGACGACGACGACTACGGCGACAGCTGGAAGACCTCCGTCCCGACGATGGCGCTACGCTTCGACGGCGGCGCCGACATGCCGCTGGAGAACTACTTCGGGCAGGTGCGTCGCGGCGTGGTGTGCTGGATCGTGCAGAGGTCACCCAGCCTGTCCATCATCGGCAACATCATGCAGATGAGCTATCACATCCGGTACGACATCGGCGAGGACGTGCTGTCGTTCCAGCCAGCCGACTGCGATAGGTTCCGACTGAACGAGGATTGAGCTCGGCTAGTCAGCTTAATTTGTTCTCGATCTCTCGATTTGTGTGGTTCGTGTTGCGTCGCGGAATCTACTTGCTTCTACGCACGAGTGTGCACCACACGTAGGCACGTCACGGTGGCTATGGTTTCAAGGACAGCAAGTGCACACATTTCTAGATAAATTGGATGGCATTTTAAACCCCGTGTGGATTTGACTTTGTGGGTGAATTATGTAAAAAAAACCATTTATCTAAACATACATAGGTCCAAATTTTTTTTCGAACAAACATATCTGTTGCTGCGAAGGGAGTACTTAAGATTCCTTTAATAGTTGGAGTCAAGTTAACTCTTAGATACACTAAAAAAGTTGGTACAGTAATGTTGCAGCAGCTTCAAGTTCGGTGCTGCCGTGTTTGGATGGGGTGAAAAAAATTTCACCCGAAAGAAATTTTGCATGTATTAAGTATTAAATAAAGTTTATTTGCAAAATCTTTTCACATATGAGTGTAACACTTTACGCGACAAATCTAACGAACCTAATTAATCCATGATTTGCTACTACATTTAATTAATACCCTTAATTGTGGTCAAAGTTGTGAATAGAAAAGTGAAACAATTTTCAACTCTCATCCAAAACACCCCTAATTAGTGAAGGTTGTTTCAGGACTCGTGAGGCTGACCCTTAGGGCATGTACAGCCCTTAGACAGAGGGTCGTCTGTAGAATCTCGAATCAGCGTGTATGCACAGACGTGACAGCTACATATGTACCATGTATGCGTGAGACTGTCTGTAGTTCGCTTAATACTGTATTAAGATCAACTACAAATGCATTTGTATATACCATCACCTATTTGATACACCATTGTATGGCTATTGGATGAGTATTATCAAGCATAAATAAAAACATGATTACAATAATCTTAAAAGATCAAAATGTCATAACTATATTACATATATAGTTTTGATGCCTTTGTCTAATATAATAAAATATTTATGACATCAATTGGTGAAAAAAAAACATAAGCAAAACATCAAAAATGTCTCCACCACAAATTTATTTAAGTTATCACAGCTCCCAGCAGCAGCAGAGCATCGAGCTCCTTCCAGGCCTTCTACTCACATCGAGCTTAATCCTGTTGTTTGCCGTGTGGAGCTACATCCTTATCTCCTCACATCGGCCGGCAGTGGAGAGGTCAACGGCAGCCGGCGGCCTCCTCCCGGCCGGATTTGGCGTCGTACAGGGCGGAGCAGACCGCCGCAGCATGGAGCGGCGGCCCAAGGCATCGGGTGGCAGCGGAGGAGCTCGGGTCCATTATGGCGCCCTCATCTCCTTCGTGCGGCGGCGGAGGAACTGAAGCCACGGCCTCTCCTGTCCGGCGGGGCAGAGCACCGCGCGCGGCGGCGGAGCTGGCGCGCAGGCGAGGCTTGCGGAGCACCCGCGCCCGCGGATCCCCAGCACGACGCCGCCGTCTTCCCCAACCTCCGGCACTGCTATCTTCCCGAACCTCGCGGCGGAGCGCTCCGGCACGGCGGAGGAGCATGGCGAGCTCGATCTGTGACGGCGGCCGAGGGCGAGAAGAGCGCGGGAAGGGGATTTGGCGGGGAGGGAGCGGAGCGCGGGATCCCGCCAGCGACGCCTCCTGGAGACGGGCGTGGTACAGCCCGGCGCCGCGGCGTCGATTGAGCATCGGGGAACGGGACGACCCCGTCGCCCGGTCTAGCGACGCGCGACCCGTCGCTGCGGACGCGCGGGGGTTTTTTCGCAAAAGTGCCGGTCTAGCGACGTGCTCAAGCGACGGGCTGTACATGCCCTTAAGCCCGCGCTAGCGTGGGAGTTTTTTTTTGAAAGGAATTATGCATTATATTAACTCATCAGTAGGTCCTCACACCTTCAGGCGATCCGTCCCATTGTAGGACAGAAGCATCACAACCTTGCGCCATTATAGCGTGCAGCACACGATCACAAATTCTCGGGCAGAAAGAGACTACACACGACACAAAATTCAAATTCATAATGGTCTAAATCTCGAAGACAATTCCACCTGTCGGGGCCATCTCAAAAGTGTTGCTTTCCAACCCCAACTTGAGTAACAAATAAAAAAAAAATCTAAGAGCCAGATATCCTCCCACAGGTTGGAGGAGGCCAGCATGTACAACGGCCGTCTATTTGGCGTTCGTGTGTTGAAAATTTTGCAGAAAACCCCCCTGCATGAGCTGTAGACGACCGTGTCGTCGTCTCGCGAGAGGACGATGGGGGCTCGTGCTCCCAAGTCATACTGTCACCCCCAGCATGGTTGTACGTCGCGACTCGTGCTCCCACCTCCATCCCCAGCGACGGCAGGATTTGGGGTGGCCAACAGCTTCCGTGCGGGAAGATGGTGCCCGATGTCAATCCCATCTGCGCCATTTTTTCCCTGATATAGCTCTATCTGCTCCTCCCAGAGCTCCCTGCAAATCCTACCAGCACCAAAGATGCGGCAGCAAGAGAGGCTGGCGGCGGCGAGGGACCTACTCAAGGCGCAATCGAATCGGGAGAAGAGAGCCACTATGGCGCAATCCCGAAAGCGACCCATGCTGTCGTCGATGCGAAAGGTTCGGTGGCATCGGCGATACGGAAAGGTCTGGCGGCGCCGGCGATGTCGGGGAGCTGTGGCGGCGCGGATGTGGAAGCCCGTCGAGGGAGTGCAGCATCACCGAAGTAGTTGGCTTCGTGCCGCGCGATGTCAGTGCTTGAGTAGTTGATTTCGAGCCGGGCGACACCAGTCCGCTGTCCCTGAGCAGAACGGCCCTGACGGATCTGGTGGAACCTTCACCGATGTCCTTCGTGGACGGGAGCTGCTTCTTCAATGACCCTGGAAGCATCTTTGCCGGCGCCGGTAAAAGTTCCATGCCTCAACCATGGATGCTACCTCAATCCTCGGATCGGGCAACATGTGTATCAGACACTCAAGCTTACTTCTTGTTACTGATACACATATTTCTTTAGGTAGCATGGTCATGCTGTTGCTGCTAAAAATCATCTCACGGGAGGGGTGCATGTGCATCCTGCATATGGATGCCTTGACATTGCTAGAAATATCTAACAATTTTGCCAACAAACAAAATCAAGTATCCGGTAGATATATGGCGTTTGGTTGGGGTATTTAATTTTGTGGTGTGATCGGAAGTTCGGAACACACCGTGAATTGATAATGTTGTTTGCTGTTTATTTCACCTCACCTCTGATGGGAGGGTTTTTATTTATTTATTTAT
Organism: Cenchrus purpureus; assembly: GCA_022644695.1. Lineage (NCBI taxonomy): Eukaryota > Viridiplantae > Streptophyta > Magnoliopsida > Poales > Poaceae > Cenchrus > Cenchrus purpureus. The sequence goes on from CP053466.1 coordinate 47,036,521, forward strand.
AGTAGACCTCTGATGGGAAGTTGATTACGCGCGATTTGGGTGGTAACAGATTGCGATACGGCCGCGTTTGTCCGTGGCTGCCACCAACGTCAAAGCCGTAGCACCGCGCCGAGGTCTGACTCCGACGAGCGGTGGAGTGCAGCAGCTCTGCGCCGGCGGCAGAGTCGTATGGCCACTGTTGGGTACACAATTCTCCCGAACAGAATTAGGGTGGAATGGAGAACAATTCTTAATTAACTCGTTTGCAACTGTTTGTATTAATTAGACAGTATCCTTAGATCATTACACTTTCAGCTTTCCAAAATCGTGACCCCTTTACAATGAGGAGGGGCCTCCTTTTATAGTGCCAAAAGACTAAATTTACATTTCAAGTATACCCCGAAACCCTAACATCTAACAAGAATATTCGGGGGCAAACTTGGTCTTTTACACTCGGCGCAGATTTAACGCCGTGGTTTGCGGAGCGCAGATCACGTCGGAAACAGCGGAGCGGAAGATGCGCCGTGAAAACCGGAGGTAGTTCCGTGTTGGAACAGCTTTTGACTGAGTTTTCGCGGCTGAATCTTTGAGAAACCCCGGGCTTTGCCAACTTGATTCTCCCGATGCTTCATCCATTGTGCATCTTCGGGCTTCGGAGCCTGACCCTGGAGATGGGGAGCGACGGGCCGGTTTGACCCCTTGGCGGAGCCGCGACCTCCGCCCTCCTGAGCTACCTTCGAGAGCTCCGAAATCCTTCCTGCAAGAAAAAGCCTCGCGAACGGTGTTAACTTTTCACCACCTGATACGTGATGAAGTTGCCGAAGCCCAAACCTCTTAGTCCTCCCTGGAAAAGAGATCATTGAGAGTAGATATTCTTTGAACAAATAATTATTCCGAAGTCCTTGGTGACAACGAAAAACATCTCGAAGCTTAGCTCCTTTTCTCCGCGGAGGACATGCTCTTTGTGCTAACCCTTGTGTCTTCTTGTATGGTTTAGATTTTCTCCTTAGAAGCCTGCGAAGCCCAAAGCTTGTGTTTGACTCTTCCGAAAAGAAATCGAAGCCCAATGGTCTTGTTAATCTGGCAAACCCCCGGTGCCCAGAGGTGAGGTTTTCCACCGCCCCAACAGTAGCCCCTCGAGGAGAAGTGTTAAAGCAACGAGATTAACCTTCTCCGCAATTTCTTTTTTGCGATCTCTGGATGAAGAAAATGTCACCTTCGGCGACGCGGAGTTTGCGGGCTTAACCTTTTTTCGGCTTCGGTCGATTTTCCTTTCAAAACGACAGAAATCGCTCCTTCCCGAGGCGTCCTTTCGTATTTCGAGACCGTTGGGTTTCTTTCTCTCTCCTCGGGCTATATAAGGAGGGGTCGGGGGCCCCTGCTTTCTTACTCTTGTTGAAGCCTTTTGCCTCTGGGTTGCGTGTTTCAGACGCTTTAGGATTCGTGCACGCTACGAGATTTCGTCTTAGTTATTGCTTTTCGAGTTCGCTCTTTTGCGGAGCCCAAGCCTTTCATCTAGTCCTGGCTCGTACAAAACAAACCACGCGGCCAATGACTGAGGAAGAAATAGCTGCTTCCGTTGCACCAGTCGAAGTCCCAGAAGAGCCAGTTGATGACATTGTTGATTATGAGCCGTCGCCAACGACCAAGGAGAAAGAGGCTTCTCTTGGTGAAGATCTTTCGGCGGTGGAGGCTTCTCCGTCAGATCTGATGGCTGGAAGGGAGTCCAAAACTCCATCCTTCGTTCTCGGAGCTTCGCTTGTTTCCGAGAATTTGATCAAGTTTTACAAGGAAAAAGGATTTTTTTCCCGAAGGTGTTGCCCGTGCCCCAGAAGGGGAAACAACTCCGAAGCCCAAGACTGGCGAAGCTGTAGTTTTTTGCGATTTCTTCAACGCCGACTTGAGGTTTCCTTGTTCTCGACGCCTTCCTGAGATTCTTGATTGCTACAGTGTTAAGCTGCACCAGCTTACACCGAACGTGTTCGTGTAGCTATCCAAGTTCTTTTTTACCGTGCGCTCTTGTGACGGGCGGGTGGACACCGAAGTCTTTGTTCGGTTCTACGAGCTCCACGTTCAGAAGCAGAACTTTTGGCTGGATGGGGATCCTTCTGTTGACGAGAACCATTTTGGGTGTATAACCTTCACAACGCGAAGGAGGAGTACAAAGAAGGATATAGAAAGAGTGGAACTCAGCCCTGCTCATAAGAATAAGTGGGATGATGACTGGTTGTCCTACTGGTTCTACGTGAAGGTTAATATGCCCCGTGGCTCTAATGGTACCGCCTACTACCCTTTCAGCATCTCGACCATGACGCCTCTGAGTTACATAACGGGTCCTGACTTCGCGAAGACCAGAGGCTTCAAGGATTGTGAGAAACCTTCCTCTTGGCTTCGCAATTCATTCCTGGTCGTGATGTGGCCGAAGAATTCGTGGCTGCCAACATTTGGCCCCTCTCCGCAGGTTGGAATCCTCGGGAGGTTAAGTGGCTCTCGGTTGACTGGTTTTCAAAGGGCATTCCCTTCCCTCGCTTCGGGCTGAAGATGCCTGAAGGAAATAATGCTCATGAATTTGTGGGTGAAGTAGAGCGCCGTGTTGTGGACCTGCTTGGTCCCTACACAAAGGCGGAGTATCTTGCCTCGCAAAAGTTGCCCACTGGAGGTCGTCGTGTTAACCGCATTTTTTCTGAACTCGGTGTTGAAGTAGAAGACCGTGCGAAGCCCAAGGCTTCTTCTAAGCGTGCCCGTGATTCAACTCAAGCCGTGTCTGATCCGGCTGATGCAACAAAGAAAAAGAAGAAGTCTGCTGCTTCTCCAGAGCCGTCTGGCGAAGCCGCCGCTGCTGATTCGCGGAAGGTTGTGGCTCCGTTGTCTTCTTCGAAGACGAGTCAGCTCGAGCATGCTAAGAAGAAGCAGGTTGCGATACAGGAAAACAACCCTGCTACTGAGAAGGTGGCGAAGCCTGGACTTCGCTGCAAAAAAGCCGGCTCGAAGCCTAGGCATGCGTGCCACATGGTGAATATCCTTGGCTGCTCTGATGCCTTGGAATTTCTGGACTCTGGGGCCGAAAGTGACGGAGGTAAGGATTGAGTGGCTGAACTTGAAGTTGAAAAGGCGGTCGTGTCAAGCCCCAGGGAAACCATTACAGACCCTCCTATCGTGGGGATTGTAAGCGGTTTGGATAAAGTTGGCGAAGGTTCCAAACTTCCCGGAGCCGAAAACATTCAGGTAAGGGAGACGTTTCTTTGGCTGACCATCTCGAAGCTTCTGGTGACACTAAAGTGTCGCCTGAGTTTATGCAGTCCTTGGCCGAAACCGTGAGCTCATCCGGTGCTGTTGAGGGCCATACGTTGGAGATGGTGCTTGCTGAGAAAAGCACTTTCGACCCCTCAACTTATTCTTACAACACTGTTGGTATGAGGGACTTACAAACTTTATTATCTGTTCGCTTGCTGTTTTATAAAGAGAGTGGGGTAATCGAGCCCGGTGTGCTCTGGGAGCTAAGGGATTCTGCTCGACTTGCAGGCGCGACTGCAGGAGATGCTCCGCGGGTGGAAGGGGATGCTCCTGACGACCAAGAATTAGAACATGGGGAAATCCCTGGAGCCCTGGCTTCTTCTTTGATTGTGAGACAGCCAGAACCAAGAGACAGCCGGACCTTCTGCCTTTTTGATCCTCAAGGTCAGTTCTTAGTCTTTTGCTTTTGGTTCTTTGTTGGTTGTGTTATAGTAGGTTGAAAATGTTGTATATTTTTGCAGCTTATGAGAAATCTATAGAAGACATGGAGGCTGGTAACTTGGTTGGTTTATCAGCTGAACTTTGCTACAAGTCGATGGTCTCTAGCCGCAAATTGCTGGAAAAATATCGCACTTAAGAGAAAAAATTCTTGGCGTCCGAAGCCGCGAATGTTGAGCTGAGCCGTGAGATTATTAGGCTAAAAGAGGAGAACGCATCTTTGACAAAGATTCGCAAGCTGCAAGAGTAGAAGATTGACATTCTGAAGGATAACGTAAACACTTATAAGATCGTAGCGGAAAATCTGAACAAAGATGCTGAGAAGCGTGATGGATTGCTCGAAGAGTTTAAAAAGATTGTGGAGGATGACACCAATATCATTGAATCCTTAAAAAAGGAGAAGGAAACACAGAAATCTAAAATTGAAGAACTTAAGAAAGACATTCAGGGGCAAAACAATTTCATAAATGCAGCTGAAGAAGTCTTGAAGAAAAACTTCAAAGTTTTGTATGAAAAGTACTCTCGTGCTCTGGGGGAATTTGGTGCGGAGCCCCTGCCCTTTCCCGGTGATAAAGATGCTAAGGCAATCTTTGAATGGATGGAACAGGAGTTCGATCATCTCCCTGGTGTGATGACCGGAGCCAGCGACTATGCGGCTTCGATGTGTGTCGAGGTCTGCTTGAGCTGCTTGAAAAGAATGGATGCACAGACTTCTTGGCTCTGGGTGCCAGGAATTATAAGTTCCCGAAGGCGGAGGAGATCGAGTGTGAGATCCCTTGAAAAATGTTCAGGTTATCAAGAAGAATTTCTTGACTCTGTTTTGGGAGGCGTCTGGACAAGAGCACGCTAAGGCCGTGGCATGCCGATATCTTGAGGAGGTAAAGGATTTTCCTTGACAAATTTTTGGTTAAGTTCCTTTCCTCCTTTTTTAGATTGCTTACTTTGTTGTCTTGTAGGCTAGGGAAAAGGAGGCACTAGAAGCGGGCTCGTCTGGAGATGAGGGCGAGGATGGCGAATCCCCTGAAGGTGCAGCCCCTGGTGGTTCAAGCTCTGGTGCTCAGAGAGATGTCGAAGACGAAGCTACCGAGGATAAAGATGTCGAAGCCTAAGACTGTTTTCTTTTGCTTTGAACTGTTGCCTTTTGGAATGCCCTGCGCAGCGGGTGAACTTGGGAGAAAACACTATGGTTGCTTAACAATTGTAATATATCTTTGGCTTCGCTGCCTTCTCTTTCGTTCTTAGATTGACTGCTCCTTCTAATCACTGTTGTGGTTTATGGTGGCCCCGTGTTTGAAGAAGACGTCACCCCCCTTTTTGAAAACATTTTTCTGAATGTTAGTTACAAAGACTTGAAAGGTTGGACTTAAGGTGCTAATCTTGCGAGAGAAAATGATGACGAGAATGTGGTATTCTTTTTTATCTTTTTGTTTCTTTGCATGATGGATCAGTCTCAGCATGTTTTTCGTTGTCTTTTTCTTAAGCCATTCCCTTTTTTGCTCTTTTTTCGAAGCTTACATTTTTTTGTAAAAGATCGTGACATCTCGTAGGATGGATATGTTTTCTGAAAAGCTCAAAGTCTATCGAAGCTTGCTCCGAGCTTCACAGACTTTCTCTCTGATGGTCGAATATCAGCAATCTTGTTGCTTTTTCGACTAAAAGATTGTTTTCGAGTCTGCAGTACTCTTTTTAAAGAAAAACGATCGATCCCGCAAATCAATCTGTTGCTGAGGAATCTTTTGGTACTTAGGCATGAGTGCTAAGATTTTCATGAGACAACGCTTATAAGCTTGTTGCTTTTCGTTGCTCTTTGGGCAGAAACCCCCTTTGTAGTAAATAAATGACTGGAAGTAAATTGCTGAAAGTAACAAATAACAAGGGATTTAAAAGGGAATGTAATTTCATTAAGACTGAAATTTAATACATAGACCCGCCTCATTAAAAACCTTGCCTCCTGATTTGGAGTCCCCTTTTAGCAAGGAAAAGAGTACAGACCTTGGAAATGTAAAGCGCTGAGAAATGTAAAGACAGAGAAAGAAAAACGTAAGATAACTAAGCTCTGGCTCCGTTTATAAGTTTACGAAGCTCGAGCTTTATATTGTCTTATTTCTACGGGTAGTACTTGAGAAGGTTGTCCGCATTCCAAGTGTGTGGCAACGTGTTGCCCAACTGATCTGCCAAATAGAAAGATCCTGGTCTAATACTTTTTGTTACAATGAACGGGCCCTCCCAGGGTTCTTATAACTTTTCCGGATTGTCAAAACTTTTCTTCTTCTTGATGACCAAGTCGCCCACCTGTATTTCCTTTCTTACAACTTTCTTGTCCCTCCATTTCTTAGTTTCTTGCTGATACTTTTCCAAGTTCTCAGCAGCTTGAAGTATGTCTACTTCGATCAAATCTTTCTCTGCTTCCTCGAAGCCCAAGTCTTGCACTTTCAGGACTCGTAAACTTTGGTTTTTGATCTCTTCTGGTGTCATGGCTTCAGAGCCAAATAGCAACTTGAAAGGTGAGAAACCTGTAGTTCTTGAGACGCTAGTGTTGTGAGACCAAGTCACCTTTGGTAACTCGTCTACCCATTTTCCCTTTCTCTGGTTGAACAAACACTTCTTTATGCTGGAAAATATTTGGCCATTTGCTCTTTCTACTACCCCGTTTGATTGTGGGTGGTATACGGAAGCGAATTTTAACTTCGTTCCCATGGTGAGGCAGAATTCTCTGAAATCATTACAATCAAATTGCTTTCCATTGTCCACAGTTAGTTCCCTAGGAACTCTGAATCTGCAGATTATGCTCTACCAAAAGAACTTTTGGATGTTACGAGATGTGATGCTGGCCAGCGGCTTAGCTTCCACCCATTTGGTGAAGTAGTCTATGCCAACACCGGTTAATCATAGCTTGCGCTACCGAGAGGTCTGACTAAGTCCATTCCCCATCTTTGCAATGGCCAGGAAGGTGGTATTAGTTGTGTGGGCATCGAAGGGCTTCTCTAATTTCTAGAATTTTTCTGGCAAGCTTCGCATGTTTTTACCAAGTGGTGGACATCATCAATAATGGATGGCCAATAGAAACCTTGCCCTAGTGCTTTCTGGGCCAGAGCTCGGGAACCTATGTGAGCACCACAAAAACCTGAGTGAATTTCCTTTAGCAATTCCTTACCTGCATCGAAGCTAATGCATCTCAAGGTGGGAGCTGATATGCCAGATTTATATAGTTCCCCATCGATTATCTCATTGCTTCGGGCTCTTTGTCTCATGCGGTTCAAGGACACTTCTTCGGTGGGTTCGTAGTGACCTCTCAAGAAAGCCAGAATCGGTGCTCTCCAATCATATTTTTCTATAACATTGATTGTTTTGGCTTTGGGTTCTTTCACAGCAGGCGTGGTGAGGACCTCATAGAAAACATCCGGAGGTAAGGTTTGATTTTGCACTGCGGCTTTTGCCAATGCGTCGGCTTCGTTGTTGGAGTTTCTTGGTACGTGCTCAACTGTGAATCCCTTGAAATGCTTTTCCATGGACCTTACCGCGGCGGGATATTTGACTAGCTCTGGCTCTCTGGCTTCGCTATCTTTTTCAACATGGCCCTGAATAACTTTGGAGTCCGATCTCACGATAAAACTCTGCTGGCCTAGTGCTTTCATTTTTCTCAGGGTAAGAAACAATACTTCGTATTCGGTTGTGTTGTTTGTTTCTCTCTCATTTTCTGGGAAATCCAACCTGACTGCGAATCGCATTTTGATTCCTGTTGGAGAGGTGATAATTGTCGAAGCTCCGGCTCCCTTGTGGCAGTACGCCCCGTTGCAGTATGCGATCCAAGGCTTTTCAACTTTTGCGGAGCTCGAACTTGCTGGTGAAGTCCAATCCACAACAAAATCTGCTAGGACCTGAGATTTTATGGCGCTTCTTCTCTCGAAGTCAACTACATGCTCTGATAGCTCGAGAGCCCATTTTGAAATCCTGCCCGAAGCTTCTCTGTTGTTGAATAGCTCGTGCAGAGGTTGATCTGTTACTACTATAATTATGTGGGACTCAAAGTAATGCCTAAGCTTCCGCGCTGCCATGACCACTACGTATGCAATTTTTTCAAGCTCTGAATAAAACACTTTCGACCCGGTGAGTGTTTCAGAGACAAAATATACTGGGACTTGAGTTGGCTTTCCTTCCATTTCTTTTTCTTGCTATTCTCGAAGCCGAAATGTAAAGTAACAGTGGGGAACCGGGCTCCGGAGGGCACAGCTTGGTTAGTTTGGTGAGATACACCTTGAGCTACGCGAATTCCTTGCTCTGATCAGGCCCCCATTCAAAATTTTTGTTGTTTCTGAGTACTTGAAAGAAGTGGAGGCTTCTTCCGCAGCCTTGGACACAAATTTGTTCAACGCTGTGATTCTCCCGGTGAGTTTCTGCACATCTTTTAGAGACCTGGGCTCCTCCATCTTTATTATTGCCTGTATTTTGTCGGGGTTGGCTTGTATTCCCTTTGTTTCTACAAGGCATCCAAGTACTTTTCCCCAGCGGACTCCGAACACACATTTCTCAGGATTTAGTCGCAGATTTGCGGCTCTCATATTTGCAAAGTTTCAAGGTCAGAGATGTGATCTGCTTGTGGCTTTTGACAACTATATCGTCGACATATGCCAATAGATTTCTGCGCAATTGGTCGAGAAATACCAAAGCTGTCATTCTGGTGAATGTTGGTCCTGCGTTCTTGAGCCCCTCGGGCATTCGTAAGAAACAAAAGATGTCAAGGAGTAATAAAGCTGGTTTTTCCTCATCCTCTTTCCTTATTCTGACTTGGTGGTACCCCGAGAACATGTCGAGTAATGACAGCATCTCGCTGTTTGCATCATCAACTATTTTGTCCACTCTTCTAGTGGGTAATCGTCCTTTGGGCAAGCTTTGTTTAGGTCTGTGAAATCTATACACATCCTCCATTTGCCATTTTTCTTTTTCACAGGAACTATGTTTGCGAGCCAAGTTGAGTATTTGGCTTCGCGAATTACATTGGCGTCTAGTAGCCTTTGCACTTCTGCTTTCACGGCTTCGACCTTTTCGTCAGACATTTTGCGAAGCTTTTGCTTTTTGGGCCTGATGTTCTTGTCCATTTCTAGCCTGTGCTCGATGATGTCTCGATCGACTCCTTTCAGGTCGTGGGCTGACCACGCGAACACATCTTGATTTTTGGCTAGGAATGTCAATAATTCTCGTTCTTCTTCTAAGCATAGCTCAACTCCTATTGTTACTACTCTGTCTGGGATATGCGCGTCCAACTGAATTCTTTTGGTTTTGCCGTCGGCGCTGATGTTTACTTTCTCCTTGTCCCTTTTGGGCTCCATGAATTTTTTCTTCTTCTCTCTTTTCCTTGGCTTCACCTCGGCTTGGGGTGAGATGGTGAATGCTTCTTGGCTTGATATGCCTTTTCAATGTCTCTTGCTGTCTCACGATCCCCAAATACGGTGATGACCCTTTGAGCGCTTGGGATTTTCATGCATATAAAATAGTTGCTCTGACATTGCATCGAACTTGTTGATGAAGCCCCTACCTAAGATGGCCAAATAAGGATAATGCATTTCCACTACATCAAATGTGATCAACTCCGTTCTTGGGTTGTCAAGATTCTCGAAGGAGACGGGCAATGTGATCTTTCCAAATGCTCGACGGTTTCCCCGAAGCCTAAGTGGTACATCCGCTTCTTGTAAGCAAGTGCGGTCTATCTTCATTTCTCTGAAAGTTTTGGCGAAAAGAATGTCCATGAGCTGCCGTTGTCTATCAGGACTTCCCCAATTTCCCATCTTGCGATAATTGTCTTGATGACCATGGCATCGTTGTGTGCGGCCGTTTTTAGAGTAAAGTCCTCTTCCATGAAGATGAGGGGTACATGCGCCCAGGGTGTTTTGACCAGAGGTCCGTCTTGGACTATGGTATGCACTTCCCTGAAATAATTCCTTCTCATCTTCTTGTTTTCAAATTCGAGGGATGACCCCCCACAATTGGAAACATTTGGCGATAGGAATTTTCTTGGTTTTGGGCTTCAGTTTGGGAAATGGCGATGATAGAGCCGAAGGTTGGTAGGGCTTTGGGATCATTTCTTGGGTTTGGTGGCTCCGCCTTTGGGACCACGTTTGGCATGTCGGGTGGCGGAGGTGGGATCTGCTGCATGGTTTGAACGGTCTGTTGATGTTGTGGCTGGTAGTGAAGTGATGGTGGTGCTTGCCATGCTGGTTGTGGTTGGCTATTGCTTGTTGGCTTGGAAATAGCTTGGGTTTCCTTGCTTAAAAGGATGTAGTGGAGGTGCGGTGGGGTATGGGTTTTGTTGGAAAGATTGTTGAGGCCAAGTGTGGTTGATAGGCTTAGGTGGTGGGGGTTGATGCTGGCTTTGAGCGGCCCTTTTTTCCTCGGCCATTCTTTCTAGGGTTCTTTTGGTTTCGGGACAGTTGTCTGTGGAATGATGAGGTTGTTTTCCGTGGAACGAACAGTAAAACAAGCGGAGGCGGGAGTTTTGGTTTTGAGGGGACGTCGGTTGCCCTCCTCTTCCTCTCGGCTATGGCCTCCGGTTAGGAGTTTGCGGAGCTTGCTGAGCTTGGCTGCGGTGGGTTTTGGTTTTGGTTTTGGGTATCTGGTGCGGCTTCGATTGGGAGTACTTGGTTTGGTGGGTATGGAGCTCTATTGTTTTGTATACTCTGGTGTGAGGGAACCCATTCTTGCTCTCTGGCTTGCCTTAGGCGATTCCTCTCGGCCACTCTTCTCCTGTGATCTTCATCGATCGCAATATTCTTGAGCTCCGCTAAGAGTGCTGCATTGTTTTTGGCTTTTTCCTTGAGAGGTGTGATGCAGTTTGCCCTGGTGTTAAACCCTTGATGCAGGCGGCTATGGCAACTTTCTCCAATACGTCCGGAGTTTGGGATTTCAGTTGGAGAAACCTTCTTACATAGTTTGCTAGAGGTTCCTTGTCCCTTTGGATGCAGTAGAACAAGTCCCCCTCATCCGTGGTTGCGGCTTGAAAGCCTTGGAAGTTTTGGATAAGTTTGGTTTTGAGGTCGACCCAGCTGTATACTGAGTGTGGGGTAGTAGCGAGTACCAATTCAACGCTGCACCTTCGCATGCTATGATGAATGATTTAGCCAAAATAACTTCATCACCTCCGTCCGAAGCCACAACAGCTTCGTAACTCATTATGAACTGCCTTGGGTTCGTTAATCCATTATACTTTGGCAAGGAGATTGTTTTGTAGGAGAAAGTTTGCAAGCCAATGGATAAAGGCGAGGTTGATCGAAAGTCATGAACATTCCGCGGTGTTGTGGGTTGGGAAATTGAACATTATGTTTTCATTTTGCGGAGGCAGGTCTTCCTCATGATTTGGGGTGGGACTTGGCGGTGTGTGCCGGTGGGATTGCAACTCATCTAGCTCTTGCTGCATTCGAGCCAACTGCAGCTTCGCAGCCTTTAATTTTTGATTTTTCATCACTTGTTTGAGCTTGAGTTCCATGGCTACTCTCTCCTTTTCCTCTTCATGGCTTCGATTTGCCTTAACACTGAGTCCAGCTCTCATTCGGCTGCGCCCTCTTTATCATTTGTGAGGCTAGTTTCGGTCTGAATCTTGTGGCCTTTCCCCGCCACCTTTCTTTATTCGCTGCGAGTTCGTGCAAGATCTTCGTCCTCCGGCCTGGGCTCCGGAGCGACTATGATTCTTTTCCTTGGCGCACTGGCTCTTCTTGGTCAAGCAGTCTTTTCTTTGAAGGTGCCATCGTGGGTTCCTTGATGCTCCCTAAACTAGGGTGGAATGGAGAACAATTCTTAATTAACTCGTTTGCAACCGTTTGTATTAATTAAACATTATTCCTTACATCATTACACTTTCAGCTTTCCAAAATCATGACCCCTTTACAATGAGGAGGGGGCCTCCTTTTATAGTGCCAAAAGACTAAATTTACATTCCAAGTATACCCCGAAACCCTAACATCTAACAAGAATATTCGGGGGCAAACTTGGTCTTTTACACTTGGCGCGGATTTAACGCCGTGGTTTGCAGAGCGCAGATCACGTCGGAAATAGTGGAGCGGAAGATGCACTGTGAAAACCGGAGGTAGTTCCGTGTTGGAACAAATTTTTGACCGAGTTCGCAAATCTTTGAGAAGCCCCGGGCTTCGCCAACTTGCTTCTCCCGATGCTTCATCCACTGTGCATCTTCAGGCTTCGGAGCCTGACCCTGGAGATGGGGAGCGACGGGCTTTTGACCTCATGAGCCATGACCTCCGCCCTCCTGAGCTACCTTTGAGAGCTCCAAATCCCTTCCCCGCAAGAAAAGCCTCATGAACGGTGTTAACTTTTCACCACACGTGATGAAGTTGCCGAAGCCCAAACCTCTTAGTCCTCCCTGAAAAAGAGATCATTGAGAGTAGATATTCTTTGAACAAATAATTATTCCGGAGTCCTTGGTGACAACGAAAAACATCCCAGAGCTTAGCTCCTTTTCTCCGCGGAGGACATGCTCTTTGTGCTAACCCTTGCGTCTTCTTGTATGGTTTAGATTTTCAACATAGAAGTCTGCGAAGCCCAAAGCTTGTGTTTGACTCTTCCGAAAAGAAATCGAAGCCCAATGGTCTTGTTAATCTGGCAAACCCCCGGTGCCCAGAGGTGAGGTTTTCCACCGCCCCAACAGCCACCATAGAGGAGACGATCTTTGATTACAGATGACAGGGTTGCGAACTCCTTCAGCGCAGCAGCGCGGAAGTCTTCACGGTATGAGTTCGCTGAGGGCTGCGGCGGACCGAAAATTATGAGAAGGGGAGACACTACTAGGGAAACAGACTTTAGTGCCGGTTGGGAAACCCCTTTAGTACCGGTTCCCAAACCGGTATTGTTCAATCGGTACTAATGTGCGCATTAGTACCGTGTAGGGATGAGGTCCAGTACTAATGTGCCCCGCCCCCCGTGACGTGGCACTGCTATCTGATTACAATAACGTTACTGCTCCAACATTTGAACTAAACGCATGTGTCTACATTTGTTTCTTCAGTCATTAAATTTTTTGATGGGAAGACTATCATCACTTAGGCTAATCCCAATGAAGAGTTCATTTTGATGTTCCTAGGATAGTCGTATGGAAATGAAATTATGTTTGAAACCACCTCTAAATTGCAAAGTGTCATGGTGCATTTTCATTTGCACTACATGCAAAACACAAAGTGTGTTGGTAACTGTGCATACATGATTTCATCTAGAGATGAAACATTTCTAACCTCTCTCCTTGTTAACTCACTGCCACATCTTAAAAAATTACTAACATAACATCATAATTAATGTGCATGAAACCTCTATGAAATATGCACTGGGATTAACCTATTGGCTATTAGTATGTACTTGTGTAGACACATTTATTGAGCAACAGTTCTGTTTGTAAGTTAGGAATAGTGACCATCACAAAAACATTTAGTGACATATCAACCCTTGTCAAGTCACATGCAACTAAATTGTAACATTTAAATATTTTGTAATACTATCTCGTTCTTTATAGAATATGGATCATCTTAGGTTAAAAAAAGTATACACAATATTGTAAGGAATTTAAATTTATTCTTACAGGAACTCATGTAAAAATATACAAACAAATTTATATAAGAAAAATTATATAAAAACATTATGAAGAATACAAAAACATATTACAAAAGATTGTAACAGAACAAAAATTAGAAATTACAAAAACTGGAGGAAAAATGTAAAAAAATGGAGATAAATATTGAGGACAAATTCAAGCATAAAAAACGTGCATGGGGTAAAATTGGGGGAAAGAAAGATATACCCTATATAGGGCAAGTGACTGCCAGCGCTTGTGCCCATGATGATGAGAGTCTTTTACGTACATGCCATTATGAAAGTTGCCGGTTACCCACATGCTATGAAAAAGTTTTCAGACATCAGTGTGCCATACACTCAAAATTTGTTTACGTACATGCCATTCCGTCCACCTTCTGTTAGATTTTAACAGTTCCACCGGTCTGACATGTGGGACCCATGTATGGAAATGACTATTTTCCCCCTAGCCATTTTACATCAGGATCTTCTTCAGCCTTTGGCCCTACTTTCCTCACTGCAGCAATCCATGGAGGAGCCCCCAAAGATCGACCCCGCCTGCTGGTCGGGACCTCGCTAGGTCGGCCTGCGCTCGCCACACCGTGGTTCATGGCGGGCACCGCGCCTCGCCGCCGTCACGCCCGCCAGCAAGCCGCCTGTAACATCCCGATTTTCTAAGGCATTTTAAAAATACGAACTTATTAAAAAAATTCTCTAATAATAGGCTAATTTTCTTTTTCCCTAGATTTTACCAAAATTTTTCTTAAATAAACCATGCATTTAAACCACATTGTGTTGCATTTGATTGCTGAGTGATCCTCTAAGGAATTTTCTTTGAAATTCGAATTTGAAATCACCTTTCAAATTCACCTCTCAAACTATAGTCAAGCCCACATTCTCTTTCCTAAGGATTTTGGGTTGAAAATAAATTTGGAAATTTCATTCCAAATTTACTTCCCCAACCCTAGTTTAAATCCTAAGGTTTTGGCTTGAAAGTTTGATTTGAATTCTATTTCAAATCTATCTTTTAAACCTTAGAAAACCTTTCCAAGCCTTAAGTCTACGGAACGTCCCTGAACATCCCCCTAAAATTCCAGCCCCTCCCTCTTCTCTTCTTCCTTTTCAGCCTAGCCAGCCACCGTTTCCCCTTTCTAGCCCACCCACCAGCCCACCTCACCACCCCTCGCGGCCCGCCTACGCAAGCAGCCCAGCAGCTCGCGCTGCGCACGGCCCAGCAGCCTGGTTGGCGACCACAAGCCGGCATGCCTGCGCACGGCCCAGCGGCCTGCCCGCTCGCCACCGCGGCCCAACGGCCTGACCTAGCACCTGAGCTGCTTCGCACGCCAGCGCCGCCGTCACCGCAACGCCGCGGCCGCACACCGCAACCGCCGCTGCCATACCGTACCACCCCGCCGATCGGCGCCGCCACTGGGAGCCGCGGGAAAAGCCTGCACCTTTTTTGCCGGTAACGACATCCTCCCCAACACCCTCCCCTAGCCGCAGGAAAAGGTATCACCTTTTTCCGTCACACCGGCGGCCTCGCCCGTTCCCAACTCCGGCCACCCATAATGGCCGGCCGAGCCACCCCGGCGTCCTAGGCCCCTCCTCCGCCCGCTCGCCACGTAGCACACCCGACCGAGGATGTGGCGCCCTCCGGAGGAGCTCCCCGCGACTATAAATAGAGGGGAAGCCCCTTCCCGGAGCACCACACCATCGAGCTTCAGAAGCTCTTCTTGCCCCCCATGGCCGCCCCTCTCCCCATCCTCCTCTCCCTCAACTCAGTAGCGAAATGAATCGCCCTGATCCGCCTCTATTTTCCTGTGCCCTCGATTTAGTCTCTAGGGAACCCTAGCCCCCATCCCCAAGAGCACTAGGAGCTCCCTCTCCTTCTCCCATGGCTACTGGCTGAAGGTTGAAGAAGGGGAGGCACCCCTGTCTATGACAGGCGGGCCCCACCCGTCGGCCTCTCCCCTCCCTTCTTTTTTTTCCTTGGCCGCATGGGCCTAAAGAGGCCGCTGGCTTAAAAACCCTTAGTGCGTCGGCCCAGCTCGTGGGCAGGAAAGCAGCCCACGCAGCCGCCCCCATCCACTTTTTCATTTTTTTCCAGCCGAAGTTGCTAGGTGCACTCAAAAATCGTAGACACAAACTTAGTTAATATCCTTAGCCACTTCCAAAAATTCCAAGAAAATTTCTAAAAATATTAGGAATTATTCTAAACATGTCCATGCCATTCTTCGCCATAAATCATTTCATTAGACCCCTTTTCCATTTATGCTCTTTCCTGGCTTATTGAAAACCCCTGCGGAAGCGTACCCGGGAATACGCATCTCGCATATCTTAGTTCCAAAAACGCTAGGAAAATTCCTAGAGTTATCTTAGGTATATCTAAACCTATTCCAACCTTTTCGCCGCCTTTCACAGCCCTTTGAGCCCTTAAGTATTTTATCTACTTCCCGATCTTTTCTGGAAACCCCGCCGTCGTGCTGCCCAAGTCTAGGATCTCCCTCCACCACCCTAGCTGTTATGCCGCCCAATGGAAAACCTAGATAATCACCGTGTCTCGCCGGCATGCCGTCTGATCACCGGCATAACTCTATCCACATCCAGATGTTATGCCGTCCATCAAAAACCCCATGGTTTCCCTTTTTATTTCTTTCCCCGGGGACACACTTATCAGGTGAGCCCCGTCACAGTCCTTTTCCATAGGAATTGATTGATGTGTTATTTTATTGATTGTTATTGTTATTATCCTATGCGTATAAAGACGGTAGACATAGATGACCGGGATTCTACCCGGAGTCGAGGATCCAGAAGGGTGTGAAGCCCAGGACCCTGGTTGTCTATGAATCGTTAAGGATCTCCAAGTATAAAGGCAAGTCCCAGCACCCCCTCCTTGGTCATACTTTTATCCATTGTTTTATACTAAAATGAATCAAGATAATAACTTGACCTGCATTTGCTGTAAGGATTGGTTGATCCCGATCTTGACTAAGTCGATGACGGAGCATCAACCCTAGATTTACTATTTACAATTATTCTTGTGAGAAACTGTGGTGATAGGGAGAGGTAGGAAGTGAGAGTGATAAAATGAACCTACTAAAGAGAGTTAGACTCCTTAGCGACATACATGGGAGTATGGGGGTAGCCTCGGTGGAGGGTCCTATCCATGCTTACTCTGGTCGTATAAGGATCAGTTCACGGGAAAGTCTTTCCAGTGACTTAGTACGACCATAAGTAGCCAAAAAGGCATAGCCTGTCGGAAATGCCTGTTTATGTGCGGCCTTGAATCAAAGCCCGCTACTGAACCTAGTAAACCATCCCAAGGGGTCATGGTGGGCAACGGATACGCTGGAGCAGGACCTTCGCAGAGTCTCAGGTACGGTCGGTACGGGTCATCGGGTTTGTTATGGCGCCCGGAATGGCGCGATGGTATTACATATCATGTTTTTATTTGAAATTGCATCTTTCCCCGGGGAACTGGATCCGCGAGGCGAATGGTGGTGGTATGACCCCTACTTAGGCCCCAGCGTAGACGTGGATTGAGCTAGGGAATGTTGTCTATGTGTGGATGAGAATGTAGTCCACATATAGACGCCGGTGGGTATGGTTCTCGCGGCCAGTACCGCCTGATGATCAGAGGTATGGGCTGGTCGGACATATGGGTACAGTGTACGCCTCTTTGCAGAGTATAATCTATTCGAATAGCTGCGGCTCTCAGTTATGAGCCCTTTTGGTTAAAGATCTCATTGATTAGTAAACATGCTTTGTGAGGATAGATTTGGTGGTGAGACAGGGCAGTGGCCCTTAGAGAGAGTGATACGGCAGATGCCGGCTCAGTAGGACTACGGTGGTCGTTGGGTACTGGTAGGGGAGGCTACGTGTCCCCCCTCCAGGACAAACCTACGTATATTATACCTGCTTTACTTTTCAGTTTCTTTGAAATTTACTTCACCTATATCAGTTTATTTATTTTAGCAATCAAGACCTGCTTCCTTTCCTTGGAACCTTGCATGTAGTCTATAGGATTAATTTCTTATACGCTGGGATTTGCTGAGTACGTTGATGTGTACTCAGCCTTGCCTCCATTATACTTTTTATAGGTAGACTACTTGGGTTCTAGGTGTTGTAAACCATCTATATATTGGATGGGCACCTGCGCTTCCCTTCGCTGCGTTGAGGTATTTTCTTTGAATATATGTTAATTATTGCCTCTATACTTAACTTTGATAAGAACTGTGCTAACCTACCTGGTCTAGGGATTAGCACAAGTACTTAGCGGGAATCCCGAAGGGGGTCCCCACATGATGGTATCATAGCAATAAATAAATCTAGGTCACCCTATAAAGACTGACCCTACGCTTTATGAATACTGAGGCCTTCTACTCTATTCCAGATTTCGAAATTTTTTGGATGATTGCTTCTTACCTTTTCTACCGTACCTATATTCTCCTTACCTTGTGCTTAACACCCTTTGCAATACTTTGGCTGGCATGGATCATGAAAGCAAGTTCGAGTAGTGATCTGCCGTAAGAAAATTTTGGCCGAAAAGCTGAAATTACAAGAGTATTGAATAAATCGTGAAACACGATAGATGATGTGCAAAATAAGCATATGACCATTGTTGACATTTCTAAACGTCGATCACTTAAGAACAGATTTGGAATCCATCCTTAGCGTCGGCGCTAGAAATGCTTGCTGGCATTTCTCAATGTCACAACTAATGGCGCAGGTTAGCGTGAACATCGAGACTTGCCAAAGGTTAATCTAAACGATCATGAACGAATCCGCAAGCGCACAGATAAACTATTGTAGCATTTCCCCAAGGAAGGAGAGTATTCCAAGGGTATCGAATCCGTGGAAGGCAATGACGGATATCTTAGACTTATGCTTTTGCTCTGAATGTAAACCAAGAGATAGATATAGGGAACAATACACTCAAAGGTAGGGGTAAGATAAAAGATATAAGGGGTAGTGTGACACACACACCTCAAATCTACCTCTACTCTAGCACACTACGGCTTAGGGGGAACATACGAGTTAGCTCTAGGTTCTAATATACTAAACATACAAAGCTAGAAGATACAAGAGATGGGCATGAGTATGAGGGAGACATGGTTCAGCACCGGTACAAACGGGGAGCCCGCGATGACCAAAGACTGCGAAACTAGACTTTAGACTCCTACGGTACCCCAACGGAGGTTGCCCTAGGATCCAACAGGTGTCACCACCGAGGACCGACCTCTCGTTATGGGGGTATGCTCATAACTATCGTAGTCAGACAACCCAGTCACCATGCCTACGTTGCTGCTAGACTCCACCCGGCCCGGGCTATTGTGACCAGTGGAGAGAGCCACTAGAAGGCGGGTCAACTAGACCGAAAATCCGTAGCTTGAACACGGACCTCATGCAACACTCTCATGCCATCTAACAAGATCAACTAAGGCTAGACATACGAACAGATATGAACTCTTATGTCTAATCAACAAGATCAAAGCTTCGTGAAGAACACGAGCCTCTAACTTATGAACAAACACATAAGGAAGGAGTTTATCACCCTTCAAGTGGATCAAAAGGTAATGTTCACGAAGAACACGAGCCTCTAAATGATGAACAGAGGATGAACTCAAGAACATATCAAGAATATGATCTACCATGACTTTATATGAAATAGCTGAATAACTGAAGTAGATCAAAGTCATACAAAGAAATAAAGATAAAAGAGAACTCATACCTAGACTTCCAAGAGGACTTGGAACAAGAAGAGCTACTCTAGCCTACCCCTAGCCTTGGAAACTAAAAGTGAGAAGAGAATGAGAGAGTGGTGTGTGAGAAATGGGGGCCCCTCCCCTTCTATTTATAGGCAAGGACAATACTTGCTCGGAGCACCAAATGACCCCTAAACACCCGGGAGTGAGGCAATGGACCAATGAGCAGCCAATACATGGAGGGACCAGATGGGGCACCACTAAGGCGGTTCGGCCGATCCTAGGATCGACCGGCCCCCTAGGGTGGCCCCACCTGGTGTGCTTCCTCTGATTGGCCGCCTCGGCCCTCCGATCCATCCCGGTGCATGGCTTGATTTGGTATCCGAGGTGGGCCCTTTGATCCATGTGAAGTCCATGTGGAATCCTCTGATTCGTCGGTGAGTGCCTCCCCTGGATCGATGACGTGGATTGCCATGTTTCCCTTGGTGGCAGCCACCTCCTCAGCTGAGTTGGCATGGCTTCTTCATAGAAGTGGAGTTTCCATCTCTTTTAAAGGGTAAATCACCTACATACAAATAATATCCAAGGACAAGTGGAACTACATTATTCAAACCTAAATGCTAGTAAATAATGCATATGCCTTTATTTAAGTGAGAATATTGAGGGTTGGAAATGGTGAATTTCCACCGTCAACAACCATTTAGTGTGTGTTCTTGATTGAATAATGATTATTTAAGCCCTACTACTGGACCCCACCCCTAGCCATAGGTATTATTTGGTAATTTGATTGTAGAAATTGAGTGAATTAGATCTTATCTTTCCTAAAACCTAAGGGCCTTCCTTGGTCCCCCACCTATCTAAACGTACCCGCAACCCGGTAATGGAAGTTCTGTTACATAATACGGGTTTAGATCCCCTTAAGTGGGGTAGGTTCCAAATTAATAGAACTTTGGATTAGAACGAAACGAAGTTATCAGCCTAAGTTAACCCGAAACTTCCAGGAAACCTTATGGAAATCACGTGACGGTATAAAGTTTATACTATCACCATGATAAAGTTTGAAATCCTAGAAGAGTTTTCATAGGATAAATCCCTAAACCTCAGGATGCCCCTAAGGAGCCCCACACCTAGTTAGAATATAACCTAGGTGAGAGAAGTGAAAGCCATGACCCTATAGGCTTAAGGACATACAAGCACCCTCAGAAGACCCCAACTAAGGTATGGGCTAAAACCTATAGGATGAAAACCAGTGTGGATATCCATGAAGGGATACCCAAAGTTGGAAAATAGATAGATACAAAACTCTTGAAGCTGAGGAAATAAAGAAATCTGAAGCTGGAGTTTAGGAGAGAAAGAAATAAGCTTGAGAAGTTCCGACTCTTGGAGTCCACCATCAAGGGGTATGTGTATTTCGATAATCCAATACCATGTCCAAGCTTTCTTGGATAATGAATATTGGTAGAGACATACACATGGAATACCTTTTTGACAAAAAGGAAATACTCGCTTTGACCACTAGAGACTAACCTAAACCCATAGAAGACTGACTGAACTTAAGGAGAAAAACCATCTATATGACCAAATCATCGAGAAGTTGCATGCCTCCAAATCGAATATATCAAGTCCCGCTATTCCTAGCTTCCTAGGATAAGCAGCGGTATATTCTGGTTAAGGCAACCCAAACAACTTTCTTTTGATGAAATAGGAGAAAGCCTGATAAGTTCCCTTGACTCAAGTACGAAGCGAAGAGCTAAGCATCAAGGCACTTAACCCCCTGGATGAAACGGAACCAATCGGCTTTAACCCATACCTACCTTAGGATGCACCACAAACATGGAATTGTGACCACCACTACACTTTTTGTAGGGGTATCAATGACACTGATGCTCAGAAAAATCATCATACCAAATGATGAGAAGTGGTCACCCAAAATTCCCAACCATAGTTAGAAATCCTAGGCAAAATAGCCAAGGCACTTCCAAAACTCTGGAATAATGCTCGTGGTTATGAAGCCTTTAGACCCACAAAACCCTAAGAAGCCCTAAGGACTTTTGTTAGCTATCTCTATGAAAGTGAAGTACTCATCTTGGAACCTCACCACCGAGACATACAACCTCCTCGGTGAAAGGCTTCCATATACTTCACCCCTTAGAGATAAACCTAGATAGAATCTAACATCGATTATAGGAAAATTGTGAATATGGGAATTGACTACCACTACCTTTGGTAGGAGCATTAATAGCCTTAATGCTCAGGAAAATTCATCATTTCGATGAAAAGTAGTCACATAAGTTCACAATTCTAACTAGGCACGACAAAACGATAGAAACCGTTGAGGACCGAAAGGTAAACGCCGCTAACCCATAGGGATAAAGTTGTTAACCACAAGACCTTGGGAACCTTGGCCTAGTAAAGCCCTAAGCCCATAAATCGTTGTAAGGACATTGTCGAGTGATCTCGACGAGGAGTAGTTACCCAAACCTACTTCCAATTATTGGAAGCCAACAACACTGGAAAACCCTCAGGCAAATAGAGTAAGAAGAGAAAAGCCCGAACATAAGGAACCCACAGACATAGCCCTGACCTAGCCCTAAGACAACCCTATAGGCCAAACCACCTTGTGGGGCAGAAGTTGTGAGAAAAATAGTTTCTCGAAGAGAAATAAACCCTTAGCTTGACGACCGTAGTACGCTAACTGCTAACTCTTTAGCTCAGCGATGTAGTACCGTTATAGGAATACAGGAATGAAGCCTGGTCCGAATGCAAGGTTGTAGCTTACAACTGCTAAATTTAACCATTGTTCGGATAGATAGAGATACGATAGGGTTAAGGAGACCTATAGTTAACCCTCTCCCAAAACCTACCATATAGGAATAGAAGCCTGATAGAGACAAGATGGTGATGATTGAAGAAAAATCATCACATTATGAATTGGAATCATAGGAAATAGGGTGGAAGTAACCCCCACAAACAAGCCAGTAAAGCCTAAGAAAGTACCAATAGTTAGGCCTAGCATAGGAAAACCCTAAGGACATGGTGGAAGAATCACCACACGAAATTTAAAAGGATGAAGGGATAGTTAACCCCGACCATACTTACGGAGAAAACCCCATAAGTTCAAACACCTTCAAGTAGGGTAGAGTTATTGCAAGGAAAAGAATAACTCAAAGTTAGTACCCATAAACACCTGACCCTGTCCCCTAGTACCCAGCCTGACCAACCCTATGCAAAAGACCATTGGGAAAGGAGATTGGTTGATTGACCGAAAGAACGGTCAAAACCCTGACCACGCCCCAGATAAGTTGAACCCCATAAGTGAAGTAGAGTAGTGCTAGAATAGACATCCTGGAGATGGTACACTTGGTATGTCCCATAGAGAAATGAGAAGTATCCAAGACCCTAGGTGAGAAACCCGTAGGATCCCAGGTCAAAGTCTCCTTAAGTGAGGTAGTACCCCAAGAAGAAAGGAGGAAAGTGAGACCTGACCCTACATGAAGCCCTAGTGCGAATAGGTTCCACGAATAGCTTTAAACGTATCGAAAGGAACGTCGTAGGACGTTACGAGTAGAAGTTATGAATACCTCTACTTTCTTTCTACCCCTAGAATCTAGGGGACGAGATTCCCCTTAAGTGGGGTAGTTCTGTAACATCCCGATTTTCTAAGGCATTTTAAAAATACGAACTTATTAAAAAATGTCTCTAATAAGAGGCTAATTTTCTTTTTCTCTAGATTTTTTTAAAAATTTTCTTAAATAAACCATGCGTTTAAACCACATTGTGTTGCATTTGATTGCTGAGTGATCCTCTAAGGAATTTCGTTTGAAATTTGAATTTGAAATCTCCTTTCAAATTCACCTCTCAAACTATAGTCAAGCCCACATTCTCTTTCCTAAGGATTTTGGGTTGAAAATAAATTTGGAAATTTTATTCCAAATTTACTTCTCCAACCCTAGTTTAAACCCTACGGTTTTGGCTTGAAAATTTGATTTGAAATTCTATTTCAAATCTATCTTTTAAACCTTAGAAAACCTTTCCAAGCCTTAAGTCTACGGAACGTCCCTAAACTTCCCCCTAAAATTCCAGTCCTTCCCTCTTCTCTTCTTCCTTTTCAGCCTAGCCAGCCACCGTTTCCCCTTTCTAGCCCACCCGTGAGCCCACCTCACCACCCCTCACGGCCCGCTTATGCAGCAGCCACAAGACGGCCCAAGAGGCTTTGGCCGGCGCCCACGGCCGGCTCGCTCGACAAGACGCCCGGCGCTCGCCGCCACCACAACTAGCGGCACCTGCCGCCCGCATGCCAGCATCGCCATCACCGCAGTGCCGCCTGTCACACCTGTTTTTCTAAAGAAAACCAGATGCATAACTATATGTATGCCAGGATCTATTTTTCATACATATAGTGACAAGTAAGTGAATGCAGAAATAGTATCACGTAAGAAAAAGGAAGATTATCAGAGTATTACGCTTAAATACTGGAGACAAAGGCACCAAACATCCACAAGCAGTCGACTGGGGGTTGCGTACGCCTAGCACCAGCAACATCTTCACAACATCTTCATAGCAGCTTCCTCTTTCTGAGCAACATTGTTTATAGCAAGGGTGAGTACATGCCGCATCAGTAAGTGTGGGGAAAGTATGAATGCGTAGGCTTGACAAGGAAAGATCGACAGTGTTGGTGCATTAAGCACTTTTAGTTGGTCACATTTTATTAGCACCTGATTACTAATAAAGTATAAGTATATACCAACCCACAATTAACACAAAGAGATACGCCATAAGCATATGGCTAACATAACCATACCAACGATTTAAGTCCATCTTCTAGTTCAATTATCATGTGAGGGTCCAGGCCGCTCTTGACCGTGAGCACGGCTAACCGGTTAGTTTTACACTCTGCAGAGTTTGTACACTTTCACCACAAGTCACGTAAAAGTTCAAAGGAACTTTAAACCCAACCACGCGATGCTAGATAGGCATCATACCACACTACCGAGGTGTGATTGCATAGGGACGCTACGAGGCCTTTACGAAGAGTCCTCCCATGTGTATTAGTCCATAGTAGCATATGCCATAGAGGCTATCTTTCGTACCTCACTTCTATTCACGGACGGTCAGCCATAGAGTACTTCCGTTCCAATACCTATCCGGAATAGAAGAGCCTTAAAAGCATTCCTCCGTATCCAAGCTACTATCAGTAATGGCCACACAAGACTTCCTAATTACTCGGCCAAGACCCGAGCCATTTAGTCCTTGTGGTTGCACTGTTGTCCTGGGTGGTCGCTCCATGTTCCAATTAATCATATGATCTTGTATTAACCAAAGATATATCAAAAAAGTAAAGCAAGTTTATCATTGTTGTTCATTAGAACCACCATAACCCAAGTAGGGAAACTAAGCATAGCTACCCAACAGAAAGGTAAACCCAGGTTGACAAGGAATGATATTAAAAGCTAGGATAAACCTTAATAGGACCCATCAAATTAAATGCAAGCATATGCAATGTGATTAAACACAGTTATTAGGACAAAAGAACAAGGACACACTTGCCTTTAACCAGAGTAATGATGTTGCTCAGAATTCTTCAACTTCTTGCTCTCCAAATCTCTCGAATGACGATCACTATACTTGCATCCATCATCGGGCACTAGCATGCAAAGCAGACAAACAAGCAAACTAAGAACAATGCACCAATCAAAAGAAAAGCTCTAAAAGAACACACTAAAGGATAGGCTCGATTCTATGGATCACACATCACATGCACTGCATCGAGAAAAGGGAAAGGCTTGGTTAGCTTTATGAAGAACACTGGGCTTGAGCAAGAACTAGGGTCAAAAGATCTAGAGCTTGAAAGGAGATTAGCTCTACGACAGAGACACACTGAGACAGAGCTTGCTAAAGAAAACGACTATCGATTTGCATATATGAGAGAACAACTATGAGCTAGGTTTATTTTAATTAGTAAAAGATATGTAAAGGATATGTCATAAAGAAAATACCCTAAGTTAGAATTAATGCAGCATTTTATTTTATTTGCAAAAGACCGGAGTAAGGAACTAGTCAAATTTTATTTATAAAGATTCATATATAAATTATACCAATTAAACATTTAATTTAGAAAAACTAAACTATATGAATCCTCTAATTGAAACTTTATGTTTCGAGTAGATCATATTATTATTGAAAACATCATAGCATCGGTATTAATCAAATTAATATTTATTATAAAACCAGTGTAAAAAGCCTAATTAACTTTTAATTAGAAAAGTTAATTATATATTAAGCAAATTAAGATTTGGTTTATGAAAAACCGGCTAAAAGATCTAATTAGATTTTATTTATAAAAGCACGTGAAATAATCATTAATCAAATTAATATTAATCCTGAAAAGCGGTGTATAGCTCTATATTGCTTTTATTTATAAAAGATGTGCATAACTAAGCTTTAATCAAAATTAATATTAAATTAATTTTTCAGAAAACAAACATGATGAAAACTCACCACTAACGTGTGCTTTACATTATTATGAACCTAATGCAACTTGAACGGATAAAAGCGGAGCTAAAACATGAAAGATATGACCTGTCAAAGGCTTAGGGACTTGTTGGCAAAGATTAGAAACTCTCAGGGACTTTACTGTGAAAAACCAGGGACATATACATAATTATGTATAAAAACTCGAGGGCTTACTTGCAAGAATCTCAAGGTGGATTGGATCTAGGGAATCTAATCTTTCCAGGGGGTTTTCTGCAAAAGGAGCAAGACACATAGATTAGATCTAATGATTACAGGGGATCCCAGGGGCTATACGCAAAAACGCCTTCTTCTTCCTCCTCGGTTCAGAACAGGGCATGCGGAACAGGGAAGCTCGGCGGCTCTGGGCAACGGCGACTGGGACTGCTAGGGCCTCGGCTGAGCGGGGGAAAAGAGAGAGGAGGTCCAAGGGAGCTACCAGAGGTGCTCACCGGCGGAGGACGACGATGGCGGCGGCCCGGCGACGATCGAGCTCGCGGGCCTCGAACGTGAAGGCGCTTGCCGGCTTCAGTGCAGCACGGGGAATCTCCCGGAGGTGGCGGTCTTGTCCATCGGGCAACGGAGACGGCGAATTGAGCACCGGCCGGCGGCGGACCCGGCTTGGACGGTGAAGTGGCGGCGCGGTGCAGGGCTAGGCGCCACTGTGCAGGGCGTGGCAGCAGGGGACGCGACGCGGCTAGGGTGGTTGCTTTTATGGACGCAGGCCAGGGAGGAAAGTCCGTGGTGCGCACGCCAAGGTGCGGCCTGGCGGCGGCGTCGCCACGGACTCCACATGTGCGTGCTCCGGCCAGATGGTCGGGCCGGCGTACCGGGCCGAATCTGCGGGTCGGAGCGGGTCAGCGGAGCGGGCGCGGGTCGAGCCCACGGGCTTGGCCCGGTAGGATAGGGTTAGATTCTTTTTTTTTCCGAATTTCATTTTCAGTGCAAAACAAATCCGGTAAAATACCAGAGATGTTATTAAAAGCACGAAAAATACTCAGAAAATCTTAAAACTTCCAGGAAAATTCCCAGAGATAGATTGAGACACGAACAATCGAAATAAAATATTTGGAGCTCATGAAAAAGATTTTAGAGCCTTCTAATACATAGAATTAGCTCAAAGAAAACGAGAATAAATTCCAGAAAAATATGGAAAATTCTCGAAAGGGTTTGGTCAACACCTAAACGTGTTTTTAAAACATTTTGCACTCAAAAACACCCGGATGCATCGGCATGAATGCAACACACATGATCATTTTATTTGATTCCGAAAATCAAACAAAGGCTTTTCCTGTACTATATTCTCTGTAAAGAAAAGCATTGTTGTCAAAATTTTAAAATTGAGTGAAATTCGTTGCTTATTTATTCTTTCTATTCACATCCTGAAATTGGAAATTTCAGGGTGTGACACCGCCGCCGCACACCGCAACCACCGCCGACATACCGTACCTCCCCGCCGATTCGCGCCGCCACCGGGAGCCGGCAAGCACATCCTCCCCAACCCCCTCCCCTAGCCGCAGGAAAAGGTGTCACCTTTTCCATCACGCTGCCGGCCTCACCCGTTCCAAACTTCGTAGAGTATAATCTATTCGAATAGCCGCGGCTCTCGGTTATGAGCCCTTTTGGTTAAAGATCTCATTGATTAGTAATCATGCATTGTGAGGATAGATTTGGTGGTGAGGCAGGGCAGTGGCCCTTAGAGAGTGATACTGGCGGATGCCTACCGAGGACTATGGTGGTCGTTGGGTACTGGTAGGGGAGGCTACGTGTCCCCCCTCCATGACCAACCTACGTATATTATACCTGCTTTACTTTTCAGTTTCTCTAAAATTTACTTCACCTGCATTAGTTTATTTATTTTAGCAATCAAGACCTACTTCCTTTCCTTAGAACCTTGCATGTAGTCTATAGGATTAATTTCTTATACGCTGTGATTTGCTGAGTACGTTGATGTGTACTCAGCCTTACCTCCATTATACTTTTTACAGGTAGACTATGTGATTCCAGGTGTTGTAAACCATCTAGATAGTGGATTGGCACCTGCGCTTCCCTTCACTGCATTGATGTACTTTCTTTGAATATATGTTAATTATTGCCTCTATACTTAACTCTGATAAGAACTGTGCTAACCTACCTGTTCCAGGGATCAGCACATGTCCTTAACGGGAATCCCGAAGGGGGTCCCCACACCACCCCCAGCGTCGTCGTGGCCTAGGCGGTGCTTGCCGTAGCTAGCCGGCCATGCCCGCGGCGATGTGGGTGGCGCAGCAAGGCTAGGCTCATGGGCGTGCGCTCCATGCGGGCTCAGCCTCGGCGGCGCCACCGCGAAGCGAGCTCCACATCGCAGCGCATGCGCCGCGGCCCGACCATGGCGTCGGGCCCGTATAGCATCCTCACCACGCGGGCTCGAACCGCGCATTCGCCAGCGCCGCCGCCACGTCGCGCGTCGCCGTCGAGGAGCTCCACCGGTCGATCCCGGCGAAGGCCCGCGTCTGCCGGTGAGGACCTGCGGCCGAGTCGCTTAGCGGCATCGGGGCCGGACACCGCGATGTTGTCTGTCCGGAGCTCGCGCCGCGGTGGTGGTCGGGAGTGCATGTCCGAAATCGCCGAGGGTCGTTGTTGGACTCGGGACCCGCGACCGGCCGAGGAGCCATCGAGTTTCGCACTCGCACGCAGCGGGGAGGGCGTGGCGGGAGAACACTACGTGAAAA